>VDFB02000008.1:193508847-193974067 GCA_007258455.2 Sequoia sempervirens | reverse complement strand
CAACCCTACACCCTCTACCATTAAATCGTAAACCCTAAAACCCTAAAACCCTCAACCCCCCCCTCTCTCAACCCTCAACCCTCTACCCTCTACCCTCAACTCTAAAACCCTTAACCCTCCATGTCTCTCTCTCTAAACCCTCAACAACCCCCTCTCTCTCGACCCTACACCCGCTACCCTTAAACTATAAACCATAAATCTTAAAATATTAAACCCTCAACCCCCCCTCTCTCTCTCAACCCTAGACCCTCTACCTTATACCCTCTACCCTCAATCCTCTACCCTAAACCCTCAATACTTAAACCTTTAATCCAAAAACCTTAAACCATATACCCTAAACCCTTAAACCCTTTACCATCTACCCTTAACTCCCAAACCTCTACCCTCTACCCTCTACCCTCTACCCTCTACCCTCTACCCTCTACCCTTTACCCTCAACCCTCAACCCTCAACCCTTAAACCCTAAACCCTCTACCCTCAACCCTCTACCCTTAAACCCTTAAACCCTAAACCCTAAACCCTAAACCCCTAAAACCTCTACCCTCTACCCTCTCCCTCTACCCTCTACCCTTAAACCCTTAAACCATAAACCCTAAACCCTTAAACCCTCTACCCTCTACCCTTAACTCTTAAATCATAAACCATAAACCCTAAACCCTAAAACCCTAAAACCCTAAACCTTAAACCCGTAAACCCTCTACCCTTTACCCTTAACCATCTACCCTCAAAACTCAAAATCTCTCTCTCAACCCTACACCCTCTAACCTTAAACCATAAACTATAATCCCTAAACCCTAAACCCTCTACCCTTAACCCTTAATCCCTAAACCCTAAACACTCAAACCTCTACCCTCTACCCTCAACCCTTAAACCCTAAACCCTCTACCCTCTACCTTCTACCCTTAAACTCTTAAACCCTAAACCCTAAACCCCTAAACCCTATACCCTTAAACCATAAACCCTGAAATATAAACCCTTAAACCCTTAAACCCTAAACCCTAAAGCCTCTACCATCTACCCTTAACCACCAACCCTTAAACCCTAAAACCCTCAACCCTATATCCTCTACCCTTAAAATGTAAACTGTAATCCCTAAATCCTAAACCCTCAGGGGGAGAGGGAGTAGGAGGGATAAAGGGATGGGAGAGAGAGGGGGTGGGGGGAGATACCTAAGAGAGAGGGAGGGAGAGAGAGTGGGAGGGGGTGTGAGGGAGAGAGAGAGCGTGTGGGAGAGAGATAGAGGGAGTGAGTGAGAGAGACAAAGAGAGAAGTGACAAAGGGAGAGTGGGTAGGAGGCAGAGACTTGAGAGAGAGAGAGAGGGAGGGAGAGGGGGTGGGAGGGAGAGACTTGAGAGAGAGGGAGATGGAGAGAGAGTGGAAGAGACATAGAGGGCATGCAAGAGAGGGAGAGGTGGTGGGAGGGGGATAATTGAGAGAGAGGCAGAGGGAGAGGGAGAGAGATATAGGGAGTGAGAGAGGGAGAGAGTGGAAGAGAGATAGAGGGAGTGATTGTGAGAGGAAGAGGGGTAGGAGGGGAGACTTGACAAAGAGAGAGGGAGAGGGGGGTAGGATGAAGATACTTTGAGAGAGAGGAGAGGAGAGGGTGGGAGGGAGAGACCTGGGAGGGAGGGAGAGAGACAGAGTGGGAGATAGATAGAGGGAGTGGGAGAGAGAGAGGGGGGGATGGGGGGTGGGACGGAGAAACCTAAGAGAGAGGGATAGACTTGAGAGAGAGAGAGGGAGGGAGAGGGGGTGCAAGGGAGAGGGAGAGAGGGTGGGAAGGAGACACCTAAGAGAGAAGAAGAGGGAGACAAAGTGGGAGAGATGGGATGGGAGGGAGAGACCTAAGAGAGTAGGAGAGAGAGGGAGTGGGAGATAGATGGATGGGAGAAATATAAGGATTGACATACATAGATTTGAGAGAGGGAGAGGGGGTGCTAGGGAGAGGGAGTACTTGAGATAAAGGGATGGGAGAGAGATGGAGGGAGTGAGAGAGAGGGAGATGGGGGGAGAAACCTGAGAGAGACAAGGAGAGAGAGAGTGTGAGGGGGTGGGAGGGAGAGAGAGAGGGGGGGAGAGAGAGAGAGGGAGTGAGAGAGAGAGAGGATGTGGGAGAGAGATAGAGGGAGTGAGTGAGAGACACAAAGAGTGACTTGACAAAGGGAGAGAGATAGAGGGGAAGGAGGGAGGGAGAGGGGGTGGGAGGGAGAGACTTGAGAGAGAGAGTGGGAGAGAGATAGAGGGCATGAGAGAGAGACATACTTGAGAGAGAGAGGTGGTGGGAGGGAGATACTTGAGAGAGAGGGAGAGAGAGAGGGAAGAGATAGAGGGAGTGAGGGAGGGAGGGAGTGGAAGAGAGATAGAGGGAGTCAATGTGAGAGGGAGAGGGGGTAGGAGAGGAAACTTGACAAAGAGAGAGAGGAGAGGTAGGACGAAGATACTTGAGAGAGAGAGAGAGGGAGAGGAGGTGGGAGGGAGAGACCTAAGAGAGAGGGGGAGAGACAAAGTGGGAGAGAGAGAGAGAGAGAGAGAGAGAGAGAGAGAGAGAGAGAGAGAGAGAGAGAGAGAGAGAGAGAGAGAGAGAGAGAGAGAGAGAGAGAGAGAGAGAGAGAGAGAGAGAGAGCGGGGGGGAGGCTGGGAGGGAGAGACTTGAGAGAGGGAGAGAGAGGGTAGGAGGGAGATTAGTGAGAGAAGGGGAAAGGGGGTGGGAGGGAGAACCTAAGAGAGGGAGAGAGAGAGAGGGAGTGTGTCTGTGTGAGAGATATAGGGGAGATGGAGATACCTGAGAGAGAGAGTGAGAGAGAGAGAGGGAGAGAGATAGAGTGAGTGAGAGAGAGGGAATGGGAGAGAGATAGAGGGAGTGAGTGAGAGACCTAAGAGAGGGAGAGGGGGGAGGGAGATACTTGAGAGAGAGAGAGACATAGAGAGAAAGATAACGACCTAAGAGAGGGAGATGGAGTGAGAGAGACAAACATACCAAAGGGGGACAACGAGAGGGAGAGTGAGAAAGGGGGTTAGAGTGAGATATATTTATTTAGGTACCTAGGTGGGAGGGAAAGAGACCTTAGAGAGGGGATTGGACTAAGAGAGAGTAGTATAGGTTGTGTGGGAGGGAGTGAGACCTGAGAGAGAGAGACTTCAGAGGGATAAAGGTTTATCCAGTTAGGGTAATGAGTTAGAGAGTGTATGAAAGGAAAAACCTCAATTATCCATCTACGATCATAAACTATGCACTCTAAGAATTATCAAAGTTGTCAACCAAAGAGAGGGGAAATTCAGGTTTTGTTCAAAGAAGGTCATTTGGTGAGCAGCAAATTTGGTGCACACCAAATTTGGTGCTCGCCAAATGACCTGCTTTGGACGTGTTAATTGACAAGATTTTCCAAATTTCCTCATATTTTTGTCTGTGCTCCCCATCTCATTTGCATGTCTTTCAATGCAAGTTTATAAAAAAAACCATGATAACATTAACCTCTCTCTTAGCTATCTAAATATATAATTATTTTTTCATTTTGATTTATTTAAGGTTTTGGTCCATGGCTTCTATTGTAAATTCCTCTATTTTTGGTCAAAAACCAACATGTGCTAGTTTTCAGATATATTTTTACTCATTCATCGAAATGTGAAAAAAATTACATTTTTTGAAACTAGACTCCATTCTACACATGATGAAAAAAAATCAATTTTTGATTAGTCTTCAAAAACTTTAGGGGGAAGCATGCTCAAATTTTAGCTCTTCAGGATGTGTCCACTTTGAATATTCATAAAATATTATATATTCATTAAAAAAATTATCTGAAAGAACGAGGATAAACTACATGGTGTTAGATAATTTCTCACCATTGGGATTTTTGAATTTCTAAAAAAAAGTTAATCAAAAAGGGGGGAGCCCTAAGGCACTACGGTGTATTTTTTTATAAAAAAAGGACCTGATTTTGGCCCCCCCATTTTTGAGACCCTTAATCTTCACTAATTTAAAAAAAAAATAGTATCTTAGAAACTAAACTTGGAGCACTTCAACTTTTGTTCTTGCTGCATCTTGAAATTTTGAGCGTAACTATCTTCATTTTCTCATGCAAATCAGATTTTGTTGATTTCAGAAGAAAAAAAATGGCATCTTAAGATCCAAAATTGTGTCACAGATCCATGCACTTACCTAGGTTTTCCACTTAAAATTCTTGGTGTTATGTGTGTTTTTGATGTGGTGATGGTTTATGCTTTCATGTTTATTTATCAGATCTGAGAATAAGTTTAATAAGTATAATTTATGTGACAATTGATTCACCCCCCCTCTCAGTTGTCTACCCTTGTGTTACCAACAATTGGTATCAGAGCAAGTTCCTCAGAAGAAGTTTAATATCTTGAGGTGATCCGGGATGGAAAAATATAAGAAGGATAGTCTGATATTTGATGGAACTAATTAATCTCTATGGAAGACTTGAATGGAGTGTCATTTGAGATGCATCAGTGAACCTTATTAGACAATTGCAAAGAATAGGTATATCATCCCACATAATGGTCCTTCTACTACAAGTGAGATTAAGGAAGCCAAGTACAATATTAGGACTAAGGAAGCATTGTTGAGTGCTCTGATTGATTCTGAGATCACAAATGTAATGGATTTGAAGACTACTTATGAGATCTATAAAAAGTTGGAAACTTTGTATGAAGGTGATACCCATGTGAAGCTTGCTAAGCTACAAAGCCTGAAAGGGAAATATGAAATGTTGAGAATGGGTGAAGATGATAACATCACTTCTTTTATGTAGAGTTTGAATGAACTTGTCTATAGTAGTAGATGTGCTAGTGGAACATTGGAAGAATCAAATATTGTTGCTAAAGTGCTCAGATCCTTGCCTCCTAGATACAAACACAAAGCTAATGCTATTGAGAAGATTCAGACTTTGAAAAATGTAACCAGAGACATGTTGATTGGTAAGTGTAGATACATAAAAATGACCTAAGCCTGCAAGCTCTATTGTCATCATATTTCTTCTTGACATAATTGAAATATTTATGTCCTTGGTCCACAGTTTACACTCACACTTGCAAATGTGGAGAGCTTAGAGCAAGGAGAGCACACACAAACATGGTGATTCCAACCAGAGAGCATTGAGGCTACATTGTTAGGACATTCTAATGGCCAGAGGGAATGGACCCACTGGTAAGTACCTTGAACCCACTTTGTCATTTTGTCATTTTTTGTGCATTTTTAGGGTTTTAGGGGAGTTAAGCGAATGTGCCGCAACGCATATGCGTTCGCGTAAGTCGCATTTGAGGTCGCATTCAACACATTTCACGTGTCATGAAGAAAAAGTGAAGGTTCCATTAGATTTTAATTTTAGTGCTATGCATTTGCCAAAATTTGAGACACATTCGCCGTCTTGCAGTGCAAATGATAAGTTCAACGACGCAATTACAACATTGCAATGCATATGCAGAGCAGAGTGACACATTTGTTTTGAAGATGACACAATCGACTAAGGATGATGCATTTGTGATGCCAAATGATGAAAGTGCCATAGTGCGATGCAACTGTTGTACGAAACGACACAAATGCCAAACTATGACGCAAATGAAGTCAACATGACACATTTGAATTTGACCAGGGTTGACCATGGTTGACTTAGCTTTAAACTCAGTTTTTTCTCATATTTAGCTAGATAGATGGTATAATAATTTTCAAGAATGTCCTAACTCCCATTTCTGCATGTTCAGAAACGACTAGTGCCCATCTACACGTGAGAGTTTAGACCATCTACATACGTGTTTGGGGACCAGCTGACAGACCAAGAGGAGAGACAACTGATGCGACTCAGGTTATACTATGTCACCTATATGCCCATTATCTAGCCTAATAGGGGACTCCTGATAGCATTGGTCAAGAGATGGCATTCTGAGACCTGTTTCTTCCATTTATCGATAGGAGAGGCGATGATCACTTTGGAGGATGTGTACCAGATTTTATATATTTTGATTAGAGGAGAGCGGGTGGTTTACAATCCTCAGTGGGGCATGAAGGCCATGATAGAGTTGTATGAGGCAGATGACAATGCAGGCCTTAGTGTCAATGGGTACGAGATTAGGTGGGAGTACCTTGGCTAGCACTACTCGCGCGGTGGGACTACATGTTGTGTACATTGATTGCCAAGGTCCTGATTCTAGATCGTCGGGGACATGGATTCCTGATCGGATGGGGTGATGTGCTAGTCCAGATGTGATAGGAAAAATTTGTTTTTGCATGGGGGCCTTATTTGCTTGGCATGTTGTACCATTAGTCACACTCAATCAAAATTAGTCAAACTATCAATTCTCGGTTATTCTTCAAATGTGTCCTAAAGGATTACCTTTGTCATTTTATTATACCTTAGGATGTGTCCCTCTTAGGTACTGTCACCATCATCTCACATTTTGAGGGATCCTCCTGATATTTGAGGATCGATCCTCTTGACATAAACATTATTTAGAATGTGTCCTTCCTGAATTTGGAAAACTCTGACATTCAACACCTTGACATCATCAAACCTAACAACTCTGGCATTCAACACCGTCAAACCTAGAATCTTGACATTAAAACTCTTGACATTCAGACACACTTGACAAACACTTGGAAAACATTATATTGGCATTGGTCCTTAAATTATTTCATCATGTTACTAGTTTCTCAGTGATGTCCTGGTAATAGGATTTAGAGAAGTAGCGACATATCATGATAAGTGGCTTGTCTTGATAGTCATGTTGCTAGTTCCTCAAGGATGTCCTAACAATAGGATTTAGAGGAGCAACGACATTCCATGACTTGTCTTTCTTGTCTATCTTATGCTTGTGGTTGGTTGTGACAAATATTTAATTAATTCATGTCTTTATTCCTCTTGATTATTTAAATAGATAATTTTTATTAATTTATTTAAATACGTCATTAATTCTTAAAATTCTTCTTATAATTAAATAAATTCTTTAATTTATTTAATTATTGTCCACCTTGGCATTTTCTCAATTTTAAATAAAATCATTTATTTAAAATGGTCCCACTTTAAAATTTTCCTCTT
Source organism: Sequoia sempervirens (assembly GCA_007258455.2). NCBI lineage: Eukaryota > Viridiplantae > Streptophyta > Pinopsida > Cupressales > Cupressaceae > Sequoia > Sequoia sempervirens. The sequence continues at coordinate 193,967,018 of VDFB02000008.1, read as the reverse complement.
TAGTAAATAATTCAAATTAATTATTTACTGTCATATCACCCCACCTTTTGAATTAAAATAATTTTTAATTCAAAATTGCCTTTTTTCCTCCAAAAATAAAGTAATTTCTAATATTATTTGATTTTCCAGCTCTTTATTTTTGTGTCATTCTTATTTCCTTGTCACATGCATTTTCAACCCTTGATTTTATTTTCACAAATTGAATTTTGTCCACTTATTTCAAATTTGACCTAAGGGTATGTGCAGGATCATGATGGGCCAAAAAGTGGCAATATGTAACTAATATGATGGCCCATGTGGTTGAGAAAATTTTTTTACCCAAAATTGATGAAACAAAAAGGGTTTTTAAAGGAGATTCTCAACTTTCCACCAATATAAATTATGCTTTACTTTGAATTTAATAAATAATTATAATTCATTTTCTATTTGAATTACGACTAAAGTCCTAATTGATAGGTTGATTGAAAAACATCTATAGCTTTCAAAAGATCACATTTTTGAATCAAACATGCATCACATTATATGCTTTGCATACTATAGGATTAAAAAAATGAATTTTATGAAGTTTTGACCAAGTTAAGGTATACCTACGAAGTTTTATATTTTTAAAAAAATTAATAAAAAATCATAATTAATTATTTACTTGGAAAAAAAAAAAATATGCATCACATTGGGACATGAGTCATCTACTTATATCTAAAATCTTATAAAAAATAATATCATTTTATTGTGGTTAGGGTGGTTAGACAGACTCCTACTTCTTATTTTTTCCCTCAAATTTAAGTACTATTGCATTGAAATTTCAAATTTTCACCAAATAGATTTTTTTTTTTAAGTAAACCTTGTATTTTAGAAACTACATTCAATTTTATAAAGATTCTATTCTTACATATTTTTGAAATAATTTAGATAACTTATTCAAATTTTTTCGTCAAGTTGCCTAACTCTGATTTTTCTAATTTTTTTGCCACTTAAGGGCCTATTTTTTCCATGATGATCCTACACATACCCCTAATGTTTCCCTAACCCTAATTGTGGGTTGTCACAATTGAATCTTGTCCATTAATTCTAGGGAATTTGTCAATCTTCAATCTTGGCCATTCATCCAAAATTGCATTTTGTATAAAATGGAAATTTTGCTCTCATTTTGTCACCTCATGCTAGCTACATCTCATGCAATCTTATCTTAGGCACTCTTGACATCTTAGCATTTTGGAATTTTGGCATTTTGGCATACTTTAGTCATAGTTCACAGTCGCTTACTAGTTGCATAGTTGCATAGTATTGCATTTCATATCAAATACTTCAACATTTTGCTTTGGTCTTGGCATTATCACATATTGCTAACTCAAAAATCTGAGGGAAAACTTCATATTGCAACAAATAGAGAAGTTGTAATGGAGGTCAATCATGGAGGTTGAAGACTTAGGGTGATATCTTTCTTGTTTTCATGTTATTTCCTCTTCTTTTTTTTTCTTTTTTTTTTAACGAGGGGAATCGGGTGTAGCACGGCCCCCCATATAACCCCCCACCGTCGGTAAACTTTTTACCATGACCAGCAGTGCTGGCAGGACACACCAACCGGTACCACGGGAGCGCCGGAGAGTCGAACCCATGGTGGGCGCCCTATGACAGGGAACACCTTAACCAACTAGACTGGGACCGGTGCCCCATTTCCTCCTTTGTGCTTCATTATTACTTTGGGTTTTATTTTATTTAGCTACTAATCTACTAACCTTGATATTTCCCATAGTTACAGTAAGCTTACTACTTTTGAGTTAAGTGAGTTTAGTGAATCTATTCCTAAGATAGAATCTGCATTCAAAGCTACTATCTCTAGAAAAGATAAGTAGAGATATGATCCGGGAGAAATTTATTCTAGAAAAATGTCCAACTATGAGCAAGAAATGAGAGAGATTGAAGAAGAGAGAAAACTAGATGAACTTGAAGCACTTATTGTCAAGAGGGTAACCAAAGGAGAAGGTACGTATAAAGGGAAATTGCCTCTTAACTTTTTTTCTTGTAATAAGATAGGTCATTTTTCCTCAAGGTGTCCAAAAAGAGTTCCTAAGACAAGACCTAACAAGCCTAGATTCCAAAAAAAGTGTTATTATGTTGTTGATGAAGGTGTGGCAAATGATGAATATGATAAATGGAATTTAAGTGAGGATGAATGGGTGATTGACAGTGGATGCTCTCATCACATGATAGGTGATAATAGTAAATTTAGTGATGACAAAGCTGGTGTAATCCATGGCAGTGGATCCATTTCTCTCTATGGTAAGCATAATACTGATAATGTTCTATGTGTGGAAGGTTTGAAGCATAATATCTTAAGTTTTGGACAAATGGTTGACAAGGGATACAATATTCAATTCAAGAATGGAAAGTGTAGAGTATTGGGGAGTTCTAGAAATGTGATTGCATCTAGTACAAAAACAAAAGGTAATATATTTCACCTAAATGGTACTGGTAAAAGTTGTCTGATTGCTCAAGTTGATGAAAGTTGGTTGTGGCATAGTAGAGTGTATCACGTAAACTTTGATAATATTATCAAGATAAGTTCTACTTAGGCAGTGAGAGATCTTCCTAAGTTGATAAAACCTACTAATACTATATGCAAGGAATGTAAGTTAGGAAAGAAAACTAGAATTTCATTTTGGAGAAAACAACATTGTTCAAATGAAGTGTTGGAGCTTGTGCACACTAACTTGTGTGGTCCTTCTAGAGTCAGAAATTTACAAGGAGACTGGTATTTCATGTTACTTATTGATGATTATTCTAGACTGATGTGGGTTACTTTCTTAAGAGAAAAATCTAAATCCCTAGAGAAATTCAAGATTTTTAAGGCTATGGTTGAGATAGAGACAGGTCTGAAGATTAAATGTTTGAGATAAGATAGAGGTAGTGAATTCACTTCCAGTGAGTTTAATTCTTTTTGTGAAGAACATGGGATAAAGAGACAATTATCTACCCTGTGGACCCCTCAAAAAAATGGAGTTGTGGAAAGGAAGAACATGACAATTGAAGAAGCTGCTAGGACCACAATGTTGGAAGGAAATATTCTGCATATCTACTAGAGAGAAGCTGTGAGTACTTTATTTTACACTCTCAATTGGGTACATGCCAAAGGTGATACTGGTAAGACTCCTTATGAGCTATGGTTTGGCCATAATCCTACTATTAGATACTTCAAAATCTTTGGGAGTAAATGGTATATCAAAAGAGATGAAGATATAGGAAAGTTTGATGCTAGAAGTGATGTAGGAATCTTTCTTGGTTATTCTACTAAAAGTAAAGCCTACTAGTGCTACAATAAGAGATTGAGGAAAGTAATTGAAAGTGCTAATGTAAAGGTTGATGAAGACATAGTTAGACCATCTAAAACCTATGGATATGATTCAGATGATCAGAATGATAGTTTAGATAAAGGAAAGAAATTTTAGACTCCAAATCAAGTTCAGATCATTCTGGTGAATCAGGAAAATCAAGAGGAAGAAACTAGTGAAAGTGCAGAAGTGAGATCGCAAGAGCCTAAAGTTCAAGAATACTCTAAGACTCCAAGGTATGTAAGACTAAAAGATCAAATTATAGGTGATAAGAATGTTCAAAGGTGTTCAAACTAAGAGAAGAATTGCAGAAGAATACTATTTGATCTCAAAGATTGAGCCTAATAGTGTCAGTGAAACATGCAAAGATGAACATTGGGTGGCAGCAATGAAATAAGAACTACTACAAATTGAGAAGAATGATACATGGATTCTTGTTCCTAGACCTAAGGACAAAAATGTAGTTGAAACTAAATGGATCTTTTAGAACAAATTGAATGAGCAAGGTGAAGTTGTTAGAAATAAAGTAAGACTTGTGTGTAAAGGATATTCTCAGACGGAAGGAATCGACTTTGAAAAAACTTTTTCTCTTGTTGCTAGGATTGAAGCTGTGAGACTATTTCTTACTTATGCTACTTACAAAAACTTCTAGGTTTATTAGATGGATGTCAAGTCAACATTTCTAAATGGTGAACTGGAAGAAGTGTATATTGAGCAACTTGATGGATTTCAATTGACTGATCAAGGGGATATGGTTTTCTGGTTAAAGAAAGCATTACATGGACTTAAGCAAGCCCCAAGAGCATGGTATGCCAGATTGGACAAGTATTTGTTGAAGCTTGGATTTAATAAAGGTACTGCTGATAGTAATTTGTATTTCAAGATTGATCATGATAAAGATTTGATTGTTGAAGTATTTGTTGATGATATCATTTTTGGAGGTGATGATAGTTTGTGCATGAAGTTTGCTGATGAGATGCAGAGTGAGTTTGAGATGTCTATGATTGTAGAAATGAAATTATTTTTGGGATTGAAAATTACTTAGCTAGATAGAGGGATCTTTATATCCCAGTCCAAGTATGTGAAAGAATTGCTAAAGAAGTTTGGTATGGAAGATTCAAAGCCAGTTGGTACACCTATGGTGATTGAATGTAAGTTAACACAAGATGATGATTCTCCTAAAAAAAAATAGACTAGATACAGATCCATGATTTGTGGATTGCTCTATTTGAATCAATCTAGACCTGATATCATGAATGTCATATGCATTATTGCAAGATTTCAAGCCAATCCTAAGGAATCTCATGTGATAGCTGTGAAGAGGATTTTTAGGTACTTGAAGGGGACAATTAATTTTGGCCTATGGTATCCTAAAGAAGATGGCCTTACTTTGAGTGCTTTTACTGATGCTAATTGGGCAGGAGATGTTAATGACAAAAAGAGTACTAGTGGTGGTACATTTTTCTTGGGAAAGAAGTTGATTTCATGGTTATGTAAGAAGCAGAATGCCATTTCTTTATCTATTGTAGAGGCATAATACATTGTTACTGCTAACAATTGTACTCAAGTATTGTGGATGGAGCAGATGTTCAAAGATATCAGAGTTTTGTATGATGAACCTATTGCTATATTCTGTGATAATTCAAGTGCAATTAAAATTTCTAAGAATTCGGTGTTGCATTCAAAATCCAAGCATATATCTATCAAGTTTCAGTTTTTGAGAGAGAAGGTGAGTGAAAAGGAAGTCAGATTGGAGTATGTTCCCACTAAGGAATAGATTGCAGATATCTTTACCAAGCCCTTACCTAAGGATACTTTTGAATATCTCAGAGGGAAGCTAGGGGTGATTACCCCTCCTAATCAAAATTAAGATGCATTGACTTGCATTAGTATGTGCATTTCATAGTCATATCTTGTGATCTTGATTGATGTTGTGGTGGTTGCTATTCAAGGGGAGTAGTTAGATGTTTAGAAATGTGGTTCAGAGCTTGTGTGGAGAAAGATAATGTGTATCTTTGTCATTGATGTCAAAGGGGGAGAAGAGTCATGTGAAAAAATGTGAAAGATGATGGAAATTCAAATTTTTGCTCCTTGTGTTCTATTCTTGCCTTGCCTTATGTTACTGGTCTTTCATGGTGTTAGAAATTTTCTTGGGGTTGGGGGTTTTAGCTTTATTTTCATGTAAAACCCTTGTGTTTATTTTACACTTTGGTTGGGATGTTTTTGCTGTTACCTTTTTGAAGGGTTTTAAAATGACTTATTTCCTATCGTTTCGTCTAGGCTGGGTCCCTTTGGTCTTAATATTTTATTTCTTCCACGGGATTTCATTTTCCTAAGTCTTGGTTGACCCTTTGTTTCATCATTTAAAAAAACTTATGTCGTTGTTTACCGTCTGCCTAGTGATGTCCCCTTTTCCTTTTAATAAATGTTTTATTTTGAAGAGGGATAAAATTTGCGCAACCGTTGATCAATTGTCGTTTGATCCCAGCCGTTCCCTGCCATCCTGCGATGACCCCACCACACTGCTTTGGTTGATCATGATATCATGGGTGGGCACCGCGTGTCCTATCTGGTGAGGCCAAAGGGGATAAGTTTGAATGACTGTCGATCAAATATTGTCAGATCTCAACGGTTGCCCACCATCGCGTGATAAAAAATTTCAATTTTTTTATTGATCGCGATATCACGAGCGTGCGCCACATGTCTCATCTGCCGAGGGAATAAGGAAAACACCTTGGTGAATTAATCCGGTCTTAATACATTAGACGTTGAATTACTAAAGTGTTCTTAATATGCACATGTTTTAAATCAACAGGTATGTTATAATCTCGATGGGAAATCTGCTCGACGGTTAATGATAAGGCTAGCGACTGTGTTGAAGGAACAAGATCACTGATGCTCAATATCTACGGTTGCTTGCCATCACGTGATCATAAGTTGCAGGTTTTTATTGATTGTGATATCTAGGGCGATTCCCACATGGATTTCCTTGGGAAAGTATGGTATGGTGGGCCCCTTATTTCCATGTTGACAATTGTGTCAGCTTGTTTTGAAGGCGGTCATTTGATGATTTGATCCAACTGAAAGATCGACGACTCAAATTTAAATCTGCATCAAATATGGTTGGAGTCGTTCATGCAGAGTGCGAGTGAGATTTAATGGCAGATGAGACACTTGTTGGCATGATTTGATTGAAATAAAATCAATTCTCCTACTTTATTTGTATCACAAAGCATTCAAGTATTTTGTGGAGCAGTCTTAGGCCGAGAGTGAAGTTGTGAGTCTTTACAGCCAGAATTGGGGATTTTTCCAAGCACAAACTTGTGAGTCAATTTCTGTGTTTCCTGGTTACTTTGCACTTAAATTTTGGAAAATATGTGTTGCACTTGTAATAGGGCTTGTTGATAAATGTTAGGGATATAGTTTATTTAAATTGTGAGAAATTGCAGTGTGTTGTTCTGTAATTTCATATCCCTAGTTAGTCCTAGCTATTTGAAGTTTGAAGTTCTAAAGAGGCCCTAGTTTGTCCAAGATGGCACTGCCAAAGCAACATTATGGCCAAATTGAATATTTAAGAAGAAACCTATATGATGATTTCTTTGATCAATTGCCCTTGTCAACAAATGATAGAAAGAAGGGATTGGTTCTAATGCGAGGGAAAATGTTGGGGAAGAGTTAGTATATAATTTCTCCAACATAGCCGATGTTGGGGTTCCTCTCACAGGATTGGAAATGTTCAGATTGTGGTATGGACAGAGGAATCTGCCTCACCCCTTTTCAAATGGATGGATGTATGATTTGGGGAAGCTGGTGGTGCCAAATGTGTTCCCTGATATAGACTTTCTTAGGGAAGTGGCCACAAGATATGACCCTGTCACACGAGTAATCAACGATAATGATGGAAGGGTTTTGTTAAGCATTAACAAAGATGAAGTCCAACAGTTTTTTGAATTGAGTGAACCAAATGAATATTTTGTTCCTATTAATCTTGATGAAATGAAGCAGGAATATGCAAAGTTGAAGTCTCTTTTCAAAGCTAAATTGCTTCCACCTCATCTGGCTAGGGTAGGAGGTTCAATATTTCACATCAGCACCAGTGACCAAGAACCTTTCATATTAAACTATTTTCCAAATCATTTCTTGGCCACTTTTTATTCATTATGCCAGATTTTGGGTTTCAGTCCTAGTACGGTAATTCCCATTGCATACATGTTCATGAGGGTGCAAATACAACACCCTAACTTCTCTGTGACTTATGACTTTGCTTCTTTCTTGACTGAGAGGATACATGAGGGGTTGTCAAAGTTGCAGAAAAATGATACTGACACGCAATTAATTTGGTATTATATGTTAATGTATATGTTCTTGTGCAAGAATGCTAAGTTTTTCTCTGAGAAGATGGAATTGAGGCAATCGGTTGATGGGGAAAGATTTCTAGTATAGTTATGGACAGCAGATTTATCTTGCAATAAGGAAAGCACCAGTTATGTGCAATTCAATAATTTCTTTGCTTCCAAATTGAGGGCTAGATTGATGGTAAGTGTACCCAGGATCCCTGAGGAATTGCATGATTTCCTCAGACCAAAGGGGAGGAAGCCAGAACTGAAGGTCTGCCATAACTGGGGTGACATTATCCCATACCCAGCCAACACTATTTTAAGGGTATATGGTTTTCAAGGAACCCCTCATATACTGCCATAGAATGTGCCACCAAGAGTTGAGTTTATAGAAGTTATGTGGAAAATAGGTTGTATCCATGAGGAAAACCTCACTGGGAGGGGTAAGGGAACATTTTTCTCGGATTATATAGTGGTGTCTGATTTTTTCTTTTCAAAAGGAGGTTGGGTGCATTTTGGAAAATTCTTTGATGATTACCATTTAAGGTGTGTCCCAAAGCAGAAACATGATCCTAAGGGTTTCTTTTCCCTTTTCAGACAAAGAAGAAAGGCTGGAAATTTTGTGCATGAGTTCAACTTTCCTGAGGACCTAATTAGAAACGAATTTGATCTAAATAGGCAGGAATTGAACAACGAGAAATGGATAGCTTATGATAAGCTATTAGATATTGTGCAGAAAATGGATCCAAAGTATGATCCATTGTTGGAGTTCAGTCCACACCATAGGAAAATTTATTTCATGATGGAGAACTTCAAAGAGATTATGGGCACTTTGAGAACCAAGAAGATAAACTTAGAACTGAGTCTAGGTGTACAAGAACAAGGTGCTAGACTAATTGAAACAAGGCCAAAATATCAGCCTACAGGAAAAAGGTCCATTTATGGGAGGAAAAAGGATGACAGTAGTGATGAGGAAGAAGTGGATAGAAAGGGGAAGCAAATAATGAAATTTCCTTCACAGCCAGGTCCAAAATTCAAAGTGCCTAGGGAAATTAAAATCATTGATTTAGAATCATCACTAGAACATAGTCCCTCATCACCACCATCTAATCCAATCCCTAAGAGGTAAATAATTGATCAACCACAGGAGGTTCTAATGGATGAAATTGTTGTTATTGATTATGACATGCAGGTTGGTATGCCTTCCCCTCCTAGGCTAGCTGAATTGGTTTTATTCGATTTGGATATGAAAGGAAAATGTGTACAAGATGCAAGAATGGAGGCATGCAAAGAATTTCTAGATGACAATGCATTTGTCAGGACTCATGTATTCTTGCAATTGGTATGGAAGATGAAATTTGAAGAATATCAAGATAAATGTAAAAAGAGAAGAGAACTAAGACCTAACAGGTCAAAACAACAGAATGATGAGGAAGTGAAATTTGAATTAATGGAAGAATTCAAGAACACCACTCCTGAGGAAGGTAGAAAACTGGTGAGTCAAGCTGGTGTAATGATTTTTCTTGAATATATGGGAGATTGTAGATGCAGTGGCCTTTAATGCTATTTTGAAGTCCAAGCATCCCTTGCAAGACTCTGAAGAAGAGGTCAAGGCAGCACTGCAAGACTCTGCTTTCAGTGAAGAGTATGAAACCTTGGCAATTTGGGCATTAGCCCCACAAGGGAGAAAGCAAAATGTTTCTGATATCAACCCAAATTTAAGAGTAGGACTAATAATAAAGAGAGCTTCAGAGACCTCAACCATTGAGGCCACTAATATGACTGTGAATGTGGCTAAATTGGGCCAAAAGACTCCTAAAAGAGAGGAGGCCAAAAAGACGAGGCTAATGGAGAAGTATAACCTTTTGATTGAGGAATACACCAAGATGCAACAAAAGAATGTTGACCTGTAGACTGAGGTGGAAAGGTTGAGGTATAAACAGATTGGGGAGACATCAAGTACTTCGGGGATCAGTATGCTACCTTCCACATTAGGGCCAGTGCCTCCTACTTCTCTAATTGTTTCCACACCAGGGTCTCCCATTCATAATCCTTCTTTCACCCCTTCTTTAGAGGAAGTTGATGAAGAAATAGAATGCTCTTTGGATCCTACAAAGAAGCAGCTTATGCACAAAATTGATGAATGACATTTATCTTTGAAGATAAGTGAGGAAGGTTCTCTTTCAAAGCAAAGGGAGATTGTTACTGTTGCCTTGAGACATTTAAATGAGAGGGTTGATAATAAATTTCCATTTGTAAATTCTTTTTATTCTTATTATTAGATGCAATAAAGAATATTGATAGGGATCATGAGGTAGTGATACCATTGATTGAAAATTGGATCCCTAGTGCCAATGATTTATATGTAATGTATAAGGCTTCAAGGTTTGATACAGGTAATAGGCCCCAATCATTAAATCCTACTCAAGTATTAGTTAAATCACTACAAGGTTTTCAAACCCTAATAGATGCAGATTTGAGTAGGAAAATCAAGGAATTGGTAAAGAATTTTTATGATTGGGGTAACACATTGTTACCTAATATAATTGATGAGTAGGGGAAAGTCAGGTCACTCTAGCAATGGTAGGATCAAGCAAGTGAGGTCATCAATGATCAAATTAAACTAATTTGTGATGACTCAGATTATGATTTGTTGGTGAGTTGTATGGATAAAATCATTAGTACCAGCTCATTTTTGGAGTATTTTGAAAGAGATGAAAATCATGTAGTGGTAAAATAAACACCTTATAGAATGAAGGTGAATGAGGTGATTAATTTTGACTAGCTGACTGATGAAGAATACTAGAAATGGGTAACTAAATATTTAACTAAGGAAGAGTAAAAGGAATGAGCTACTAACGGGTGGTAAATCAAATGTTGCAGTTACAACGGTTTCCAGTCTTGCTTCGGTGGAAGTCATGGTGCAGGATTCTTATGGTTTTTTGTTGCTGCATCAACTTTTCTCAATGTGCACGATGAACAAGAATATTCTCTAGGGTGATTGTTGTTGTAATGATTTTTGGAATGTCACCAGGTGCTCCAATTGGCTGGTGACATGTGTACTTTCTAGCCCGATGCTTGTTTGCTCCTTCATTTTCTATAAGAAGGATTTAAAGGCTAGAAGTATGGGTTAGCAAGTTATATAATTTTGGGTCGATTCTAGGTGAAGTTGTAGAGAAAATTGTAAAGTTTGATGGTTTTAGAGAAAAATGCAATTTAGGTTTTGAATAATTATGTAACAGGTTTTGAATTCATGGGCATTTAATGTTGTATAACATTACTAGCATTCGAGTTGAAATAATAAATTCAAACTCATGTCTCTCCATTGTACATGCATATCTGAATTTTGAATAATATGACTAAGGGTTGTTTCATTCATCTCACTGTTGTGGTGTGTATGATCCTTATTTTAGCTTTAATTCAAGGAATTAATTAAAATGCTTGAATGGGATTATAGGCGGATATGTTATGCATAAGGATTTGATAAGTAGTATTGAGTTAGAATGCATGCTAATGAAATTGTAATGCAATATTGTCAGGGATCTTATATGTTATGTGTTAAGCCTATCATAGACCTTTAGATACTTATGAATTTGTCTCCTCCAATGGATATATGACACTGATCTAAGTTGTACTTATTCATATACTTCAATATTTGTTTGTCTTTTCCTAGAGCTTGCTACAAATTGAAAATAAATTACTATCTTATACTATGGATTGTGTTGTAGTTAACTCATGTTCCAAATAGTTGATACTACTAATGAATAACCAGTTCTATTCAGTATTATCCTATTATGTTGAGCTATTAAATTAGATTATCTGTTATTGTTAATGTTGTTTATAATAATGGTGTAGAGGTTGTAAAAACATTAAGGGGTCACCCTCCCGGGTCTTGTAGAGCCCAAAGTGTAGGAGGATTTTTAAAGTCCTCGTCAGTTGGTCCAGGTCCTTCGAGCTGCCCTTGATTGGAATTGGCAATTCCATAGGTATATTAGAAGACCAACCTGGTTAGTCATAAAAACAAACCAACAAAATGGCGACTCGGCTAGGGAGCTAGTTTTAATATTTCTTGTCAGTGTGTCAGTTGTCCATTTTCCATAGCGTTTTCATAGTGTTTCTTTGAAGGTTGAGCCTATAATTCTGTGCTAGTTTTGTCCACTTTTTCTATTTTCATAAGTGTTAAGAGTTATGTTGTAAAGCACTTTTGTGTGTTGTAAGTACGAGGTTCCAAAGGTTTTCATTCTCCACCATGTTTCTTTATGTATTTGTTATTCCCAAGAAAATTGGGTGGCAAATCTGAAGTCTATGCACCAGTGTGCATTTTATTTTGAAAATTTTATTATAAGTGGAAAGAACTTTTGGACAAGTACAAAGAATGAAGAACACCAGGTCATTCATGAAGAATCATCCAGAACATAAATTGGAAGGTGAACTTCCTAAAATGAAGAAGAAGGACTGGATAAAGAAAAGACCAGATTCTAGTAATGTTTTTCCCGCGTCATAAAACCCTGTACACCAAGGTACAAGTAAGCCTTTACACCCTATCCCTGAGAATCTTGAAGAGGTGTCTAGAAATTTAGAGTCAGATAGTTGTGGATTTTTTGATTCATTATTTAATACACCAGTTCAAGAAGATGTACATGGAAAAGTAAAGGGCCTGTTAGTGTCAAATATGCTGAAAAGAGAAGAGGCAAGAGTAGAATTCAAAGCCATCACAGAGAATGCACCAGTGATGTGCCTCGTCCTCCTGCTAAAAATGATGTAAACCCTTTATTGTCTGAACATGTATTGGAAGGGGTCAATTTAATAGATCTAGATGATACATGAAGTTCTAATATGACTTTGCCTAACCCTGATGATGTTTTTGGAGACATTAATTCCTTGAAGCAAGAAATCAAAGAGCAAGCTGAGCTCATGATGAAAAGAGAAAAAGAAAGTGAAAAAGAGTTGAGGAATGTTGTGATTGAAAGGGATAGGTTGATGAGATAGTTGGAAATAATGAAGTTCCTGAACCAAGAAGAACCTAAACCAAGCATTGAGGGTCCGGTTTTATAGAAGATTGTTAATAAAGAAACAAAGCCCGTGTCTAAAGAAACCCCAGTAGGCCACATTGATGTCCAACCCAAACGTGTAGACCCAAAGCCCTCAAATCATGTTAAGTCTCAACTGAGTAATACAAACTTTAAGTCTATCTTGGATAAGGGAAAGCAAAAGGTTGAGGGGATTAAAATAAATGAGAAGGTGACTCCCCATTTCATTCAACAAGATCTCCCACCATATGTGTCATTTCAAATAGAGTATGCCTTAGAAAAGGCTAGGAAGGAAAGTGAGGCTCTGGTAGAAGAGTTGGAGAGAACAGAGATTGAGGCTACAAATGTAGAAATGAAGAGGAAAATAAGTTTCCTAAAGATGTCAAGCATGGATAAGGCTACACAAGATGCAACCTCATAAAATCACCAAGATGCTTTAAAGGATGGTCCTAAAATTGACCCAGATCCCATCATAAATAATTATGGCCTGAAGATTCATGCAACTAGGTTTGTAAATCCAAATCAGGATGGTTCTAGGGTACAAAATTTAGGGTCTGATGTTGATTCTTAGAAGAATGAAGGATTAGTTCAATGATGACCTATACAGTTGGAAAGGTATAGGCCACTATTCTTTGATGGTATTCCTAGTTACCCAAATTCCATCCTTGCTAACTTGAGAGAAAAGATGAGTAAGTTCGGTGGGAATAATGTTGTGACAATAGAGGAACACTTGAAAGCTTTTATGGATATGCTAAATGGTTATGAGGTAGAACATGAAGATGTTGTAATGAAATTGTTTGTACAATCTCTGGTAGAGGATGCGAGGGATTGGTATAGAGGTCTACCTAATGCTAGTATTGGTTCATGGGATGAGTTTGAAAAATGTTCCAAGGAGTAGTATGGTGATAAAACTAATGCCAGTTTCATGTTAAATGAATCTAATAACATCAAGAAGTCATTGAATGAGCCTGTGAAAGAGTTTAATTTAATATTTTAGAAACCAATGTATAAGTTGTTTTAGGTTTTGAGGCTTGATGAAATTGTTTGTTTAACTACATATTTTAATGCTTTTGATGCTAAAATGGCATATCTCCTTAAAGATAAGGACCCTCAGACTATGAGGGATGCATTTAGGGTGGAAATAAATATCAAGAGTAATAGAAGAGCTTCTGGGAAGTATGGTAGGAGAGAAGAACCTACACTTTTAAAAAATCCCAGGAATAAGACTGAGAAAGTTCCTACCACAAATCCTAAGGATGATGAAAAGTGGGAAAAGGTTTACAATAATTTGAAAGACATAAAGAAAATTATTTCCAAGCAATAGAAGGGTATAGGGAATGAAAGAAAACCCTATAATAAAAATGATAGGCCACCCAGATTGCAAAATTATCCTTATAATACAAATTGGAAAGATGGAAAACCAATTTTTCCTAGCCAGAAGCCTAAAAATGATCAGCATACACTAGACCCCTTGAAGAAACATTCAGTGAATTTAGTAGCAGATAGATCATGGTGTGAAGTGTGTGAACATCCACATGATCAAAATTATTGTGGTATTGCTTAGTTGCTTATTGCTGAGGAAGTAGAAGAGGATGTTCATGATCAAACATCAGAATATGAGTAGGATGATGTAGATGTTTGTATGGCTAGATCATACATTAATGAGGCAAAATGTTCCTCTGATGTGGATAATCAGAGGCAGAGAAGTGAGATGTATCATCAACAGGTCTTTTCTAATGAGGAAGGTGATTTTGATCATAATGCTTGCAATATGGAGTAGGCTGAAGGTTTAGTGTCCTTAATGCAACCATCAAAAGAAGAGATTGCAAAACTAACTGAGGAAATGGTTGCTCAAATGAGAAATAGAACTATGGGTGATGAGCAGGGTAAACCTGCTGGCATGTTTATTAAAGAACAAAAGGAAAAATACAAAGGTCTTAAGGTTGAAAACAAAAAGGATACTGTAAAAGTCAAAGAGGTTAAGAATGATAAGGATTGGACAAAAAAGAATGAAACCCCAAAGCCTCAAGAAGATGTGACTTCGTCACTGGTGAAGACCAAGGTGATTACAAATTTGGTTGAACCTGCTATAGAAGATAAGAAGCAAAAGAAGCTAGGAGGAAGTAATCAACCTAAGAAAGGGGAAAATGATGAAGGTATGATGTCTAATTTTCCTAAATATACACCTGTAGATATGTTTCATGTGCTTTCTTAGGTTAAAGTAACCGTACCTCTATTAGAAATGATGAGAATCAATGAACACAAAGAAAATAAAATAGCCTTGATCACAGATGTTGCTGGTAATAAGACTAAACAAGGAAGTGGTAAAGAAGTGAAGGATAAAGAGAAAGAAAAGGAAGTGGAGGGAATTGTGTCACAAATTCCTCCTGTATATTTAGGAAGTTCTATTAACATGTGCCTTGAAAATATAACCCCTTTTTTCTTAAGTGTGGATATAAATGGGAAAACTTTAAGGAACTATCTAATAGATTTAGGGGCATCAAATAATGTTATGCCAGTTAAAATAATGGAGGCAATGGACTTGATAGTAGATACTGCTCAAGGTAAATGTTCTGCTATGGATTCAAGAGAAGTGTCAGTTGTTTGTTTTATCAGAGCATTGCCTTATAAATTGACTCAGTACCCTGAAAAGGATTTAGTCATGACTATATTAGTTGTAGACATCCCACCTCATTTTGGAATGCTCTTGTCAAGAAAATGGAGTGCATCAATGGGGGGTAACATGCAATGTTATTTGTCATTTGCTACTTTCTCCATTGATGGTAAGGATGTAAAAATTGAAAGAGAATCAAAATTACCTCATATGATTAAGCATGGACTAGTTGAAAATATGACATGTTATATTGATAGTGCTATAAATGAATTTAGGGTTGAGGAATTTCCTAGAAATTGTGATAAGCCTATTGCATTGATTGATGCAGAAATAAAACAATTGTCAGAATCTGATGACTTGTGGACTATGTATTTTGATGGTGCAAGTTCAAAGGAAGGTTCTGGTGCAGGCATTTTGTTGCGATCACCAAGTGGAAAGACATTCAGGTTATCTTTTACTCTGTTATTTGAATGGACAAATAATGTGGTGGAGTATGAAGCCTTGTTATTGGGATTGAGATTGGCCAAAAAACATGGGATCAAGAAGCTCAAGGCAATTGGGGACTCTGATCTTGTGGTTTCCCAAGTTAGATCCAAGTATGTATCAAAGAACAAGAGATTGAAATAGTATAGGAATTTTGTTTGGGATGAATTGGAAAGCTTTGATGTATTTGGCATAGGATGGATGGAGAGAGGTAAAAATAAAGTGGCAAATTTATTAGCCAATATTGCAGTAAAACCAAATGATATGACTTATGCTGGAATTTCAAAGGTTGAAGTGCAAACCAGGCCATCTGTTCCTGATACCATAAAAAATTGGAAAGTTTTTGATAATGATGATGATATATTAAGATTTTGGAATTGTGTGGGTGAATATGAAAATCAAGAAATTGACTTTGGAGCTTTTGTTGAAAATGTTGATGGTAAGGATACTATATTTGGAAATGAGGTCATTTAGTTAAAGACAAATACAATTCCCAAGGGTCTAGTTGTATTAGAAAGAGTGTTTGATAATCAAGATAAGACAAAGGCTAATCATACTGTGTCCCATCCAGATGACTTCAAAGAGATAAATCTTGGAACAAAAGCATCCCTAAAGAAGGTGTATATTGGAAAGAAAATGTCACCAAAAGTGAGAAGGATGCTAATTGACTTATTAAGGAAGTTTAGGCATGTGTTTGCATGGTCCTATGATGATCTTAAGGCATACAGAGAAGATCTTTTCCAACATGAGATTCCTTTGCGTGATGATGCCAAGCCATTCAGACAAAAGAAAAAGCCTATTAATCCCACTTTAGCCCCCAAAATGCAAGAAGAATTAATGAAATTAAGGGATGAGGGAATCATCAAGCCAATTAGAAATTCATCCTGGGTATCAAACTTAGTACCAGTAAGGAAGAAAAATGGAGACATCAGGTTATGTGTTGATTTCAGAAATTTGAATGTGTCTTCATTAAAAGACAATTATCCATTACCAAATATGGAAGCCATGTTGCAAAGGGTGATAGGTTGTGAATTGATGTCTATGATGGATGGTTTCTCTAGTTACAACTAGCTCATGGTCAAAGAATCTGAGCAGTTTAAGACAACTTTCACTACACCATGGGGAACATATGTTTATGTAAGAATTCCATTTGGTCTAACAAATGAAGGGGCTTCTTTTTAGAGAGCCATGGATGTGGCATTCTCATATTTCATTAACTTGTTTTTGATGATCTATCAAGATGACTTGACAACATATTCTAAAAAGGAAGAGGATCATTGTGAGTATCTAGAGAAGATATTCATTACAACTTTGGAGTATAGTATTTCTTTGAATCCAAAGAAATGTGTGTTTGGAGTACTAGAGGGAAAATTATTGGGACATATTGTTTCCAAAAATGGAATAAAAATTTATCTAGAGAGGGTAATTGCAATAGATAAAGTTCCACAACCCCGAAATTTTAAAGGAATAAATTTTTTTTTTGGAAAAATAAACTTCTTAAGGAGATTTGTGACAAACTTTGTTGAGATAGTTCGCCCTATTTCCAAAATTCTCAAGAAAGGAGCCAAGGTTGAATGGGATGAGGAGTCTATGCAAGCTTTCTAGGCCATTAAGAAAGCAATAAAGGAGGATCCTGTGTTAAGAACCCGTGATTTTTCCAAACCTTTACATATTTTTTCATTTTCTTCTTTCCACACAATTGCAGCTGTGTTGTTGCAAAAGAATGCAGAAGGTTTTGAATAGCCTGTAGCCTTTTTCAACAAATCTTTACAAGCTGCAGAACTTAAGTATGATATAAATGAAAAAAAGACATATGCACTGGTAAAACAGTAAAAGCTTTTAGGTCTTATTTGATGGGAGCTACTGTAATTTACTATGTTCCTAGTGTTGTTGTTAAGGACATTTTCACACAACAAGAAGTGTCAGGAAGAAGGTATAGGTGGATAAATAGGATCCAAAAATTCAATATTGAGGTTCAGATTACTAAAATGGTAAGAGGAAAATGATTGGCCAAGCTTATGGCCCAAAGTAATCTGGAAGCAAATCCGATAAATTTGCTAGAAGAGGAAAATAGATCACACATATGTGATATGGAGCATTCTGAATGGTATAAAGATGTGATATATTATTTGCAAAGATTGAAATGTACTAAAAATTTGAGTGAAAATGAGAAAAAGGACATTGAAGTTACAAGCTATCAAATATGCTATCATACATGGAAAGCTCTGGTTGAGAAATGGAGAAGGTGTCATGCTGAAGTGTGCTGACCAAGATCAAGCATAAGAAATTTTGAGTGAGATGCATGGTGGAGTTTGTGGAGGGCATTATATGGCTAAAACAACTGCACATAAGATAATGAGGGATGGATTTTGGTGGCCTATAGTTTTTAAGGATGCACACCAACTAGTGAAGACATGTGATGCTTGTCAACGTTTCTATGGTAAGTTAAATTTTTCTGGTAATTTACCTTTAAAACCAATTATAGTACAAGCTCCATTCTAGCAAAGGGTTATTGATTTTGTAGGAGAGATAGAATGTAAATATAGTGGAGGTCACTCATGGATATTGGTGGCCACTGATTATTTCACTAAATGGGTGTAAGCAATTCCAACAAAGAAAGCCACTAGTAAAGTGGTAATTGACTTCCTGATGAGCAACATATTGACTAGATTTGGATGTCTAGAAAGGATTGTGTCAGACAATGCAATGTGTTTTAGATATGAGGAATACATAGAATTTTTTGAGAAGCATGGCATCCAAATTTCTTATTTAGCACCATACCACCCATAGGGAAATGGACAAGCGGAATCAAGCAATAAAAGATTGAGGAAGATCATTAAAAGAATCCTGGATTAGAATAAAAAGGCTTGGGATTCTAAGCTAAGATTAGCAGTCTGGGTAGATAGGGTAACTATGAAGAAGGCAATAGGTTGTGCCCCATTTGACTTGGTTTATGGGATAAATGCTCGGTTTCCCCAAAATAACTTAATGGAAATGTATAAGTTTGTCTAGATGTATGATAATGAAATTGATGATGAGATGCAATTGAGAGTGGAAGCTCTTATAGAATTAGATGAAACCAGAAGGGAAGCTCAAAAGAGAAATGCAAAATTGTAGTTGCAAATAAATAATTTGCATGACAAAAGGGCAACTACAAGGAGTTTCAAAGATGGAGATTTGGTTTTAATGTGGAATGCCAGATTAGATGATAAAGGGAAACATGGGAAATTTGATGCAATCTGGTTGGGTCCATTTTTGATAAATGGTAAGTGGGGTGAAGATTCATACTTCCTCCAAAATATGACAAGGGATATTCTTGAACTACTAGTTCATGGACAATTCTTGAAATTATACTTCACTTGAAGTTTTCTTTTCCATGAAAAATAGTTTAGGATTGTATATTTTGTATATATTTTGTACATAGTTCGGGTTGTTTTGTCCAAAAAATCCCTTTTTGGTCATCTTTACATCTTGGTCTGCTCTACCTGAGATTCTGAATTCTCACTTCATTCTAGTGGAATGAACGTCCCCAACTGGAGCCACTAATGGAACTTCAAATTTTTGCTCCTTGTGTTCCATTCCTACCTTGCCTTATCTTAGTGGTCTTTCATGGTGTCAGAAATTTTCCTGGGGTTGGGGGTTTTAGCTTTATTTTCATGTAACACCCTTGTGTTTATTTTACGCTTTGGTTGGGATATTTTTTCATCTTACCTTTTTGAATGGTTTTAAAATGATTTATGCCCTATTGTTTCATCTAGGCTGGGTCCCTTTGGTCTTAATATTTTCTTTCTTTCGTGGGATTTCATTTTCCTAAGTCTTGTTTGGCCCTATGTTTCATCATTTAGAAACAACTTATGTCATTGTTTACCATCTGCCTAGTGATGTCCCCTTGTCCTTTTATTAAATGTTTTATTTTGCAAAGGGATAAAATTCATGCGACTGTTGATGAACTATCGTTTGATCTCAGCTGCTCCCCACCATCCTGTAATGACCCCACCACACTACTTTGGCTAATCACGATATCACGGGTGAGTGCCACGTGTCCTATCTAGTGAGGCCGAAGGGGATAAGTTTGAATGACCATCCATCAAATATTGTCATATCTCAACGGTTTCCCACCATCGAGTGATCAGAAATTGCAAGGTTTTTATTGATCGTGATATCATGGGTGGGTTCCACGTGTCTCATCTGCCGAGGGAATAAGGAAAGCACCTTGGTGAATTAATCCGTTCTTAATACATTAGATGATGGATTACTAAAGTTTTCTTAAGATGCACATGTTTTAAATCAACGGGTATGTTATAATCTTAACGGGAAAGATGCTCGACGGTTAATGATAAGACTAGCGACTGTGTAGAAGGAACAAGATCACTGATGCTCAAGATGTATGGTTTCCCACTATCGTGTGATCATAAGTTGTAAGGACTTTACTGATTGTGATATCGTGGGAGACCACCACGTGGATGTCCTTGGCAGCATATGGTATGGTGGGCCCTTTATTTCCATGTTGGCGATTGTGTCAGCTTGTTTTGAAGGTGGTCATTCGATGATTTGATCTAACTAGAAGATCAATGACTCAAATTTAAATCTGCATGAAATATGGTTGGAGTCATTCGTGTAGAGCACAAGTGAGCTTTAATGGCAGATGAGACACTTGCTGGAATGATTTGATCAAAATAAAATCAATTCTCCTACTTTATTTGTATCACAAAGCATTCAAGTATTTTGTGGAGTAGTCTTAGAGCCGAGAATGAAGTTGCGAGTCTTTGCAGTCAGAATTTGGGATTTCTACAAGCACAAAGTTGTGAGTCAATTTCTATGTTTCCTGGTTACCCTACACTTAAATTTGGGAAAATATTTTCTGCACTTGTCATAGGGCTTCTTGATAAACGTTAGGGCTATAGTTTATTTAAATTTTGAGAAATTGTAGTGTGTTGTTCTGTAATTTCATATCCCTGGTTAGTCCTAGCTATTTGAAGTATGAAGTTATAAAGAGGCCCTATTTTGTCCAAGATGGGACCACTAAAGAAACATTCAGGCCAAATTGACTATTTAAGAAGAAACCTATATGATGATTTCTTGGATCAATTTCCCTTGTCAACAAATGATAGAAAGAAGGAATTGGTTCTGATGTGAGGGAAAATCCTGGGGGAAGGATTAGTATATAATGGCTCCAACACAGCTGATGCTAGGGTTCCTCTCACAGGATTGGAAATGTTCAGATTGTGGTATGGACAGAGGAATCTACTTCACCTTTTTTCAAATGGCTGGATGTATGATTTGGGGAATCTGGTGGTGCCAAACGTGTTCCCTAATATAGAATTTCTTAGGGTAGTGGCTGCAAGATATGACCTTGTCACATGAGTAATCAAGGATAATGATGGAAGGGTTTTGTTAAGCATTAATAGAGATGAAGTCCAATAGGTTTTTGACTTGAGTGAACCGAATGAATATTTGGTTTGTATTAATCTTGAGGAAATGAAGCAGGAATATGCAAAGTTAAAGTCTCTTTTCATAGCTAAGTTTCTTCCACCTCATCTAGCTAGGGCAGGAGGTTCGAGATTTCACATCAACACCAATGACCAAGAACCTTTCAGATTAAACTATTTTGTAAATCATTTCTTGGCCACTTTGTATTCATTATGCCAGATTTTTGGTTTCAGTCTTGGTACAGTGATGCCCATTGCATACATGTTCATGGGGGTGCAAATACAACACCCTAACTTCTCTTTGACTTATGAATTTCCTTCTTTCTTGGCTGAGAGGGTACATGAGGGGTTGTCAAATTTGTAGAAAAATGATACCGACACACAATTCTTTTGGTATTCTATGTTGATGTATATGTTCTTGTGCAAGAATGTTGAATTTTTCTCTGAGAAGATGGAATTGAGGCAATCGGTTGATGGGGAAAGATTTCCAGTAGAGTTATGGATTGCAGATTTATCTTGCAATAAGGAAAGCACTAGTTATGTGTAATTCAATAATTGCTTTGCTTCCAGATTGAGGGCTAGATTGATGGTAAGTGTACCCAGGATCCCTGAGGAATTATATGATTTCCTCATACCAAAGTGGAGGAAGCTAGAACTGAAGGTCTGGCATAACTAGGGTTACATTATCTCATACCCAGTCAGCAATGTTTTAAGGGTATATGGTTTTCAAGGAACCCCTCATATACTACCGTAGAATGTTCCACCAAAAGTGGGGTTATCAGAAGTTATGTGGAAAATAGGTTGTATCCATGAGGACAACCTCACTGGGAGGGGTAAGGGAACATTTTTCCCGGATTATACAGTGGTGTCAGATTTTTCCTTTTTAAAAGGAGGATGGGTGCATTTTGGGAAATTCTTTGATTATTACCATTTAAGGTGTTGCCCAAAGCGGAAACATGATCTTGAGGGTTTCTTTGACCTTTTCAGAACAAGAATAAAGGTTGGAAAGTTTGTGCATGAGTTCAACTTTCCCGAGGACCTGATTAGAAACGAATTTGATCTAAATAGGCAGGAATTGAACAACGAGAAATGGATAGCTTATGATAAGCTATTAGATATTGTGCAAAAAATGGATCCAAAGTATGATCCATAGTTGGAGTTGAGTCCACACCATAAGAAAATTTATTTTCTAATGGAGAAATTCAAAGAGATTATGGGCACTTTCAGAACCAAGAAGATAAACTTAGAACTGAGTCTGGGTGTAAAAGAACAAGGTGCTAGACCAATTGAAACAAGGCCAACATATCAGCCTACAGAAAAAAGGATGACAGTAGTGATGAGGAAGAAGTGGATAGAAAGGGGAAGCAAATAATGAAATTTCCTTTATAGCCAGGTCCAAAATTCAAAGTGTCTGGGGCAATTAAAATCATTGATTTACAATCATCACCAGAAGATAGTCCCTCATCACCACCATCTGAGCCAAGCCCTAAGAGGCAAAGAATTGATCAACCACAGGAGGATCTGATGGATGAAATTGTTGTTACTGATCATGACATGCAGGTTGGTATGCCTTCCCTCCTAGGCCAGCTGAATTGGTTTTATTCGATTTGGATATGAAAGGAAAATGTGTACAAGATGCAAGAATGGAGGCATGCAAGGAATTTCTAGATGACAATGCATTTGTAAAGAGTCCTGTATTCTTGCAATTGGTATGGAGGATGAAATTTGAAGAGTATCAAGATAAATGTAAGAAGAGAAGAGAACTAAGACCTAACAGGTCAAAGCAGGAGAATTATGAGGAGGTGAAAGTTGAATTAATGGAAGAATTCAAGAACATCACTCCTGAGGAAGGTAGAAAACTGGTGTGTGAGGCTGTGTAATGATTTTTCCTGAATGGGACATTGCAGATGCAGTGGCCTTTAATGCTATTTTGAAGTCCAAGCATCCCTTGGAAGACTCTGAAGAAGAGGTCAAGGCAACACTGCAAGACTCTGCTTTCAGTGAAGAGTATGAAACCTTGGAAATTTGGGCATTGGCCCCATAAGGGAGAAAGCTAGATGTTTCTGATATCAACCCAAATTTAAGAGGAGGAATAATAATAAAGAGAGCGTCAGAGACCTCAACCACTGAGGCCACTAATTTGACTATGAATGTGGCTAAATTGGCCCAAAAGACTGTTGAAAGGGAGGAGGCCGAAAAGAGGAGCCTAATGGAGAAGTATAACCTTTTGATTGAGGAATACAACAAGATGTAGCAGAAGAATATTGAGCTACAAACTGAGGTGTAAAGGTTGAGGTATAAACAAATTGGGGAGAAATCAAGTGCTCTGGGGATCAGTATGTTACTTTCCACATCAGGGCCAGTGTCTCCTACTTCTCCAATTGTTTCCACTCCAGGGTCTCCCATTTAGAATCCTTCCTTCATCCCTTCTTTAGAGGAAGTTGATGAAAAAATAGAATGCTCTATGGATCCTACAAAGAAGCAGATTATGCACAAAATTGATGAATTACATGCATCTTTGAAGATAAGTGAGGAAGAATCTCTTTCAAAGCAAAGGGAGATTGTTACTGTTGTCTTGATACATTTAAATGAGAGGGTTAATAATAAATTGCCATATGTACATTCTTTATTATTAGATGCAATAAAGAATATTGATAGGGATCAGGAGGTAGTGATACCATTGATTGAAAATTGGATCCCTAGGGCCAATGATTTAGATGTAATGTACAAGGCTTGAAGGTTTGATACAAGGAATAGGCCCCAATCATTAAAGCCTACTCAAGTATTAGTTAAATCACTACAAGGTTTTTAGACCCTACCGGATGATTTGAGTAGGAAAATTAGGGAATTGGTGAAGAAGTTTAATGATTGGGGTAAGACATTGTTACCTGATATAATTGATGAGCAGGGGAAAGTCAAATCACTCCAGCAATGGCAGGATCAAGCAATTGAGGTCATCAATGATCAAATTAAATTAATTTGTGATGACTCAGATTATGATTTGTTGGTGAGATGTATGGATAAAATCATTAGTACCAGCTCATTTTTGGAATCTTTTGAAAGAGATGCAAATCAGGTAGCGGTAAAATACACACCTTATAGTATCAAGGTGAATGAGGTGATTAATTTTGACTGGCCGACTGATGAAGAATACTATAAATGGGTAACCGAATATTTAACTAAGGAAGAGTAAAAGGAATGAGCTACTAATGGGTGGTAAATCAGATGTTGCAGTTACAACAGTTTCCAGTCTTGCTTCGGTGGCAGTCATGGTGCAGGATTCTTATAGTTTTTTGTTGCTGCAGCAACTTTTCTCAGCATGCACGATGAACAAGAATATTCTCTAGGGTGATTGTTGTTGTAATGATTTTTGGAATGTCACCAGGTGCTCCAATTGGCTGGTGACATGTGTACTTTTTGGCCCAATGCTTGCTTGCTCCTTCATTTTCTGTAAGGAGGATTTCTAGGCTAGAAGTATGGGTTAGGAAGTTAGATAATTTTGGGTCGAGTCTAGGTGAAGTTGCAGAGAAAATTGTAAAGTTCGATGGTTTTAGAGAAGAATGAAATTTAGGTTTTGAATTCACAAGGATTTAATGTTGTATAACAATACTAGCATTCGAGTTGAAATGATAAATTCAAACTCATGTCTCTTCACTGTACATGTATATCTGAATTTTGAATAAGATGACTAAGGGTTTTTTCATTCATCTCATGGTTGTGGTGTGTATGATCCTTATTTTAATTTTAATTCAAGGAATTAATTAAAATGCTTGAATGGGATTATAGGCAGATATGTTTTGTATAAGGATTTGATAAGTAGTATTGAGTTAGAATGCATGTTAATGAAATTGTAATACAATATTGTCAGGGATCTTATATGTTGTGTTAAACTTGTCATAAACCTTTAGATAATTTTATGAATTTGACTCCTCCAATGGATATATGGCACTGATCTAAGTTGTACTTATTTGTATACTTCAGTATTTGTTTGTCTTTGCCTAGAGCTTGCTACAAATTGCAAATCAATGACTATCTTATACTATGGATTTGTTGTAGTTATCTCATGCTCCAAATAGTTGATACTACTGATCAATAGCTAGTTCTATTCAGTATTATCCTATTATGTTAAGCTATTAAATGAGATTATTTGTTATTGGTAATGTTGTTTATAATAATGGTGCAGAGGTTGTAAACACATTAAGGGATCACCCTCCTGGGTCTTGCAAAGCTCGAAGTGTAGGAGGATTTTTAAAGTCCTCGTTAGTTGGTCTAGGTCCTTCGAGCTTCCCTTGATTGGAATGGGAAATTCCATAGGTAGATTAGAAGACCAACCTGGTTAGTTGTAAAAACAACCAACAAAAGAATTAAGTTGAAAAGAGTCAAAATTTAAGGGGGAGAAAGTGCTAAGAGAAAGTTGCGTTGATCCAGTGTTTTTCACATCATGTGTTGCCATCAATTCAAAAGGGGGAGATTGTTGATATTGCTTATTTTTGGTTGGAATTGATGTCAACACTATTGGCATAAATGTCTTTAAGGTTTTATATGTTGAGGATATTGAGAAAATTGTAATAAAATAAGTTGCAAGGTTTCAATGGTGCAGTGAAGTTCAACATGGTGGCTAGCTAAGTATATTGATGATAAGAGGTTTTGGTTAAAGGGTTTGTTGAAAAGTATATTTAGTTTATCCACATGAAGTTCTAGAGGTTTGCATGGAGATTTGATTGAGTTATGAGTATCTGTGTTCTGACAATTGTTTTGTTGCTTTAATTGGTGTTCCTGAAAGAAGATGATGTGATTCCAGTAATTTGAGTTGTTGTGGATGATTCTATGGTGATTCATGATGGTTTTGGATGTTTTTACATCATGCTCTATCTATGTTGTTGGTCTGAATTGATTGTTATGTTCATGATTGACAATTTTATTTTGTGAGTTCATGTTTTTCATGATCATGTCTGACAAGGTGATTGTAGCGTGTTGTGGATCTTCAAGGAATAATTGTTTAAGGTGTTTCATGTTCGAGACATGTTGTTTTGGATGATATTTTTTGGTGCACATTGATAATTTTTTATTGATTTAGGCTGAAATTTTGTAAACATTTTATATTTTGTTGGGCCGACATGTAGTTGATAATATCCTTAGTTTCAGATATATATGATTGATTGTTTATACCATTTGAAGGCATGGTGTGTGATGTATGCTAAGTGTTGTGTGTGAATAATGTTCTAATCTTTTGAAGGAAGAGTTAAAGTGTGAAGAAGAGTTTATGTGCTTAATCGAAACTATAATCAGGCATTAGAAGATGCTATTTTCTCAGTTCAAAATCTTTTGGATGTAATATGAATGTTACTATAAGACGGTGAGTCTTCTTTTGGGTAGTAAGCCTTTTGTATTTGAGCAGTTAGCTCTAGGAAGTGTGCTTGAATGCATGTGCATTCCCCATTTATAATTCTTTTATACTTTTAAGAGAGTATAATCTTGTGGACTAACCTCCACCGTGGTTTTTCCCCTAACAGGGTTTCCATGTAAAAATCTTGGTGTTATGTGTGTTTTTGATGTGGTGATGGTTTATGATTTCATGTTTATTTATTAGAGATGAGAATATGTTTAATAAGTATAATTTTCATGACAACTGATTCACCCCCCCTCTCACTTGTCTTCCCTTGTGTTTCCAACAGTCGTCATCTGTGTCAACATTCATCACATCATTATTTATAGTTTCACTAGCTTTGAAAAATGAAATATTATGTTTCAGCATAGGGTTGGTAAAGATTTGCATGTTTTGGTTGGGAAGGGAAGCATATTTATTTCCTTGATCATTAACACCTCCAACTGAAAGTTGACTAGAATCAATGAGGTCTTGCACAAGATGTTTAAGATGCTTACAATGTTTCGTGTCATGTCCATTTTATCGGTGATAATTTCAATAAGCATTCAATCTAAAATTCAGAGGTAAAGGCTTATTAGCATCATGAGTTTTAACGGGAGGAAAGGTGATCATTTTTTGTTCTAAAAGTTGTGACATTGTGTTATGGGGTGTATCAGGTAAGGGAGTTAATTGCTTAGCCAGATCCCCAAATGTGAAAGGAGTTGTCTCTCTTATAGTAGCCACTTGGGAATTGACATGTTGCATTGTTTTCTTAGGGGGATTAAGTTGAAGGAAGCCTTTATTCTATTTTCTAAAAGGTTGGTAATTGTTTTTGTTTGTAGATTTGGACTTCTTAGGTCAGCTAGAGGTGGGTTTTGTGTCATGAGTACTAACCGAATTTTGATAATCACGAAGAGCAATACATAAGAGTACGAAGGAAGGAAACTTTATCATGTTAAGCCTATCTTGTATCTTTTTTTGCAAGTTCTCAATGAACACTTGTAGAAGGTGAGGATCAGGAATCTTTATGTCGATTTAGGAATAAAATGATTGGTAATGTGAAATGAAGTCAGTAACTTTTTTATCATCCTTTTGCTTACATCTCATCAAATTGGCTAATATCATCTTAGGGGTCATGCACACTTGAAAATGGTTTATAAAAGGGTATGTATAGGATCATCATGGAAAAAATAGGCCCTTAAGTAGCAAAAAATTCAAATAAATTAGAGTTAGGAAAATTGACGTAAAAATTTGAATAAGTTATCTATATTATTTCAAAAATATGTAAGAATAGAATATGTAGAAAATTGAATGTAGTTTCTAAACTACTAGGTTTATTTAAAAATATAAAAAATTATTTGGTGGCAATTTGAAATTTCAATGCAGTGGTACATAAATTTCAGGGAAAAAATAAGAAGTAGGTGTCTGTCTGACCACCCTAACCACAATAAAATGATAATATTTTTTTAAAACATTTTAAATATAGGTAGAGGATTCATGTCCCAATGGGATGATATTTTTTTGTAATTTTTTTCCAAGTAAATAATTAATTATAAATTTTTTATTACAAATTTTAAAAAATATAAAAAAATCATATGTCTGACCACCTTAACTTGGTCAAAACTTCATGAAATTCATTTTTTTTTTTCATATCCTATAGTATGCGAAGCATAGAATGTGACACATGTTTTAGATTCAAACAATGTGATACTGTTTGAAAGCTATAGATATTTTTCAATCAACCTATCAATCAATACTTTAGTCATAAATCAAATAGAAAATGAATAATAATTATTTATTAAATTCAAAGTAAAGCATAATTTATATTGGTGGAAAGCTGAGAATCTCCTTTAAAAAACCTTTTCATTTCATTAATTTTGGGTCAAAAAAAAGTTGTTAGCCACGTACCCTACACATACCCATCATGATCCTGCACATACCCAAAAGCCTCAACAAGTTCATTAAATGAACGTATTGAGTTGTTCGGTAATGAGGAAAACTGTTCTAAGGCGGTATCCTTCAAGGACCTAGCGAAAAGCTTAGCCAAGATCTTATCCTCAAGGAAAAAGTCACTACATAATGCAGTATAAATGGAAACATTGTTAGAAGGATCTCCTTTCCCCCCATATTTCTCAAATCTAGGGATCTCTAGACCTTGTGGAATCAGTGTTCACAATATCTCCAAGGATAAGGGATTTCTTTTGACATACTATGTAGGTTGACCATCTTGATTTGGGTTTATGGTGGAAACTTTCTTTTAAAGGGATGAAATAGTTTGCAAGAGTTGGTTTATTATGACATCATTTTTTTCATTTTGAGATGGAGGTGAATATGGTGGAGGTGTATATGTGTTCGAGCGACAAGTGAATGGAATGCTTATGGGAGGTAAAGTGGTAGCAGATAACACTTGCGATACCAATAAGGTACTAGGTATGCTAGCAGAAATACCAAAGGTAGGAATGACATTACTAGTAGGTTGCATTGTTGTTATAACTTGAGGGTTGGTATAGGTAGGAATAGAGGCAATGGTTGTGAGAGGAGGAATTTGGGTTCCTCCTTGACTTTGGAAATTGTTAAAAGGTAAAGCAGAGCTAGTCGCTGAGGTGAGATGTTTCCCAAAAATTTGAACTATGTTATGCACAAGGTCAAATCCTTCACTTTCAATCATGCGATGTATATTATTATGGTAGGGATAGAAGTGGTTGAAATTTTTTTAGTACTTACTTGATTTTGTAGGTTTTGTAGGTCTTCATGGATTTGAATTAATTTTTTTTGTGGAATACTAGCAAACATTGTTTCAACGTGCATCACAGTACTTGAAGGTAGAGATTTATTAAGGTTATGGTCCATACCTAGTGAACTAATGTCAATACTAGGAGTGAAAGAGCTAGATAACCCAATATCCACAATGATTGTGCTATCATGGGATGACATGAGTCTTGAACTTTGTCTCACTATAGTATTAGCCATAAAACACCAAGTTGTAAAGCTCATACAAGGGACAATCAATGAAATGCAAGATACAATGAATACAAGATAAATGCTATTGTCTAATTTTGATTCAAATGAAATTAAGCTAGATGTAATGAAATGAATGTAACAAAACTTTGCAAACTAAAACAAATAACTAACAGCAACAAACAAAAACATAGAAAAAGAGTTTTTAATATTGGAAAATGTAGTTTTAAATCTAAAACAAGAGTAAATCGCCCAAAGGGGTGTATGAGTCCCAATCAGGGTTTTTCAAGGGTTTGAACAATGAATACTAGTCACCACAAAATACCCAAAAATTAGGGAAAACAACCTATACTAGGACTAAATCACCTAGAGGGGCGTATGAGTCCCAAATTAGGGTTTTTAAACTATTTTCAACAAATTATGTGTGAATGAACATATGTTTTCTATTTTGGATGATGTCTCTAAGACTAAGTGTAAGTGCAGATTTCAAGTGAATTTCAATGGTGCAAGAGGTAAAAATGCAACCTATATGCACTTTCACTAATACGAATTTTAAAAACCCTGGATGCAAGTTAACTAATGCAAGAACTAATGTAAAGTTAATGCAAGCTAGATCTAGTATTATGTTGCATTCCAAATTAGAAATCAGGTGTTCTAAGGGGTAGGTTCACCAAAATGAAACATAGGAAAATATGGGTCCACCTTTTGGGAGATGAAACTAGGGTTTAGGACCTATTCCACCCAAGTTTTACTCAAGGAAATCCTAGAGATCTCAATCCAAGGATAAAATGAGGCAAAGAGATATGCAATAGGGTGTCCTAAGGTATGTTTATAAACTGAAAAGTGGTTCACAACCAAGCTAGGGCTTGGAAAGACTAAATAAAATGAATGACCTAGGAATGAATGCAAATCAAAATAGTAAATTGAGAAAACACAGAGGTTCACCTAGAAATTTGTAGAAGCTCGAAACAAGGTTTGAAATGTTGAAAATACTAATTTTAAAGTTCACTAGGACTCATACGCCAGGCTAGGTGATTTAGTCCGAGATTAGGGTTTCTAGGTAGGAACAAAAATCTAACAGTGACAAGTTTGGAACTCCTAAAATCCAGAAAAAGCCCTATATTAGGACTCATACACCAAAAGTGACATATCAGTCCTATCCAGCTTTTTCAAGGGATCAAGGTTTGAATTGGCTTTTCTTTCTTGATTCTTCCTTCCAATCTTGATTTTTGGACCTAAAATGCCAAATTATGCTCTGTAGGTGTCTTTTAGTGATCTTGTAAACAAGGTGACAACTTTGAAAAAATTGCAAACTGGAAAACTTCTTCCAATCTTTCTCTTTAATGTATTTTCAAACTAGATCTGCAAATCACACATTAAAAGAGAGGGGAAAATGTTGTTATGTTAGTAGAAAGGGGTTCGCCTTGGTCAAACCCTGTCTCGGTAATCAAATCATGAAATGAAATGAAATAGAAAGGAGGAACGATGAATGAACAAATATGTAATGTTGTAACTTGCCAAACCCTTGAATAGGATGCTACAAACATATATGAAATGGCTATCATGAATGTGGATCTTGATTTATATGCTTGCTTGAATCATAAAACCCGACATCACAAATGTTAGCTCGAAAAAAAACATGATGCATGATGACTTTGACATGTTACTTGACACTTGAATAATGCTCCAAAATACTCGATAATTATCTCTTGAATTCTCTTGAATTGTTAGAATGCTTGAATGCTTAGATCACATGTGCTCACAAAATTGCTAGTTGAAAAATGAGTGAAGTAACCTTGTATTTATACTTGTTTATGCCAAATTTCTTGAAATTACAACACTACAAGCTGACATCAAATCTAGGAGGATAAAATTATGCCAAGAATTTAAATTTAATTTAGGTTTAAGCTAAGTAGGACTCATACACCAGCTATGGCATGAGTCCCACTAGGCTAAGCTTGGGGCACATTTTTCAAGAAATACTTTGTTTAATGTGAAATTTAGATCTAGGCCCCGAAACCTAGGTGGGACCCATACACCCAAGGTGGCGTATGAGTCCAAGATCACTAAATTTAGGCCATATAATCCAAAATCATTAATTTTTTATTGGTTGATTGATATATGTTGGGATTATACTCATACAGATGCATTAATTAAGGCTTCTGGATGCAAAATAAGGCCAGTTAAGGAATAGAGAAGACCAATTAATTAATAAAACCCTAGATCAGTTTGAAAGTGTAAGAAAACACCTTACAACACCCTAAATAAGGCACAATTAAGTTCATTTAGTTCACAAGGGCCTGAACAATTGTGAAAATATAAAGGGATATATTTTTCTACACTACAACTAGCCATTAACTTGAAGCACAACCTCACCACATAGTGCCTGGGAAAAATCAATCTCCACCAAAATCCAAGCATAAGAAATGTTAATAAATTTCTTGGAAGCTTCATCCACTTTTAAAATCCTACCAAGAGAATTACTTATGCTTTAATAGGCATAATATGAATGAGTTCCTTGAAAGGGTTGAAGAAGTGAACCTAAGGCCTAAAAGAGAGGTGATGAGAATCCAAAAAACCATAGACCATGATCTAAAGTTGCATGCCTATCCTCAATAGAAGTAAATTTAATATAACAACAAAGCCTTTGGTAGAAGGATAAAACTCAATCCTTCCTCCCACTAAGGGTTTCCAATGCTTTAAATTCTAGAGGTTCAAATATGGGAGAGAAGGCCACAAATGGGAGTTCATATGCAAATTAGTCACATTTTGGAGAAAAAATGGTGCAAGAGCGTCGTACCCCTAGTTTTGGGTTGAAATTTTTGGTTTATTTTTAATGTTCTTAAATTCCTTTTCCTAGTAACCCATGACAGGTGGCAAGCTCGATGTGGAAAAAATATTTTGGAATCTTCCTTGCTCATTATGGAGGGAGAGTGAGGAAGCTACAACAGTTGGAGAGAAGTGATTATGTAGAGAGCAACAGTTTTGGGAAGTTGGAGATTTAGCTTGAGAGGCAGGAGAGTATCGATGGTTGAAAGAAGGCCATTCTACTTTTTCCGAGAAAAGTGAATTGAATGGAGTTTTTAGATTGGAAGAAGATAATTTGGTTCTAACAAGACAATAGAGAGAGGATCGAAGAAAAGAGAGTGAGGGAGAGAGGTTGAAAAGAAGAACTGATTTGTTTCTTTATGGAGGAGAGAACTAAACACAAGGGAGAAATCCAAGAGAAGACTGGTCAATTGGTCAGAGAGAGGATTTGACTGGATTGGGATCTTCTTCCATCAATGGCTTTAGTCGATTGACTTCTATAAACTCAACCTTGTTTGTTCAAATGTGCATATGTTTATTACTTTGTTTCCTTATATTGACATTCTAATATTGTCTTGTTTCATAATCACATGAAATAAATTTTCATATTGTATTAGTTCGTGAACATTGAAATTTCTATTCATAACAGTGAGGAATAAAATAGTGGTTTGCTTCAATCATTTTTTACCATGATTCTTTTAGGTTAACAACTCACCTTATCTCTATGGACAACTGCATTGGTGTTTGCTAATTGCACAGACTCTTGTATTTAAGATCTTGAAAATATTTTACAAGTAACAGATAGTCATCAATTTGGTATCAAAGCCTAAAAGGTCTGGGAAGAGGAAGTTGAGAGTTGCAAAAGGGTGATGATTAAGTTATTTGTGTTCATAGATTCTTGGATAGATATGTGTGTTGTAGAATGATAGGTTAATGAAAAGAAGTTGAGTACCAAAAGACTAGGTAGAGGAAAATAAAAGAGAAGCCCTAGGTGGGATATCAAGTAGACAAAAGAGGAAAGGTTAGAAGATGCAGTAGGATACTAAGAAGGAAAGCATCAAGAAGAAAGACAATAGGAAGATTTAACAAGATTCAGAGTTTGAAAGAGATTTAGAGAGATGCAAGTTATTGGTGAAGCAACAACTTGAAATAATTCAAGAGTATGATTTGGGTTGGCCATTGAAAAAGAAGTTGAAGTGGCATGTGCAAATGATTGTAAAACAAAACAGGGAAAAAGACGGTTACCTTGAAAGATGAAGAAACATTGCCACATGATGAAGGTGACATGGAAGTAAAGCCCGAAGAAAAGAAAAAGAAGAAGAAAATGGAAGATGGAAAGGAAAATGTTGGTCAAGAGGATGCAAGAATACTTGAGAAGGAAAAAATAGATGATCTGCATGAAGATGAAGAAATAAAAGCATTTACTGATTAAATATCAGCAAAAATGAATATTGGGTATGTGTAGGATCATCATGGAAAAAACAAGCCCTTAAGTGGCAAAAAAATCAGAAAAATCAAAGATAGGCAACTTGACATAAAAAATTGAATAAGTTATCTATATTATTTCAAAAATATGTAAGAATAGAATTTGTAGCAAATTGATTGTAGTTTCTAAACCACTAGGTTTGTTTTAAAAAAAATCTATTTGGTGAAAATTTGAAATTTCAATGCAGTAGTACTTAAATTTCAGGGAAAAAATAAGAAGTAGGTGTATCTCTAACCACCCTAACTACAATAAAATGATAATATTTTTTATAATATTTTAGATATAAGTAGAGGAATCATGTCCTGATGTGATACATATTTTTTTGTAATTTTTTCCAAGTAAATAATTAATTATGAATTTTTTATTAGAACTTCTTAAAAATATAAAAAATTTGTATGTCTGACCACCTTAACTTGGTCAAAACTTCATGAAATTCAGTTTTTATTTTTTTAATCCTATAGTATGCAAACCATAGAATGTGACGCATATTTTGGATTCAAAAAATGTGATACTATTTGAAAGCTAGAAATGTTTTTCAATTAGTCTATCAATCAGGACTTTAGTCATAATTTGAATAGAAAATGAATAATAATTACTTATTAAATTCAAAGTGAAGCATAATTTATATTAGTGGAAAGCTAAAAATCTCCTTTAAAAACCCTTTTCGTTTCATCAATTTTGGGTTAAAAAAAAGTCGTCAGCGATATACCCATCATATTGCCACTTTTTGGCCCATCATGATCCTGCACATACCCTATTGACACATTTTCGGGAGTAGCCTGGATGAAGTTTTAGGAGCACGCATGCAAAGTAAATGTTAAACAAGTTATTTCTAATGATTTTAGGAATGATGCTTCTAAATCTTTGAAAGCAATTGTTGAAGGGAAGAGTTTAAAAGTAGAAGAAAAAAATGATGTGAAATCTAATGGTGACAATGATATATATGAATGAGAGATGGAGTTTTGGAGGCTTGTAGATGAAAATGACATAAGAAGGAGAAGATACAAACAAAAAATAAAAAACAAATGAAAACATGTTGAACATGTGACGGTTGTTCTAGAATGATGTTGGAAGATGTGAAAGAAAAGAATGAAGGTGATCTTTGGCTAGAGATCTTATGTGCAAGAGCACATGCTTCTTTTTGTCTCCTAGGGAGTTTGATGGACGAGCATCATACCCCATTAGTTTCAGGTTGAAATTTTTGGTTTGTTTTTAATGTTCTTTGATTTATTTTGTTGATAACCCATGATAGGTGGCAAGTTCGATGTGGTAGAAGGATTTTGGAATCTTCCCTTCTTGTTACAGAGGGAGAGTGGGGAAGTTACAATGGTTGGAGAGAAGTGATTATGTAGAGAGTAATGGTTTTGGGAAAGAACTAATTCACATAGTTTTGGGAA
Organism: Sequoia sempervirens; assembly: GCA_007258455.2. Lineage (NCBI taxonomy): Eukaryota > Viridiplantae > Streptophyta > Pinopsida > Cupressales > Cupressaceae > Sequoia > Sequoia sempervirens. Next base: position 193,931,782 of record VDFB02000008.1, on the reverse strand, counting down.
GTTGGAGATTTAACTTGAGAGTTAAGAGAGTATCGATGGTTGAAAGAAGGTCGGTATGCTTTGGACCATAGAAGTAAACCGAAGGGAATTTTTATATTGGAAGAAGATAATTCAGTTTGAACAAGGTAGCAAAGAGAGGATCGAAGGAAAGAGACCGAAGGAGAGCAGTTGAAAAGAACTGCTCTATTTTTCGATGGAGGATAGAATCAAGCTCAAGGGAAAAATCCAAGAGAAGACTGGTCGATTGGTCACAAAGAGGAGTTGATTGGATTGGGAGCTTTTGCTATTAATGGTTTCAGTTGATTGAATTATGTGAAATCTGCCTTATTTTTTCAAATGTGCATATGTTTATTACTTTGTTTCCTTGTACTAAGATTTTGATACTATCTTGTTGCATAATGATATGAACTTGGTTTCCCTATCGTATAAATTGGTGAACTTTGAAATTTTGACTCATAATAGTGAGGAATAAAATAGTGGTTTGCTTTAATAATTTTTTACCATGATTCAACTAGATTAACAATGCACCTTATCTTTGTAGACAACTGCATTGGTGTTTTGTAATTGCATAGAATCTTGTATTTGAGATCTTGGACACATTTTACAAGTAACAGATAGTCATCAAAAAATCAATGCTAACACAAACCTCCTACCCGAGGGAGATAATAGGAGTAGTAATGGCACTCTTCAGTGGACACATAGAGCTCACCCCCACTTCATCAAACCTCATAGCATCAAAAAAAGACTTAAGGCCCTCAATAGGAATAGTTGGAGAGCCCACAAGCTTACCTTCAGCAAGAGAAATTTTTTATTCTTTTTGGACATAGTTGTGGCAATACCTATTCTTTTTATTTTTAAATTTTAGTAAAATTTTCTTTGAACTAAAATTATATCTTTTTATCAATATATTAAGATTTTAATATTCTTCTTTCATGAATATTTTAATCAATACATAAAAATATTGTATGAAATACTTTTAAAAAATCATTAATATTGTGAAAAAAAAATTTTAAAAAATATTCTGAAAAAATTGGATGAGAGAGGGGGGGGGGGAAGAGATTTATTTTAAAATTATTGATTATCTTATAATATATTCTCTAATACCTTGTTTTCTCCATTTTGAAATCTAAAATGAGCTCTTTTTCATTTATGGATAAATAATTTTTTATAATGCTAATATTGTGATATTCCATTTTTTAATTAAAATAGAATATGATGTTTTTAATTATTTATAAATTTTAATGTTAATTAATTTTTAAAAGGTATTCATTAAAATTTTATCAAAATATATAGATTATGAACATTCTCTTGAAAATTAACTTAAAAATTTTAAAATATTATTTTAGAAAGAGGCATAGATCACCCTCGTCAAAATTAATAAGATCACATATAGTGTATATTGACATCAAATGTTTCATTGATTTAATATTTTTTTATAATATTTTATTGTCATGAAATTGATAAAGTCTAATATAAGAACTTATAACTAAGGTCACTAATTCTTCCACCCATGCCTTACAAACTTCATTATGCACTTAGGATTTGGTACTTTCACTTGTGCTAAAATTACAATACCTAATAATGTTTTACTTTTGTTTTCACTTTTAAGAATACTAGCACAAAGTCTACAAGTGAAGTCTACTTGGTTGAGGCTTCCTTGTCAAGATGGTGCCGAATCCACAAGACAAATAGGCATTTTGAGTTGGTCTGCCCGAAATTCCAAACTGTAATGGAAAAATTTCAAGTGGAAGTCCAGAATGATGTTGATGGCTCAGGATACAGAGACTTGGTTCCTTAAGAGCCATATGATTCCTTGGTGCTAGTGGTAAACCAAACTCCTTTCCCGCAAATTTAAAGAAACATGCTTGAGAAGGAGGCGACAACCAAGGATGAAGAAGCAAAAGAGGTAATTAACGAGAGCTCTTTATTTCATCTTTTTGATTCAATAGATAAAGGTCCCATAGATGAGGAAGAGACACATGAGGATGAGGTTCAAATGTTTCATCAAAGAGTATTCCCATACAACTTAAGGAATAGACAGGTTGGCAGTCCCTTCACTACCTCCACTCCTCCCAACAACTTCAACACTCTGCCTGACCCTAACGCCAACAAAAATCCAACTTATCCCCACGTGCCTACCTAGTACTATAATAGAAATAAGTAGCCAAATCAAACTCAAGATCAACCCACTAGTTCTTTCCAAGGAAAATCTTCTAAAGTGGAGATTGAACAACTGGGGAGATACATGGCCGAAGAATTCAAGAATGTTAAGTTGAGTCTTTTAGCCTATGAACTACTTAGAGTTCCGGCTATCAGAAATGCTTTCTTTAGAATTCTTAATGGGACTACTCCATCAAAATCAACCCAAGAATCCCTTGCTAAGAGGGTTTCATTTGAAACCTCCCAAAGTGAACTTATGATTAGGGAAATCTTGGGAAAAAAGCCTAGTCAATCCCTGAATCAACAAGTAAATGAGAAACCAGTCAAATACCAAAATCAAGCACAAACCAAAGATAAGAACAATGAAAAAGACAAGGATCAAGTAGCCCAGGCTAATGTTTCAATAGGGTTGTTCCAAGGGAAATTGGAGACCCCTTGTTTCTTGACAACAATTAGAATATTTGGTAAGAATATGCACAATTGTTTGCTGGATTCAAGAGCCTCAGCGAATGTCATGCCATTTGCAGTATACAAGGCCCTTGGAATAACTCCAACCCTGTCTTGATGAAAGGTGAATCATTTGGATAAGATAGAGGTAAACATAGTGTAGGAATTGAACATAATCCCCATGCAAATTGTGGTAGATCCACGAGTCTGGAACAAGTTATAGATATTTAGGTTGCCGACATCCTAGACACTTACGACATGATACTGGAAAGGGATTTCACCCAAGCCTTAAATGGTTATGTTGCACTTGATTACTCTCACCTATGGCTGCCCTGGAAGGGACTACCTAATCTAATCCAAATTGATTGAGAGCCCAAGATGAAGTTAATGATTGTTGAGTACAACAAAATAAATGAGGTGTTGTCTATAGAAACAAAGTTGGGAAATTGCTTCCTCGTTGCTTACCAGGATGATGAGGAAAATGTAGAGGAAGTCCTCATGTTGTGTGATGCTCCCATAAACTTGACTTCTCCCCCAAGTATTACAAAATTCTTGGTCGAGTCTAATGATGAAGAACTCCAGGACAATGGTCACCTTGGCTTGTTGGAGAGTTTCCAAGAGTCTATGTAGAAATGTGTGCAAGACCAACTCAACTTGGGAACCAAGATGGACATCAAAGAGTTACTACTACCCAATTGGTATTGGGTGCATGATGCAGCTCATTTTGAGTTTGAATGTTTCCTATTCCAAACTATGGTGGATCATATCAAGGGACAGGTTACTCCGAAAGAGAACCCTCAAGAAGGATCGCAAGATCAAAACTGACCCATATATACACAATCATCCAAGGATGAAGAAGCAGATGCACAACCAAGAAAGGAAACATGTTCAACTAGCTCCAAATTCAAAGGTTCTTCTATGTTTTGGATGTTACGCTTCGATGGATCCAAGTCCAAGCAAGGAGCAGGAGCCAGCTTCAAGCTCATAAACCCAACAGGTAAGACGTATTTTGTTGCCCATAGACTCCAATTTTATTGCACAAAAAATGTAGCAGAATATGAAGCATTGGTTCATGGGATTTTAATGACATTAAGAAAGAAAGTTAAGATGATGCAAGTATTTGGTGATTCTAAGCTAGTTGTGAAATAAGTTAGGAAACTATACTCCTATCATGATAGAAGGTTAGTAAACTACAGATTCAGGGTATGGGATCTTATATAGGGCTTAGATGCATTTAATATTCAGCTGATCCCACGTAGTAAGAATCATACTACTAATGCATTAGCCCAACCGTAAGCACCCTCCAATTGTTATCCTTGAGTATCTTAAAGAATTTCACTATAGAGCTCACCTCTACCCCATCAGTGTTCAACAACATCACCAAATTCAAGTGTTTAATGATGATAAGAACATCCTAGACTTCATCACAAGTTTTGATGTGTTGCCACTCAAATCATTAACTAAGTAGAACCAGAAGAGGTTGAGCTTGACATAGAGGGAGTAATCAACTTGAAGACTAACACTATACCACAAGGCATGGTCTAGGTGGAAATAATATTTGATTTGGATAAGATAAGGTATCAAGATGAGCAGACTAAAAAAGAGTCAATAGACAATCAATGTGATGCTCACAACTTTGGTACAGCTGAAGAAGTTAGAAATGTTTTCATTCGAAAAGTTTGTACACCCGAGGAAAGAAAAGGAATTGTTGATGACTTGTGCACCTTCTGTGATGTAATTGCTTGTGGGTATGAAGACCTAAACACCATATGAAACATCAATTATCACTCATACCATTCCCCTTAAGCCAGATGTGAGACCTTTTCAGAAATGTCAGTGCCCAATCAATGCACTACTAGAACCTATTATCTTCAAAGAGGTTTAGAAGTTGTTGTTCACCTAAATAATCTTTCCCAGTAGGCACTCCACAAGGGTAGCTAACTTTTTCCTGATCATAAAAAGAATGGGGAAATAAGATTGTGAATGGATTACCGAAACTTAAATAGAGCTTCTAAAAAGGACAACTATCCAGTGCCCTCGTTGGATGAGGTGTTGAATATTTTCAGTGAGTCTCAAATGATGTTATTTCTTCATGGCTACTCCAGATACAACCAGGTGATGATGCATTATGAAGATAGGAATAAAACAACATTCACCACAATATGAGGAATGTTTTCATATAGAAGAATGTCATTCATATTGATCAATGGAGGTGCTAAATTTCAACATGCAATGGACATTTCCTTCAAAGACCTCATTGAAAAATGCATCATCATATACATGGATGATCTCACCATGTTCTCAAAGAAAAGAGGAGACCACATCTTTGATTTGTACAAATTATTTCAAAAATTTAGGGAATTTGGTACTTCATTAAACCCAAAGAAGTGCATCTTTGGAGTAACTAAAGGAAAGCTATTAGGACATGTGATTTCAGAGAAGGGAATTTCCTTTGACCCAGAGCACATCTAGGCCATATTAAGGATTCATCCTCTGGGAAACAAAAGGGAAATTAAGTCATTTTTCAAGAAAATTAACCTTTTCATGAAATTTATCACAAGCTTTGTTGAAATAGTCAAACAACTAAATGCCATGCTAAAACAAGATGCCAAGGTAGAATGGACACTAGAATCCAAACAAGCTTTTGAAGAAATTAAGAGAGCTATTGTGGATGCCCTAGTATTGGTCAATCCAGACTATTTAAAATAATTCTACATCTATTCTTTTTCCTCAAACCACTCATGTGCCAACATGTTAATGCAAAAGGATGATGAAGGGAATGAGCACCCCATTGCATTTATGAGTGCCCCATTAAAAGATGAAGAATTACATTACCAAAATGTTGAAAAACAAGCCTATGCCTTGGTTTGTGGTGTCAAGAAATTTTGGCACTATATTTTGTGAAACAAGGAGTTGGTAATTGTCTTAGATCCAACTATCAAGACCTTGCTAATGCAGAATGTGTTCGGGGAAAAAAGAGAAAAATGGGTCATGGTGCAACAAGAGTATGACAAGGAGATTCAGCCTATGAAGCTAGTCTGAGGACAAGCCCTCACTTGCACAATAGGAGAAATAGGACCTAAGATTATAGTGCAACAATACTACTTGGAGGATTTTTCCCCAAGAGAGCGGTACGGTGACATCGTCTACTATCTACTAAACAACAAGCACCCATCATGGTTGCAAGGAGTCCAGAAATGGGCCCTGAGATAATGGTCTCGCATTTGCATCTCTTAGGTTTTCTAGTTGGGCCTTTGATTACAGGATTTCACTTAAGTTTTCATCCAACTATTATCCACAAGGGAATGGCCTAGCTGAATCCGTGAATAAAAACCTATTGACTGTCATACGCAAACTTCTTGATAAGAACCCAAAGGACTAGCACACCTAGTTGCATTTCTCTTTAGGCAGATCACACACATCACAAAGTTTCCTTTGGAAATTCCCTGTTTCACCTCATTTATGGCCTAGACCTTGTTTTCCCAATCCACCTCAAGATCCCAACACTCCAATTCATTAATACTTATTATAACGAGGGAGAACGTCATGAGGCCCGCTTAGTTGAATTGCTACATTTAGAGGAATTTTGCAACCAAGCAATAGAAATTTTTTTCCAAACACTAGGGCATAGTCAAGAGATGGTTTGATCACCAAGCTAAGGTGAAGGCCTTTAGAATTGATGATTAATTCCTTTGTTAGGATAAGGCACATGAGAAGAAAGGGGGACATGACAAATTTGACAAGCTCTGTCTTGGCCCCTTTTAGATTTCCAAGATTCTAGGAGATAATGCCTTTCGCCTTAAGACACTCACCAGAGAGGATGTACCATTTCCTGTCAATGAGAAATACCTCAAAAATTATTTGCTTTCTTGAGCTATCCAAGCTCATCCCTTTGTATATGGTTGTATATAGTTAGGGTAGGTCTTTTGGTTTGTTTCTTTTCTTTTTTCTCTACTTTTGCTTGTCTACCCAACTTTGTTTTTATTGAGGGTGTTTTATGATCTTGATGCAATGGTTGTGCTTGGCTTGTTAGAGGGCCCACTTTGCTACTCACTCCCATTTGTTCCTTGCATAAGTCTTCATCAACTATCATGAATCCCTATTTTCCTTTGTGAGGTGGGTTTCTTTGCTTGAACTCTAACTTGATTTAGAGTAGCACCCTTATTTGAATCCCTTCACACTTATCTCAGATTACATGTGAAATACATATTAAATAATATCAATGAGCTATACGATATTCATTATGAAGCTTCGACAAGTGAAAAATATGAAGTCTACTCCAGTGACCATTGTGATTCCCAAGCCCACGATAAGCTTCAGTGCTTGTGCAGTTGAGAAAAAGAGTATCAAAAGAAAATATTAAAAGAAAAGAAAAGAGAAAAGAAATTTTTGAAAAAAAGCAACTGTGTGGGTGTGTGAGAAACTCTATTAGGGCTATGGATGCCTAGTTGGAAATAGAGCAATGTTCGTGGGGTCACAACGACAAATCCGTCGGGGCTATGGATGCCTTACTAGAAGTGGAGCAATGTGCAGGTTACTTTTGGGGTTAGATAATCTATGTAGCTTGCCTCAGCTGATTTATTGCTATCCTGTGTGGTCTCTAAAGGAGGGGAATGAAATCACTACACACATTTTTGAGATATTCCTTGACTCAATTCAACCAAGGATGTCGTCCTCCTTTAAGTCCTTACTTCGTTTGATGGAACTAGCCTCTATTCTAGGAAACTAGAGATTTTGGGTTTTGGATGAATCCTTACCCTTCAAATTCTTGGGAGCATTCTCCCAGTGGAGTCACCATTTATTGTGCCTATAGCACACATACCTCATTCAGACCGAGGACCCCTTATTTCCTTTTTTCCTTTGCCAGGTCTTTTTCACTTTTTCCTCATCTTTTGTGCCCCTATTTATGAGCTTAAGTTGGTCACATGAACTAGAGTCACCAAATTCCCTTTGACCAAATTCACCTATCCAGAATTTGCTAAGTCCTTTTCCTTTGCAGATTTGGCCCTACAAGCTTCCCTTGGTTTTTTTCCTAACATCTACCAAGCCTTGCAGACCTGTATTTGCATGTCTCCCTTTGTGGATTGTCATCATTCCACCACTAGTTAGTATCTAACCCCAATCTTCTACCTGCATCATGGGCCACACACTTGGTTTTGCCATATGGGTCTTCGCCAAATGTCTAACGAGGCATAGGTTTCCGCACCCATACCAACCTGACCTGTTGCCATAGTGAAATTTTAATGTGGACATTAAATGTGCTTTGACCTATAAATGGGCACACCAAGATTTTCATTCACCCCAATGATTTGAAATTTTAGAGGAGAAGGAAGAGCTCCTGTCCGTGGAAGATCCTACAACAAATTTGGGGCCTAGTTCCATCAGATTTTAGTGTTGATTTTAGGTAAGTTTGTGTTAAAATATTCAAAATGCTCTTTTTGTGAATAGGGTTTCAAAAATGCTCATAGTTTTAAAGATTAAACCCTATTTTTACCCCAACAATCTTGAGGTGACCTTCCAGAGTTTGCGGCCCCGTATTTGATATCAGCCCATTACTCTAAATCCCTTAGTAACAGGCCAAAATTGCATCCTCACACCCATGCAAATTCTCGCTTTTCCTTTGCCATTCTTTTGATGGTGGATTAACCCCTAAATCCCATACCATCACCCTCATCGTTTGGAATAACATTTAAAATCTTAAAGAAATTGGCTAAGTCCTCAACTGCATGTGGGAAAACCTATTCGAGATTCTGCCTGCAGGTGGCACCAATCCTTTTGTTGTTCCATTAAAGGTTGTGACTTAACATCATTCTGCATGCTCAACCTCACAGCTAAATCAAGACCTTTGACAAAATTGCTATGTATAAATCCTCATGTGCGCTTGTCCATGCAGGCTTTCGCCATCAGGCTATTGAATCCCTTTTTCCGTTATTCAAATGCTAGGCCCTAATTCCTTCGTGGAAACATGAAATTTTCCTTAAGCATTAACATCAAATGGATCGAGCCCAATAATATTTAAAATTTTCTAAGTCCAAATGGTCTTGTGGGTCACTACATACAGCTCACCATCCTCTGACTACCATTGTTAATGGAGAAGTCACCACATCCTCTCAAAGTGAAAAATCTGCACCCTTCATTACCTCATTTGACTTTAAGATCTGCTAAACATAGTACTAAGTGAAAAAAATCATATGTGAGCAAACCCATGCGAGCGGACGTCATCAGAGGTCTTTCTACCTAATGCTGCTACCTTGTGTCCAAGCACTTGCATCTTCTTGCACTATGGACTATGTGATGTGTTTGTCCCTTTTCAAAATTTTGAAGGTTGACATTTTAAAATTTAAGTCTTAATGCCATTTGTAGGCTTTCTTATATGTGGATTGCCATCTACAGACCGCCGTCACTTCATGGCTATTTCTTAACAATGAACATTTAACAAAAACCCAATGATTGACCTTCGCACATCCTAAAAAATTCATACTTCATGGTATAATGCTCGACATCCTAACAACCTGTGGGTCCTACAATGCATACTTTCGCATGCGGGCCATTGTCTCCTAAATTTTGTTGCTTAATGGATTAACTTCAAATGGAATTCCACCTTATGGTACCCAAAAGAGCATTAGAGCCTCTTCTAACAACTTCATGACCTATTTCCACATGTTTCCATTTAGTCCTTGGGGGATTTTCCTTCAGACAAAGCATGCGGTATTCCTACTATGAGCCCTTGTCTACGAAACTACACTGCCCTAGCACTGTCCTACTCCTAGCTACTCTGAACAACTTCCACCTAGGGGAAACTCGCACCCCTAAGCTCAAATTATCCTAAATGATACTAAATGAACTCCAAAAAGTGTATAGTGATGAATTTATGACCTTTTGATTATGTATAAATGGATCTGGCATTGACTCTATAGGATTTGACTAGCATTTTCCCTGATTCAAATGTAAAAATTCTTACTGCATCTTTTGCATGTAGGATTTATGGATCCTGTTGTAGGTCCATCGGAGAAACTTGCATATAAGCTAGATAAGGGAAAGAAACTCCCTCGCGCTACTAGAGGAAAAGAGGAAAAAGAGCGAATGAAGTACAAGTTTAATGGGGTGGAGCACACCTCAAAGATGATTTCCGCTTGGTCGACAGTTTTTTATACTGACCTCAGACATGTTAGTATTGATGAATTCAGGAAGAGGGTCATGCTCAACCCTCAAATAGATAAGGCCTTGAAAATCAAGCAAAGTGGCTTGGCCAAGGTAGTTGGTTTCCCTCCCACACTTATTGCTCCAGAATTGGTAATGGCCTATCAAGAGTGTTATCACTCCAATTGAAAGATAATTGATCATGATGTGAGAGTATTGGCAGATTAATCTGCCAAGCCAATTGGCAAGACCTTTGGCATCCTATTCTTTGATGAGATGGAAGAGGTTGAGAAATAATTTTCCAACTAGGTATGACAACTAGATCCTATCAGGTGTGAATGCGCAATCAACCAAAATTGGTTAGAGGAAATAAAAGCAAGTTCTACCAAATTTCCCCAAACACTATACATGAGTGACTTCTTCAAAGAGCACCATGATTTAGTCACACTCTTAAGTAGAGTAATGGGTTTAACCACAACCACATTCTTTGAGAACTAAATGTTCTATTTTATGGAAGAGATCTTTGGAGGCAAGACCCAGTTCCATTGGGAAAAGATGATTATTGACAACATACATGAGAAATTCATGGAGGTAAAGAAGACCTCTCACTTCTACATGACTTCATACTTGGTCTACCTCTTGGCCGCCAAGTTCCCATATAAAGGATTGTTCTACGCTAGAGAACTGGGAACCAAAAAGGGACAGTTAAAGGTCTATGACTACTTGTAGAACCAAGATCCTAGACCTGCATAAACACAATAAACAAAAACATAGTTAGATCAAATGCAAGTGAGAATCAAGATTCCCCATCAAATCCATTTAAATTGCAAAGAACAAGAAATGAGATGAATAATATAAGCAAACATAAACAAAAGCTATCAAATCCTATTCAATGTAAAGCAAACTCTTGATCCCATGGAGGAATTGGTGCCAATTTGATGTGGAAATTTTCCCTTTCCCAACTCCTATGATGCAATGTTGATGAGTGATGCACTTTGATGTTGATTCAATTGAGCTCCATGATGCAAAACTTACATATCCTATCTATAAACTTGATAAAATGGATCAAGATGGATATGCTTGAAGATGAAATTGAGTATAGTAAGTTTACTCAAATTGTGGATGATCAAAATGAGGGGAGAATCCTCTTATTTATATCAAGACAAGATGGAGGGATGATCCAAATGAAGCAATGTGGGATCATTCAACACCCAATGAGGAGGTTCCACTTGTCAAGATGTGAGAGGATGAAGGATGTGCACATTTTGATGAATGTGCCCATAAATGCAATTAGGTGGAATTTGAAAATAGTGAAATGACATGTAAGAGGGAAAAAAGAATGAATTAAATGCCACTTGGCTCAATGTAGAAGGACATGTAAGAGGGAATGAATGTCTTGTTGGAAGGAAAAATCCACTTGGAGGGATTTCAAATTTGGAAGAATATTCCCCAAGAGATGCCAAGTTGAAAGAAAATAAGGATTTAATAAATGAATTAAATGTATTTTCATGTGCAAGTGGCAAAATCTAGAGGATGGGACATGGACTAAGATTAAATTAATTAAGGTCTAATTAATTTATTGAGGGATTTGATGATGTGACTAATTGATTTAGATTTAATGATTGATTTAAATCAAAATGAGAAGAATATGATTTCAAGATTAATTAAATAAAGATTTTGATTTATTTAATTAAAAGAGATGATGTTAGATTAAATCAAACAATGTTTAATTTATTTAATTTAATAAGATGACTTTGGAGATTAATTAAATAAAATGAATTATTTAATTAAATAGAGACATAGGGTTAATTAAATCAGATTTATTAATTTAATTAACAAGAGAGAATGACATAATATGATAAATGATTATTTATTTAATTAAGGGGCGAAGAGTGATGGTAAGCTGCGAAGGTGATTCAGGACAAAATGGTGTTAGTAATTGGGATCAAGTATGTCAGTATATTTTCCATGTCTACATTTTGCCCCTCTTTGAAGCAAAGTACTCGTTACATTGGTTCAAAGAATAAATTGTCTCGATGAAAAGTCAAAATTTTCCACACTACTGCCCGAGCAAGAGAAAACATACTGATATACTTCCCCCTTGAGAGATCGGATGAAAATTCAGATTTTTGGGTGATCTCACGAAAAAAGAGGGACAAGGTGTCTGACGGGTCCAAAAAGGCTCCAAAATGCCAAAAAATGAGATAAAACACAAAAAATGGTGCAAAACAGCCCTGGGATGGGCAAAAACTGGATCAGGGGACCATAACCCTAGCTAGATGACTAAATGGGGTAAGAAAACCCTAATTTTTAGGCTTAAATAGGCCTTGAGGGGTCACTTCCAATTCATTTTCACATTCAGCCTTTGGAGATTTTGCAATTTTGAGCTCTGGCACCTTCGCAAGATGGGGAAATGATAGCTTCCCTGACACATTTCCAATAGAGTACGCACACACCAGAGGCTTCCTAGCACTGGACCACCAGTGAGTCAACTTGACCTGACTTCGTTTTTCAATTTTTATGCACATTTATTAGGCTAGGAAACTAAGTTTTTAGGAGCGGTCTTGTATTGCACCACTGGAAAGTTTAATTTGGCGTTGCACATCCTCAAAATACGTTGTAGTTGCGACTAGCAATGCCATGACGTAGTTTAGAATTAGGGTTTAAATTCCAAACCCAGTCGCATATGAAAACTACACCGTGACAGTCCCTTTTGTAATTTAGGGTTTAGGTAAAATTGGGCCACACACTCAGACTATGACCCCGCGACAGAGTTTGAGGGTTAAACACTCCTAAAGGCGTAGTTTGAAACTTTCAAACTGCACTGCACCCATAGACAGTCATGTTGAGGTTGTTTTGGGTATGCCGAGAAAAATTAGGATCATGATTTTTGATGAATTTTAACACGGTGACTTTCCTGATGTAGGAGGAGGAAATGATACTATATTCACATGAGCATAGGTCTAGGGTAATTTTTGGCACTTTACAGGTTATGAATGAGTGACAACATGAGCATCTAGGGCTATCAGACTTTGGTACATCTCTGATGCTCTGCCTATTCAGACACACTTGGGTATGCTGATAGCACTCGCTAAGAGATGGCACAGTGAGAGATCCTCTTTCCACCTCCCGACAGGTGAGGCAACAATCACACTAGAGGACATGTGGCGGATCCATAGATTTCCCATTGACAAAGAGAGCATGATATGTGACATGGATGCTGAGAGGGAGGCGTGCTACGATGTTATGGGCCAGGACAAGCTCGTATTCTATGAGGGTCAGAATGAGTTAGAGCGTTATAGGCTCTTTGTGTCACCCTTCCATCTTGTTATTGCAGCTATCAAATCAGGTCTCATCACACCAAATCGGCGAGGCTGATACTTCAATCCTGGATGGGGGTTTGCTTGGGAGCGCATGGTCTAAAAATGAATTTGCTTCACTTGGGGGCTAGACCTATTGGCCTCGCTATAAAAAAATATGCACGAGTTTGTATACCTGGATGACCAAGCTCTTGGGGCTGGTGTTACATTCCTTCATATTTGGGCCTAAGAGCACATCACCGTGCTCCATTCGAGAGTTGTTCTTGTAGATATGGAGCCAGATGATCTAGTGGTCTAGCAATATAGAGGCAGTGTTTCATTTACTTTCACTGGACAGGCTGACATTCCTCATTGGAGGAAAGTTTTGGATGATATGCGGGTGTTGACATGGTAGCCATAACTTGGATGGCCTACATGGTTCAATGACGTACAAAAAAATTTCTTCACCCACCAAGATAGATTGATGCAGGGCAGGGAGCACACGATGCTTGATATGTACCTTCCAAGTAGGGTTCAAAGGCAGTTCAAGGAGGCATGGGATAGGCTAGATGATCAATATGTGGCCAATTTTTTATGGATGATGAGCCAGAGCTCCTGGGGCCATTATATACTTGAACATGAGGCAATGTAGAGTTTTATGCAACTAGTGGCCAGCCATGGCCTTATGATTAGGGTCAGGTAGACACAGGCATACAGAGATTAGTTTCAGCCACCTCTTCAATTGACAGTACCAGACACACCTTCCATACAACAGAAGGCTAGAGGCTGAGGAGTAGGACAAGGCTAAGGGGGCAGAGATGAGGATCAGGGAGTGGGTGGGCCACCACCACATTAGCTAGTTCATGATTGGGGGACACATGATCAGCCCCAATAGGATGGTCAAGATTAGGTCTAGCAAGATCAGGACTAGGGACAACATGATCATAGACATCAGGATAGGGTTTCGACATGGCCCAAAGATGGGGATCAAGATTAGGCACCCATGCAGCTAGGGCCTCAGCCAAACCCTAGAGATGGCCAGATTCTCAAGCTTCAAGCACAGATGCAGGTTCTTATAGCTGAGAGAGATCAGTTGTGGGAAGAGCGGAACCAAGCAGTCCAAGAAAGATAGGTTGCGGATTTGCAGGCAGCGACAGAGATGGGCAGATGGTAGTAGATAGAGATTATGTCTGCATCCTCCTCCCAAAAGATGGTACCACTTTGTTCATACAAGGAGGCCATTCAGGAGGCCAACTACTATAGGATGCATTATTACTAGGTCATGCTGAGAGAAACTCAAGTGCCAGATTTTTCATAGAGGACTGGCCACAAACCTATAGAGGATCATGGGGAGAGAGCAGGTGGTGAGGGCAGCAGCCAGTAGGGCTAGCCTTCATTTAGATCAGAGACAGTATTCTTTTTGTGCCCCATGGGCTTGTTTTTGATAGCCTAATGGGCCTTTTGTACTTATGTATTTGATACACACTAGATCCGATTCTTTTGTACCATGATAGTATAGTTATTTTGATGATATATGAGATGATGATTTTGATCCAATATGATGTGATATGTCCTATCTAGTAATACATTATGGATGGATTTTATTTCTATATGTGATGCGATGATTCTATGTTATGATCTATGGATGCATTTCTTTTTTAGTACTTTTTCTTATGCATTTTTTATGATGTATACAAAATTTTATGACATGCAAATGCTTAGACTAACAGATCTGTATTATGCATTGATGGATGATAAGATGTACTTAATTTTATAATGTATGGTATGCACCTATGATGTTATGATGATGACATGATGTAATGATGTGATGAATGTATGATGTATGGAATGGTGTTTTATGAAACAATATATGCATGTGTTATGATATGATGTTTATGATATGTAAATGATATGTGATGTATATGTGATATGGGATGATTATGCAATGTTATGATATGATAAATGTAAATGATGTTATGATGATGCAAATGTTAGGGTAATGGTGTATGATGTTTTTAATGCTATGGGATGACTGCTTTTATGCTTATATAATGGATGCATATGTATGGTTTATGAGATGCTTAGAATAACCAATCTATATTATATATGGATGGAAATGCAATGCATGTGTTATGATTAATATTTTCTATGTGATATGATATGCAGTATGCAATATGTTGACAATTTTGTGGATGCATGATGGATGCAACGATGATAATGATTTCATGATTAACTATCATGGTACCATGTTAGCATGAAAGAGGATAGAAGAAAGCAAGAGATTCCAAAAAGACAAGAGATGATGATGAGAGATGATGATGCATATTGAGGAGTTAGGATTTTCAAAGGATCCAATTGCCTTATGTTTGATAACACACATAGGCACGATGCATCAAGGTATAAAGAACCAGGATGGTGTTGTGCCTAGTGTGATAGACTTTGACTTGACAATTAGATAGGAGTACTCCTATTCACACTTGGCATACAAAACCTTATTCAAAATGTAGTTCAGATATTCCAAATATCTCAGACCAAAACATAGTAAGGAAAGCCTTCCTATGTGGTCAACAAGATAACTAAAACGTCCTCCCTATACCTAAACAAAGCACACATGACCAAGGTTATATTACAAGAATATTTGACAAGCTTAACAGATAAAAATATAGTGACCATTGCCCCATTTCTATCTCTCTAAATCCCTTTTTTTGGGGCATCATCCAGAAATCATTGAAATGAGCGCAAAAAGATAAGCCAAAAGACAAAGATAAAGTAATAAAACAAGCTAATGTTCTTCAATACCGCTAGCCAAGACTAAACTACGGTGATGCCTGATGTTGATGTCCATTGTAGGAAGGATGCATCCTAGGACATGATGATATCAGATGATTTGATATGGGACTGATTAGATGATAGGATATTGACAAAAAGAGTTGACTAACTTGTTTACATACTGACCTAGACTTGAGACTTTGACGTTTGAGTTTTTACTTTTGACCTACTAGACTTGTTTCTGACTTCCTTACCAAAGGTTGAGGGTAATGATTAATTATTATGAGTGATGTTTATTACAGGTGAAAGAAAGATGGGACAAATGGATTTTTTCAAATATTTGGATGTTTTTGAAATGTTTTGAGGCTATTTTTGGTATTTTCAAGATTTTGCAAATGTTTTGATTTTCAAATTTTCAAATGTTTTGGGGTTTTTTGAGATTTTGACCAAGAGCCTAACCTAAAGATCTATCATAGGGGCCTCAGGGGTTAATCAACCAGATTAGCCTTGCCTATGTTATGCACATAGAGACCACATAGTTTGAATGACACAAACTCGATTATTGGTGAGATATGAACAAATGGATTGCTAGTTTACTATGACAGACTCCTAGAGGACTGACCTAAGTGTCTTGGGTGATGATCAAAGATCAACCTTTCCTATGTTCAAAGCTCAAAGATGATGTAGTTCAACAATATGACTCTGTTTTTGAATTTTTGAATGAATTTTCACTTGTTTTGGATTTTGATATGTTTTGAATGTTTTTGGATTTTCTAGTTTTATGAATGTTTTTGGATTTTTTGATTTTGCAATGTTTTTGGAATTTCTAATTTTCTGATGTTTTTGGATTTTCTAATTTTGGGGACCTCAGGAACATACATGAATCTGATTCGATGAGAACATGCCCCTAGTGTGATGTAATATACTACTTCAAAAAATGCAAGACAAACTAACCTTGAGAATGGGCCAAATAGTACTAGGGGGGATCATGACATGAACACAAGACCAAGCTATGATGCATATGATGATGGGTGGCAACTAGAGATATGGAATGTGATGGATGATGCAGGATTCATGAAGATCGTGGTGGATGGAAATTACTTATTTACACAAGGTGCCTATTTACCAGGTTTTCACCAAGGTACTTGCCCCAAAGCGCCACCAAAGTGGTTTTCACTAAAGGACAATTTTTTTTCTCTTTACTATTTTTCATCCTTTTTCTTTTTTGTTTTGGATTTTTTCTTTTTTAATTTTTTTTGTTGTTGTCACCATGATGCCTATTTGCTAGGTTTTCATTAGGGTAACCATTTTTTCGGGAAATTTGCTAAATTTTTAGTATTTTTAGTTCTATACCTAAAAATATTAGGCATAAATTTTTTTGAGATGGGAGTTGTTCATGGGATCCTACAGAGGTTCCCATTTGGGTGTGGATAATTGATATGCCCCTGACTTGTAACTTGTTATGATGACGAATGGCCCCAAGCAGTTGGGTTCAAATTTCCCTTTTCCATTTGGATTTGGGACGTTCTTCTAGTTCTCCTTTAGCACAAGTTCTCCGACCTGGAAGGTTCTACTCCTAATCTTCTTGTTATAGCTCCTCTTAAGTCAGTTTTGATACACCTGTAGATGGTTCAATGCCTTCATTCATCATTCATCTAGTAGTTCTAGCTCATTCAGTCATGATACTCGGTATTCCTCATCCGTGATGAGGTTTTGCAGTGATATTCTCAGTGATGGAAGCTCGATCTCAATGGGCAATATGGTCTCTGATTTGTAGACTAGACAGAAGGAGGTGGCACCTATTGGTTTACGAATGCTGGTTTGATAGGCCCATAGGGTAGGATTTAGCTATAGATGCCAGTCATGACCTATGCTATGGACTATCTTTTTGAGGATTTTTAGAATGGTCTTCTTTGTGGCTTCTACTTGACCATTTCCTTGGGGATAATACAGAGTGGAAAAGCAATGCTAGATTTTGAATTTGTCGCAAAGGTCACAAAAATCCTAATTCTTGAAAGGTGTACCATTATCTGAGATAATAGCTTGGGGAACACCATATCATAATATTAAGTAGTTTAGGATGAACTTTGATATATCCTTTCTAGTTATGTATTTCATGGGGATGGCTTCCACCCACTTGGTGAAGTACTCAGTAGTAGTAATGATAAACGTGTGGCCATTGGATGAGGTGGGGGTGATTTTTCCAATGAGATCGAGCCCCCACTATGAAAAGGGCCAAGGTGCGACAATAGGATGGAGCTCTTGAGTTGGTGCATGGATGAGGTCCCCATGTTTCTGACATTGTAGACACCTTCTGACATAGTCACGTACTTCTCTCTCCATAGTAGGGTATGTGTAGGATCATGATGCGCCAAAAAGTGACAATATGATGGGTATGTGGCTGACGACCTTTTTTAACCCAAAATTGATGAAACGAAAAGGGTTTTTGAAGGAAATTCTCAGCTTTCCAAAAATACAAATTATGGTTTACTATGAATTTAATAACTAATTATTATTCATTTTCTATTCAAATTACGACTGAAGTCTTGATTGATAGACTGACTGAAAAATATCTTTAGCTTTCAAACGATATCACATTTCTTGAATCCAAAACATGCGTCACATTCTATGCTTCACATACTATAGGATTAAAAAAAGAAAAATTGAATTTCATGAAGTTTTCAACAAGTTAAGGTGGTCAGACAAATGAGTTTTTGATATTTTTTAAAAGTTGTAATAAAAAATTCATAATTAATTATTTACTTGGAAAAGAATTACAAAAAAATATGCATCACATCGGGACATGAGTCCTCTACTTCTCTCTAAAATATTATAAAAAAATATTATCATTTTATTGTGGTTAGGGTGGTCAGACAAACACCTACTTCTTATTTTTTCCCTGAAATTTAAGTACTACTCCATTGAAATTTCAAATTTTCACCAAATAGATTTCTTTTTTTTAAAGAAACCTAGTATTTTAGAAACTACATGCAATTTTCTACAGATTCTATTCTTACATATTTTTGAAATAATATAGATAACTTATTCAAATTTTTACATCAAGTTTCCTAACTCTGATTTTTTTGATTTTTTTGCCACTTAAGGGTGATAGGGAGGGGTTGGAGGAATCACTCACTGATTCCTGCTCTGGGTCTTGCTTGCAAGAACTCCTTGGTGTCTTACGTCACCACCTTAACCTTTAGGACCTTCCTCATGTTTAGGTACCACTGGTTCTCCTGGCCAACCCCACTACCATCACAATTCAACCTACCATGTCAATCTTGGTGCAATATCTCTAACTCTTCCTTAGCCCTTAATCTACCCTAAAGACTAACATTCCCCAAGAACTAAAAATTAGTTTTGCAAGGGTGTGGATATGATTCTACTGACTTCATTCCACCCTATTAGGGCTCAGAAAGATCCACCTAACTCCATCTTTTCATCGCTTCCACCAAACCCTCATTTAGGGTTAAAAAGGCTACTAGCCTAGGAGCCCCAATTAGGTCTCCACTTCCGAGAAAACATGTTGTCTCTCCTAACTTTTCCAAAGAACACATAATCTTTCCTTTGGATTCTTGGTCCTTATGCCTACCACTTGAATATTTTAATGGTCTTAACCCTCAACTGATCGTACACAGGTCTAAACCACAATTTGGCAATAATTAGGTCTTTTTAAGCCATTTTCTTGTCCTTCCTACAACTGTTAGAGATTACTAACACCAGAAAGTTAGATGGAGCTCCCTCCTACATTCAATACCTTTTCAAGGCTCATGTCTTCCCTCTCCACACCATGATTTTCCAGGAGATGAACACCCCTGCAACCCAAGTGCTCTGCACTTCTTATCTTCCCTAGCCAGACTCTTCTTAGCTCACCTAGGAGAAGACTCTCACAGTGATTCACTGTCTACTAAAGACTCCTAACCCTACCATATTTACAATCATGGAGTCTAGCCACAATCCCCAAAAGCTCGTACACTAGGTACAATGGAAATGTGAACTAAACCTCCATTTTCTAGTCTGCCAGTCAAAACAACAACTAAAAGAAACAAACTAATTACACAAGATTACTTGAAACAAATAAAATAGCTACCTACTATTCCACACAATGCTTGGAAGATAAATGCACTACTTCCTACATGTTACACAATGTCAGGATAACTCCACTAACACACAATTCAAAGAAAAAACAAAAACCAAAAAATTTACACCAATTTATCACTGTCTTCTCTTGTATTCATAAGTTTCCAATAATGCAAAAGCTTCCAACCTTCTCTCAGGTCAAGGAACACCCTATATAGGTTAACAAGTTTATTTATGCCTCCCCTTGGTCGTACATGTCAGTTACAATGTGGAAAAGTTTCAAAATACACCATTTTGCAACTTTTGCCAATTTATAGTAAAATGAATTTTTAAACTCATAAGTAAAATGAGTTTCTAAACTCATCCACCCTTTCCACTTCTTAACCTACTGATCACTACTAAGCAAGACATACTCTTAAAACTCTAACTCTATCACAATGTTCAACATGACCTTCATGGTAACACATCAAAAACAAAAATTCATCCTAGACTTCCTAATTGCCTAGTCTTACCTAGGTGCTCCTGCACCATTCTCCCCCTCTCTGCACAAACACTAGGGGATGTGAGGAGAGATCAGTGACACATCAATGCCATACTTCTTAAACTAAGCTCCATCTACCCATGTAGCCTCAGACTCTGGCTTGTCCTTCCACTTGATGAGGTGCTCCATGTACACTTTATGCCTTGTAGATTTCTTCACCCTTGACTCCAAGATCCTTTCTGCCTGAAGCTTGTATTGAGTAGGTAAGGCTATGCTGCTTACATCCTTGAAGATATCCCTACTGATCTGATCCATGTCACTGACTGTTCCCTTATATCTAATCAGATTAACCACGTTGAATACTGGTGAGATGCCTAAATCTGTAGGTAATTCCACCTTGTAGGCATTCTTCCCATATTTGGCTAATATCTTGCATGGTCCCACTCATTTCATCTACAATTTGGTTGATATCCCCTTCTGCAACCTAGATTTGTTGAGGTGGACCATAACATAGTCTCCTATTGCAAATTGTAGATCCTTTCTAGATAAATCCACCTTCCATTTCAACTTTTGAGTAGCCTCAGTGACTGTCTTCTTCACCTACTCCTGAATCTCCTTCATGGTCTGAGAGAAATCCTCTGCATGTCCACTCCTATGCTCCATAGCTCATAGATCTTTGAGCTCACACACACCTCTTGGGTGCATTCCATACACTATTTCAAAAGGACTCTTCCTTGTAGTCCTTTTCACACTGTCATTGTATGCATACTCAGCATGTGATATGGCCAAGTCCCATGTCTGTCCATACTCTTTGGTTAGGAATCTTAGAAGGTTACCTAACACTCTATTAACCACCTGAGTTTGTCCATCGGTCTGAAGATGGTAAGCTGATCCAAAAGATAGGTTGGTACCTAATCTACTCCATAGAGTCTTCCAAAAATGACTCATGAACTTCACATCCCTGTCCGATACAATTCTCAAAGGCAATCCATGGATCCTTACAATTTCCTTGAAGAAAAGGTGAGCAATGTAGCTAGCATCATGCGTGGTCTTGCAAGGGATAAAGTCACTCATCTTGCTGAATCTATCTACCACCACATAAACACTATCAAACCCTATCTTAGTCTTAGGGAGTCCTACAACAAAATCCATGCTAACACACTCCCATGGTATGTTGGGAATGGGTAGAGGTTGATACAAACCTGCATTACTATCTCCCCCTTTGGCTTTCATACAAACTACACACTACTCCACATACCTCCTGGCATCCCTTGGCAACTTGGGCCAATAATAGAACCTCTGCACTAGTTCCATTGTCTTGTTGATACCAAAATGACCACTAAGACTACCATTGTGCTTCTTTTGGATGAGATTCTCTCTCATTGATCCTCTTGGGACACACAACTGATTTCCCTTGAATAACAATCCACTTTGCAATTTATACTCTGAGTATTAACTATGAAAGTGATTCTTAAAGTCAAAACATACCTTGTATGCTTTCGAGAAGTCTTCATCTTCCCCATAGAGATCCTTGAAACTGTCTATCCCAATGCTCTTTATCTGTATTTCTTGCATTGTCAGCAATCTTCTACTTAGTGCATCTGCCACCTTGTTCAACTGTCCCTTCTTGTGTTTGATGGTGAAAGTGAAAGCTTGGAGATACTCCATCCACTTCAAATGTCTATTGCTCAATTTCTCTTGAGTGTTGATGTAGCTAAGTGTTTGATTTTCAGTAAACACTACAAACTCTTTAGGTAAGAGATAATGCCTCCACTTCCTAAGTGACTATACTAGAGCATAGAGTTCTAGGTCATAGGTAGAATACTTTTTCTTAGCTTCATTAAGCTTTTCACTAAAGAAAGCTATAGGCCCGCCTTCTTGGCTTAGCACTCCTCCTACTGCAATTCCACTAGCATCACATTCCATAGTAAACAACTTGTCAAAACTAGGTAATAAAAGAATAGGTTGAGTTGCCACTTCTTGTTTTAGTTTCTCAAAACCTTTCTCAGCTTCTTGAATCCACTTAAACTTAGTCTTTAAGCCACCTTTGATTGTATCTAGGACTGGTGCACATATGCACCACTAAAGTTTCTTATAAACTTCCTATAAAACTGAGCCAATCCATGAAAAATTATTACCTCTCTCTCGGTGGTTGGTGTAGGCCAGTTTAGGATAGGTTCCACCTTGCTTGGATCCATTTTCAATGATCCTTGGGATACTACAAACCCAAAATACACAAGCTCTTATTTAAAGAACTCACATTTCTCTAGGTTGATGGCTAACTTCTCCTCTTGCAACCTTTTAAGTACCATCTCCACATGCTTTAGGTGTTCTTCTACTGTCTTACTAAAAATGAGTATATCATCAAGATATACCACCACAAATATCCCTGTAAAGTATTTGAGTACTTCATTCATGAGCCTCATGAATGTGCTAGGGGAATTTGAGAGGCCAAATGGCATCACTCTCCACTCATACAACCCATCAATTGTATTAAAGGCTATCTTCACTCATCCCCATATTTGATTATGATCTGATGGTATCCACTTTTGAGATCCAACTTAGTAAAATACTAAGCTCCTCCAAGACAATCCATCAAGTCCTCAATTCTAGGAATAGGGAACCTATATCTGATTGTAATTCTATTGATAGCTCTAGAATCAGTGGATAATCTCCACTTACCACCTTTCTTGGATGCTAAGACCACTGGTATTGCACATGGGCTAATGCTCTTCCTAATTAGTCCTTGGTCTAACAACTCCTGCACTTGTCTAGCTACTTCTAGGTTCTGATTTGGTGTAAGCTTGTAAGCTGCTTTGTTTGGCAATGAAGCTCTTGGTATGAAGTCAATCTGATGGCTAATGGCTCTCTTTGGAGGTAAGGTTGCTGGTGCACCATCACTCACTATGTCCTTATACTTCTCAAGCAACTTCTGAACTGCTTCAGGTATGTTTGTTTTCTTTGCTTTGTCTTCTTCCTTGGGTTGCACCATAACCACATATCCTTCACCTCCTTGATGTAGGTTGTTAATGAACTCTTTGCCACTACTTAATAAGACACTAGGGGTCTTTGAATTTCCTTCTTCCTCATCTAACAGTGGCTGCAGTTTGAATGTCTTTCCATCCTTCTTGAATGAGATAGTGTTCTCCTTTCCATCATATATGGCACCTTTGTCATACTGCCATGGTCTGCCCAATAGAAGATGGCATGCATCCATGGGTAACACATCACAAAACAACTTGTCCTTGTACCCTCCAATGGAGAACTCCACCGTTGTCTGCTCATTTACAAGAACACTCTGCCCTCTGTTCAACCATGTGACCTTGTAAGGATTAGTGTGGGGTACCTTCTCCAACTTCAACTTCCTCACTGCCTCCTCAGAGATTATGTTATCAGTAGACCCCGAGTCCACTATAACCTTGCACACCTTTCCCAATATTTTGCATCTTTCCCTGAATAAGGCTCTCCTTTGCTTTGGCTCTGCTTTGACTGGTTGTCTGATTAGAACCCTACTAAACATCAAGATCTCCCCCATTTCTAACTCAATGTGACTAACCTCTGGTGACTTGACACTCATAGTGTCTTCTTGAGTATATGCTACTCTCTTCTCTATATTTGAAGAATATGCTTTCTCTAGGCACCTATAAGATGGATGTCCTACTTAACCACAGTTATAACACTTCATAGTGGAAAATTATGAGCTACTTCTACTTTCTCCTCTTCCTCTATTTGAACCTCCTTGAGGTCCTCTACCTTTGTTATACCCTCCTCTAGAAGGTGTCTCACTTCCATGCTCTATGAGTTTATACTCTCCCTGATTTCTTTGTTCAATCCCTCTACCTTGGTATCCACCTCTATGTCCTCTTTGATCTCTACCTTTACTTCTGCTCTTAGAGGCCTGGTCTTGTTTCCTCTTATTCCTCTCTTCAATCTTTATAGCTAATTGATACCATTGGTGCACTGTCTTGGGACTTAGAAGAGTCATCTCCTCTTGAATGTTCCAATTCAAGCCATTGAGATACCTAGCCACCTTGAGACTTTCATCCTCTGTAACGTTAGACCTCATACAAAGTTTTTGAAACTCCTCATTATAAGAGTTCACATCTTGGTCTCTTTGTCTCAAGCTCTGTCTTTTCTTGTGCAACTGAATTTCATAATCATCCGACATGTATGTTTCTCTCACTTTGGCAACCATTCCCTTCCAAGTAGAAATAGGATTCTTACCTTCCTTTTCCCTCTCTGTCTGAATGAACTTCCACCATGTCAAGGCAGAACCTCTCAATTTTGATTTGGCCACCTTTACCTTCTGTGCTTTAGTGACTGCATCACATTCAAAATGGTTTTCCATTCCCTCTATCCAATCCATGACTAGATCAACTTCTATTTCCCACTAAATAGTGGTATGCCTTCAAGTTCTTTTCCACTCAAAGCCTTCAATGCCTTCAAGAAAGGCTCTTCTTTCAAAATAGGGTCAGGTTCTGGGATCTTGTCTTCCTCTACAACCTCTTCTTTCTTTGGTACCCTTCCTTCGAACTTCACATCATTCAATGCTTGCTCAAGTTGTTCTATTCTTTCCCTCAGTAGCCTATTGTCTTCCTCCTATCCTTCGACCATCTTGGCCAATTCTGCATTTGTCACCATGATGGTAGAGCCACTAGACTCAATCTTAGACATACAATAGTCAATCCCAAATCTTTTGCTTGCTCAGATACCAATTTGATAGGGAGGGGTTGGAGGAATCACTCACTGATTCCTGCTCTGGGTCTTGCTTGCAAGAACTCCTTGGTGTCTTACTTCACCACCTTAACCTTTAGGACCTTCCTCATGTTTAGGTACCCCTGGTTCTCTTGGCCAACCCCACTACCATCACAATTCAACCTACCAAGTCAATCTTGGTGCAATATCTCTAACTCTTCCTTAGCCCTTAATCTACCCTAAAGACTAACATTCCCCAAGAACTAAAACTTAGTTTTGCAAGGGTGTGGAGATGCTTCTACTAACTTCATTCCACCCTATTAGGGCTCAGAAAGATCCACCTAACTCCATCTTTTCATCGCTTCCACCAAACCCTCATTTAGGGTTAAAAAGGCTACTAGCCTAGGAGCCCCAATAAGGTCTCCACTTCCAAGAAAACAGGTTGTCTCTCCTAACTTTTCCAAAGAACACAAAATCTTCCCTTTGGCTTCTTGGTCCCTATGCCTACCACTTGAATATTTTAAAGGTCTTAACCCTCAGCTGACCCTACATAGGCCTAAACCACAATTTGGCAATAATTAGGTCTTTTTAAGCCATTTTCCTGTCCTTCCTACAACTGTTAGAGATTACTAACACCAGACAGTTAGATGGAGCTCCCTCCTGCATTCAATACCTTATCAAGGCTCATGTCTACCTTCTCCACACCATGTTTTTCCAGGAGATGAACACCCCTGCAACCCAAGTGCTCTGCACTTCTTATCTTCCCTAGTCGGACTCTTCTTAGCTCACCTAGGAGAAGAATCTCACAATGATTCCCTGTCTACTAAAGACTCCTAACCCTACCATATTTACAATAATGGAGTCTAGCCACAATCCCCAAAAGACCGTACACTAGGTATAGTGGAAATGTGAACCAAACCTCCATTTTCCACAGTCTGCCAATCAGAACAACAACTAAACGAAACAAACTAATTACACAAGATTGCTTGAAATGAATAAACTAGCTACCTACTGTTCCACACAATGCTTGGAAGATAAATGCACTACTTCATACACATTACATAGTGTTATGATAACTCCATTAACACACAATTCAAAGAAAAAACAAAAACCAAAAAATTTACACCAATTTATTACTGTCTTCTCTTGTATTCATAAGTTTCTAATAATGCAAAAGCTTCCAACCTTCTCTTAGGTTGAGGCACACCCTATATAGGTTAACAAGATTATTTATGCCTCCCCTTGGTTGGACATGTTAGTTACAATGTAGCAAAGTTGCAAAATACACCATTTTGCAACTTTTGCCAATTTTTGGTAAAATGAATTTTTAAACTCATAAGTAAAATGAGTTTCTAAACTCATCCACCCTTTACACTCCTTAACCTACTGATCACTACTTAGCAAGACATACTCTTAAACCTATAACTCTAGCAAAATGGTCAACATGACCTTCATGGTAACACATCAAAAAAAAAAATCATCCTAGACTTCCTAATTGCCTAGTGTTACCTAGGTGCTCCTGCACCAAAGGGCCTTATTTTTCCATGATGATCTTGCACATACCCAGTAGGCCAATAGCACCCCATCCTCAACAATTTCTTGGCCATGATCATTCTACTTGAGTGTGAACCACAAGTACTGTTATGTACCTTAGTTAAGGTGGTCAATGCCTCCTCAATGTTTAAGAAATATAATAGGGTTCCTTCTATGCTCCTACGATAAAGGGTTTCTCCAAGGATGACAAACCGTGATGCTTTATTGACAAAGGTTTTCTTAAATTTTGAGGTTATGTCAGCTTGGAGGACTCCTATTCTCAGATAAGTGTATATGTCATGGTACCAGGGATCACTGGGACCAATGATTTTGCACACAAATTTTGGACTTTGGTACATCGAATGCAAGCACGAGAAGCTACTCTACTAGGAATTCATGCTTTGGTACATTGTGAGGGATATCCAATAGGGATCCAATTGTCTCCATAGCGTTTTCCACTCTATTTTTTGTCTGGGTATCTTCTCGAATGTGATCTTAATGAAGAACTCCTTAAGACTCTCTACAAATTTCTTGTATGGAGTTAGCTTGTCGTCTTTAGTATGATATTCATCATTCACTTGATTGATTATTAGCTGTGAATATCCATATACCTTGAGAGCCATGATATGCCACTACACTACTATTCTGAGTCCTATGGTTAGAGCCTCATATTCTGTGATATTGTTTGTGTAGGGAAATGCCAATTTGTAGGACCTTGGTATGTAGTCTCCCTATGGTGTGATGAAAAAGACCCCAGATCCCCATCCATGCTATGTGTAGGAGCCATCAAAGTACAACTTCCAATGGTTTGTTATGCTTAAGTTGAAGATGGATTCATCAAGGAACTATGAAATTAATGGATTCTTTGAGAACATTGGCACTTTTTCCAATTGGTCTACAATAGCTTTCCCTTTGATGGCCTTGTGTTCCATGTACTCAATGCCATATTTTGATAGGATCATGACCCATTTTTCCATCCTTCCTGTGAGCACTACCTTGGAAAGTAGGTACTTGAGTGGGTCAATCTTTGCAATGAGATTGATTTTGTGTGTTAACATGTAGTGTATGAAATTTTGTGAGGAAAACACCATTGCTAGACAAGATTTTTTGATGAAGGAATAATTTAACTCATGTCCTACCATGGTTTGGATGATGTAATAGATGGCCCTCTCTATTCCATTTTCATCATGCTGAGCTAGGAGAGCACCAAGAGCTGCTGTTGTTGCTGATATGTAGACAATTAGGGGCTTTCCTGGGATTGGCAGCATAAGCATAGGAGGTGTGAGAAAATATTTTTTGATTTTATTAAATTCCTGATCGCACTTGTCATCCCACTTGTCCGCTACCCCCTTGTGGAGTAGGTGAGAATATGGGATTGACTTGTATGCTATTTGAGCTATGAACTGATGGATTGACTAGAGCCTACCTTGTAAGCCTCTCAACTATTTCAATGTCCTAGGTGCCTCCATCTCAAGGATTTCCTTTACCTTAGTGAGATCTTTTTCAATTCCTCTCATAGATACAATGTATCCCAAGAGCTTCCCTAATTGTATGTCGAAGACACATTTCTTTGGATTAAGGAAAAACTTGTATTCCTCAAGCCTATCAAAGATGGCACTCAATGTTGCTATGTGGTCCCATCTCTTTCTATATTTTTCTAATATGTCATTGACATAATCTTCCAAAGTCTTATGGATCATGCCATGAAAGATTAAGGCCATGACCCTTTGATATGTTGCTCCAACGTTCTTTAGGCCAAATGACATCATGTTCTAGTAGTATGTCCCCCATGGATAGGTGAATGCCATTTTATGTTGGCCTTCTTTAGCTATCATGATTTGGTTATATCCAGAGAATCCATCCATCAGTGAAAGAATCTCATGTCTTGCGGTCATATCTACAATCATATCAATATTGGGAAGCGGGAAGTCATCTTTGGGACATGCCTTGTTTAGATCTCTAAAATCTGTGCATATATGGATACCCCCATCAGGTTTTGAAACAAGAACTATATTTGATACCCACTCTGGATAGTCGATTGGTCATATGAATCTTGCATCAAGAAGCTTCTTCAATTCCATTTTGACTAACAAGGCTTTCTAGGGATGCATTTTTCTGAGTTTCTACTTGATGAGCTTTGCTTCTGGGTAAACTGCTAGATGGTGGACCACAATCTCCGGATCAAGCCCAAGAATGTCAACATAGCTCCATGCAAAGTTGAAATTTCTCTCCCTTAAGAAGGAAACTAGAAGCTCATGTTCTTCTAATATCAATGATTCAACATAAAATGTGATATATGGAGTTTTCTCTATTCCCAAGTTGACTAGGTTGCACTTCTCGGCTACAACCGCTGACTTTTCTTGATGTAGAGCATTGAGAGAAAGATTTAAACCTTCATCCTCGAGTACCTCATAGAGTTTTTCACTGTTAGATATGTTCTTTGTTTTTACTATTTTAGGGTCAGAGAGTGCCACAGTGTAGTTTTCGCTCAAAGACCTTGAGATTATTCTCAAGTTTTCTATTTTGTGACTAAAGGATTTAATCGTCTCCCCATAGTAAGCTTGTGTGTCCAAAATGATATCAAACCTAGCCTTGTGATCTCCATATGGTACCATGTTCCCCAGTCCCATGAATTTTGAGAGCACTTCATCATTTTCAAAAGTGTCTAGAATTGGTGATCCTCATTGGTTTTAATCGATGAGATGGGGGTAGACTAGGTTGATCTCATGGGTTTGACTGGCTGCCTCAAATGACACAGTACTAATCATGAGGAGAGAGGAATTCTAAAAAAGCATAG
This sequence comes from Sequoia sempervirens, assembly GCA_007258455.2. Taxonomy (NCBI): domain Eukaryota; kingdom Viridiplantae; phylum Streptophyta; class Pinopsida; order Cupressales; family Cupressaceae; genus Sequoia; species Sequoia sempervirens. The sequence goes on along the minus strand of VDFB02000008.1, from coordinate 193,902,381 downwards.
GTAAGTTAGTTATGTCATCTTCCTCATCACTACTACTGCAAACATCAGTTATGTCAAATGTGAAATTTTCTAAGGGCAGGCCAATGGATACGAGAAATTGAAGGGCGGTTACCATTTGCTGAGGAGTTTTGACCTTCTTAACTAGGGGATTTCAGCCATGTATGGTTATACTCAGAGGGGTACATCCAAGGTGAATATGTTTCATTCGTGTCTCAGGAATGGTGGGTAACCTCCTCCAACGGCCATAAATTCATTATCACTACCACTGAGTATTTCATGAAGTGGATCGAATCCATCCCATTGACATATATTACTGGCAAACAAATATCGAAGTTCATCCTTAACTACATCATTTGCCGGTATGGCCTTCCATAGTCCATCATCACTGACAACGGATGTCCATTTAAAAACCAAGACGTTTGGGAGTTATGTGATCGATTTCACATTCAACACCATTTTTCATCCCCATACTACCCACAAGGAAATGGCCAAGCTGAGGCGTCCAATAAAAGTATTGTCAAAATTCTTAAAAAGACTGTCAATGACACTGGCCATGACTGGCACATACAACTCAATCTTTCTCTGTGGGCTTATCGAACTAGCATTCGTACGCCTATAGGAGCCAATCCATTTTCCCTAGTATTTGGCGTTGAGGCCATCTTACCCATTGAGGTCAAAATTCCTTCATTACGAGTGTCCCTGAAGGGTCTAACTAATGAAGAGGAGTATCGACAATCACGCTTGCACGAGCTAGAAATGCTGGAAGAAAGAAGGAAAAACTCATTGAACCATCTCCAAGCATATCAGAACCATCTTTGTCGTAGCTACAATAAGAAGGTTATGGTTAGAAATTTTGACATTGGCGACCTAGTTCTCATGCAAAACCCCAAGAACCAAGCTGGCAGAGAAAAGCCAGGAAAATTTGAACCAAACTGGTTGGGTCCCTACATTATCATATCTTCTTTCAGTTCTGGAACCTATTAGCTGGCCACACCAAATGGAGAACAACTGACATAGCCCATTAACAGTTTACATCTCCGAAGGTTCTACGCATAGCATCAGAGGATTCGGTTGAAAACAACAAAATACAAAAAAATTGAAAAATGATAAAAAAAATTGTTGCCTTGATGAAAACCTGGCAAATAGGTGTCTTGGTGACACCAAAAAAATCAAAAAGTCAAGAAAATAGTAAAGAGAAAAATGATTCGTTCAATAGTGAAAACCTGGCAAACAGGCGCTTTGGACAAATACCATGGTGAAAACTTGGCAAACAGGTGCCATGTGTAGTCAATCAATGCTCTACCATCTACTGTCACTTTGTCTGCCTTGGCTTAGGATAAAAGGTATTATCACCATTATTATGGACATCACTATCACATTCTACCCTACCTGTCATAGTGGATAAAATGATATTCATCAAGTCCTGACAACTGTCCATCTAGTAAACCAGCAGCATCCCATCCATGTTCTTTAAAAATGGCTAAGTCTTGGACCTGAATGGGGGAAAAATTCTTATCATGAAACTATAGTGGATGTTGCACATGATCTTGGAAATTGGCAAAAAGTTCTAAAAAAAGACAAAAACATCGCAAAAAGTCCTGAAAAAAGATAAAAAGATCGCAAAAAGTCCTGAAGAAAACCACAAACAAAAACATCAGACGGCTCGAAGAACGCAAACACATTGTCATCTCTTGTCATAGTCAATCATATTAGTCAGTCTTTGTCATTTGTTCAAACTACGTTGTCTTTGCGCATTTGCTATGTAGGCAAGACTCATATTTGAGTCCCCGAGACATTAGATCAGTCCATTTAGGTTTTTCAGAATAAAATCATGATTCAAACTTCTGGCCCTTGGACAAAGTCATTGGTTGTGTCGAACTACAAGGTCTCTAAGTGTATGAGGTAGGCAAGGCCATCTGTCGATGAGCCCCCAAGGCCGCACTAGGTCAGTCCATTAGGGTCACGACACTACACTGGCACACACGTCAAAATATCTTTGAGACAAAACAAATCACTCCCACATGGGTAAACTCCTAAGAACAAATCATGACAATCAGTTATTTCAATATGACAATGTCATCAACAGGTCAATCATATCATCATGGCAAAATTGGCACATAGTCAAACACAAGTCAAACTCAATCAAAGCAGGTCAAATCATCAGAACCTGTCAAACTGTCAACTTTAGGTTAATCTTCAGATGTGTCCTTCTGAAGGATAGCCTTAGTCATTCATGCCTTAGGATGTGTCTTTCCTAGGCATCGTCACTGTCATTCGACATTTTGAGGGACCCTCTTGGCATCTAAGGATCACTCCTCTCAACATCAGTATTTTTCTTCAGATAAGTCTTTCTGAAGAACCAACTTTGTCATCTATGCCTCTGGATGTGTCCTTCCTAAGCATCGTCATCATCACCGTCATATGACATTTGGAGATCAATTCTCTTGGCATTAATTTTATTCAGGATGTGTCCTTGAATTTGGAAAATTTGGACATTTATCATCTGAACGTCATCAAAGCTTTAACACTCGGACATCTCATCATCACTAAACTTGACATCTTGACATCATAACAATGGATATCCAAACGCACTTGGCAAACACTTAACATTTGTCTTTTAGTTTTTATCATGATATTAGTTTTTCAGTGAGATCCCACTAAGCAGGATTTAGAGAAGTATCGACGTATCATGACGATTGACACGCATGACTACTAGTTTCTCAGCGAGGTCCTAATTTTGGTATTTAGAAAAACAATGACATATCATGGTATGGGCTTTATTTTTGTACTTTGACAATCATGCCGCTAGTTTCTCAAGGATGTCCTGGAAACAGGATTTAGAGAAGCAACAACGTCTCATGATTTATCTTTTTCTTCTTCTGCTTGTGGTTGATTATGACAAACAAACTGGGGAAATCATGCTCTTAGTATGAGTCACGATCATCCTTGTCTGCGATTGCTTGTCTTATGTGATGGTACGACCTTTCACACCTTGATCTATGTCATATCATTGTGTTTCTTGGCCATTACAATAGTCTGCCCAATGATGATTAAAGAGCAATAAATACAAATGTCCTATGGTAAAGTTTTGAAGGATTTGGTCTAGGAATTAAGGGGCATTTTTTGACTTATTTTCTGTCACAATGCGACATGCTACATTATGACAAAGAGGGGCAAAATGTAGACACATAAAATTGTCCTAGGCTTGCAACTCTTAGATTATTCAACATTGCCCCTTTCATTCTTAATAATTAAATAATTTTAATTATTTAATTAATTCATTTTTATCTTTATTCTCCCTTGATTAATTAAATAAATTTTATTTATTTAATTACGTCACTAATTAGGTCCCCCTCTTTCTAAAATTAAATAAATTCTTATTTATTTAATTTTTGTCCACTTTCCACTATAATTAAATATTTATTTTTAATTATTTAATTATTCATTAGCCTCTTCTCTCATTAAATTAAATAAAGTTAATTTATTTAATTTGGTCCACTCTCTTGAATTTTGAATTAAATTATTATTTAATTCGAAATGATTCCTTTGTCACATTCTTCTATAATTTAATAATATCTTTATTATTTAATTATTCAGTGGTCACCTAAATTAAATAATTTTTATTATTTAATTTCTCCAGCAACCTCTTTGTCCGTGCCAATCTTATCTTCCAAATTAATTCTTGACTTTTGACATCTCATTTAATTTCGACCCTTGATTGAATTATCTTATAATTCAATCTTGGCCCTTCATCCTTATCATTTGCCCTAATTTTGACCTAACCCTAATGCACACAGCAACATTCAATCTTGATCTTTGATTCTAGGGTTTTTTGTCATCTTCTCATCCTGGCCACACATTCAAAATTGTAGTTTTTATAAAATGGCAATTTTGTTCTCATTTTGTCCCCCTCTGGCTTTCTCATCTGGCTCTCTTGCTCTCTTGACTTCTTGCACTCTTAGTCTATGTCAATTTGCTGTCAACTTAGGGTTATAGTCACTTACAGTCATAGGCATTTTAGTCCATTGTAGGGACATTTTATTTTCTGCAAATCCTTCAACACTTGCATAGGGCTTAGTCTTTAGTCATAATTGCTCACATAAATCTGAGGGCATTTTTATTTATCTGCAAGCTAGGAGGTGTAACAAATGTTAATCATGGAAGGTGGAGACTTAAGGTAACTTCATCCCTTTTGTCTTCATATTACTTCCTTTGTACTTTGTTACTTCATAAGAATTTTATTGTTATTGTGCTAACCCCACTTAATAATAATTTTAGGATTTTCCCTTGATTACATTAACCGTATTTGTTTTCAGTTGCGACTTTTGTTGTTTTGTTGTTTTGCGTGTATGTACCGGATTTCCGCAGAATTTTTAAAACAAGCAGACGCGATCATATGCCGCTGACGCCATCACCTACAACAAGAGAGCCGCTAATCGACTGTTTAAACGTAATCGATGCACGTAATCCACGACCGCTATTCCTGAAATGCGATCCTAAATCTTGAAAGTCGCGATTCAAACTCGCTACCGCATCCGTCTGTATAGCAATGATTTTTCTTTCCAGCTTTGGGTTTTATTTTCGATTTCGGTTGTTTAATCGCATGTGTTTCTCGTGATTCGCTTATTCCCGCAGATGATTCAATAAGATTAGATCTTCATTACCAATCTTTTCTCGTAGTGGCTTTTCTCGCTTTGCAGGGTTTTTTGTTGTTTTTGTTGTTTTGCAGTAACCGGGTATCGGATTACCGCGAACGCCGCAGAACGCGAATCGCAGAAAATCGAGCCGCGAATCGACAAATCGAAGCCAAGAATCGCGAAAATCGGTTTTAAATCGATAACCGAGCTCCTAACCGATAAATCAGAAAGGTAATCGCGAAAATCGAAATAAGAATCGACAAATCGTTTAACCGACAAATCGAAGCCGCGAACTCTAAATCGATCCGCAACTACAAAATCGAAAGAATCTAATAAATCAAGCCGCGAATCATAAATTGAGCTGAACACAAATCGAGCCGCGAACCTCTGGTTCGTAAAATTTTTCTTCAGCTGAGGCTCATTTTCGACTTTCGCTTTTATTTACCGCTTTTCGTTTCTATTTCTTTTCTGTGTCTTTATTCCTGCAAGTTAACTAGATTAGATTTTTCTTGTATTACTAATCTTTTCTTGTAGCATGTGGCAATCCTCATTCGTGTGTCCAAGACCATTGCATATGAGACTACTAATATTCATTGTTTGCAGATTCGCATGTCAAAGAAGGAATAACAAAACTTTGTGCTTGTTTTTCATAGATTAGCAAACATTTGATTTTGGTGCATATAAAAAGAACACATGTCTTTTTTGGTTGATTGTGGTTGTAAGATGGTAGGTGAGTATGCTCTCACTTGGTGAAAACCTTGTGATCAGAAAACCAGACCCATCTTTATTTGTTAATTACCCTTCATCGACATTCGCATATCGAGTATCCTTCCTTGCGATTCATGATCCTAGGTGTAAGATAAAATAGCCATCGACTCTTGTGAACTGTTCGCTCGTGGGAAAAAGTATCACCCCAAAGAAAACTGTAATCGTAGCACCCCTCGAACACCGGAGGGACTTCCAAATGCAGATATGTAGTGTGTGTGGGTTCTTGGGGAAAGCTCCAAGAATCACCTAGCTGGTTCGACGAGATGGATCCTGAAGGACTCTCACCGCGATGGATCACACCCCCAATTAACTAATGCCCTAACTAAAACTCTTTGTGTAGTAAGCCGTAAATCCTTCTATTTGCTAGCGAAGATCTACGGGTGTGAAGGCACCACACTTGAATAGGTAGATGTGATCAGCTCGCCATGGGGAGTTTCATGGGGCTGGAAGCTTCTGGTTGGCCCTAGGGAGAAGTGCACTGCAGGGGAGCCCGTACCAAGCTTCGACCTCACACGCCACAGATATTGGGGAAACCCACGTGGAATCTACTGAATATTGTCATGGCCTAACCTAGGATTGTACTTATTTGATGTGCGATTGGTTACATTCAAAACATTGTGCTTTTCAAGTGCTTGTTGGATTACTCAAACATTATACACAACATTCACAAATCTGGACACAAACAATCGACCTTAGGCAACTCAGACTTTTCAACAAGACATTAGAAAACAATCTCAGTCCTCATTTTGAACTTAGACTTGGCATTGTCCATCATAGTCCTCATTTGGCATCTAGACTTGGCATTGGTCATTTTCCTTAGTCAACATCTTCATTGTCACCTTAGCATTTGGCATCCTTTCTTGACAATTTTATCACCTTGCATTAGTCATTTCCCTTGGACAAACGTCATTATCACTTTGCATTTAACATCATGTCATCCACCACCTTGTTTTCCCTTCGCCAAGATATGGATAGGCTTGCTAGTAAAATTGAATACAAATTACTCTGTAGAGGTCAATACCAAGAAGCCTCAGACTTTAGGAGACAATTTATCCAAGCCGAAAATCAAGGTCCTTCATACCAACAACCCATCAGTCATAGTCCTCCATCCATCTACCCTCACTACCAAAATTCACTTAATACCATTCATGACATTAGTCCACAACAAACATCCATTACTCACCCTTATCCTAACTTTGACAAGGGAAGCCAACTGTCCACTAGTCCATTCCAAACCTCCATGTCATATTCTGACCCTTCACCTATCAATCCTGTCCAAGTCTACATCCCTTATCAACCATCTACCAACTCATGTCAAGTCCCCAAATCATACCATACCGATCCGGTCCAAGTCTCCATGTCTTATTTCAATCAACCTTACACCAATCCAGTCCAAGACTCCATGTCTTATCCTTGTCCCTCACATGCTACTTCAGTCCAAGTCCCCATGTCATATACTAGTCCTTCACATACTAGTCCAGTCCAAGTCCCCACATCCTATCCTAGTCCATCATTCATTCATCCTTTTCAAGTCATCCCCTCACAAGCCACATCTATTCATGAAAATTTTGTCATTGCTCAAAGTCAAATCCCATTATCTAAACTTGAGGATACATGTCAAAATGAAAGCCCAAAGCATAACCTTATAATGTCACCTTCATGTCAAGAACAAGGTAGTCCATCCCATGACCCTATCTTAAACTCCATTCAGGGAGTCCTTCAAGACAATCATGACATCCAAAACACACCTATCCATGACAACCCCATCTTTGAACAAGACCCTACCATTGACCAAGAAGTCCAAATCCATGACAACCCCACCTTTGACCAAGAAGTCCAAAATGATCCACTCCTTGACCTTTACGCCATTCATGATCAAACACTTTCCAATCCTATACAGGCCTCGACTATTGACAGTTTCCAAAATGAGACACTTGCCTCCATTACACACATAGACGATATTCCTCAAGCACAAGAGTATTCCAATAGGGACATATTTGCAAATGATGAAGCTATAGCTAACTTCATGGGACTATATGATAATGACCATCAAGACGGTTTTGACATTGCTTAGGAAGCACCAATAGAATCATCTGAACCTGACATGTCACATGATCAGACCAAAGATATCAGTCAGGAATATGTCCAAAATGAAAATGAAGCTAAGACACGTTATCACCTAGGGTCATCTATCTTTGTTAAAGCAGGCTTTCTCGCAGATGAAAATATTACAAGTGACAGTGTCCATAGACATCATGATGGGTTAGCATCTTGCTTTAAAAACAAAAAATACCCCATCGCAAATAGAATCTGTCAAAGCATGCAATATCAAGGCAAAGGACTAGGCATACATGAGCAAGGAATTCTAGAACCAATACACCTTCAGGAAAATTATAGACATCAAGGTCTTGGGTATTCTTCAGTCACCAAATCAAACAATGTTAGTGGTACCTCCTCAATATTGGGGGCAACTTTGTCAGAAACAAACGTCAAAATGGAGTCCATGAGAAATCCTTGTCCTAAGGTTGTTGCCAACACTCCCTCCACCCACACCATGAACCGCCATTCTATGATGAATCAACCTCCCCTTTGGGACCAACAAAAACAAAAGTCTTACAAGTCAAAAGATCAAAATCAAATGTCAAAGGCCATTGAATCAAACAAAAGGACAGCTGGACAAATAAAATTAAAATGGATCCCAAAGAAAGAGGGATCAAACAAAGACATCAAGTCAAATACAAAAGTCAATCACAATGTGGAGCCACAAGACAAGAGGACTCCCACATATAACACATGTCCACCTCCTTCAAAATGGTCATCAATCAAGGCATATAGAAGTGTTGGTTCCAAAAACCATTCCTCCAAAATCCATCATCCACCATCCCAAGTCTGGAAAATAAAAAGTCATTCATCCAAACGTCCAAACAACCTTTCCACGTCTACCATCATTTGTCATAATCCTACATCTCGCCTAAAGTCCAAAAATCTCACGTCACAAATCCGTCACATCATGGCAACAACTCTTTACCACAAGGACTCTCATGGCACTCTATTGCGATGTGCGTATTTTGATAAGGCCAACTCTAGTATCAGAAAGGATCACAATGACATCGATCAGTTGTATACAAGTGCTACGATCCTGACAAGAGAACTCCTGCAACAAGGTCATTATTGGCATATTATGGCACCAGTCTCTACATCGGCACCGTCAATAGATTCAGAACAGTCAGTGGTTATCTAAAGCATCCAGGCTATCCACAAAATCAAAAATACAAAAAAAAATCAAAAATCAAAAAATCGTCACCCTGATGAAAACCTGGCAAACAGGCGTCTTGGTGACACCAAAAAAATCAAAAAATCAAGAAAATAGTAAAGAGAAAAATTTCATCCAATGGTGAAAACCTAGCAAACAGGCGCCCTGGATAAGTACCATGATGAAAAGTTGGCAAACAGGCGTCATGTGTAAAATAAATCATCTATGTGAATTTTTACACTTGGGGGCAAGTCGTCTCATTTCCCATGCCTTCCTCATGACATTGACATCCATCTAAGCCCTATCATTTCCGTCCATTTTCCCACCTACCTTGGTCTTGACATAAAAATGGCACACATAAATCATGCTTTGGGAAAACTCTTGACATGTCTATCCTTTAGTCATACACGATTCATGAAACATCATGTCATTGACCATCATAGTCTTATGGTCCTTGTACGACGTAGTCCTTGAAAATCATATGACAATTCCCTTAGTCTCATGTGTCTCGTCTTTTACCAAGGCCACCCCCTATCCTTTCATGTTTGTCACCTACCTTGGCTTTCCCTTGTCAAATGGTCTAAGGATAATCATCATCCCATCTATCCCTAATCAAGTCATTCCAAATGCAACGAGTCTAATCCATACAAGCACATTATCCAAAACATTACTTGACTTCATTCCTGGCCCAGCTGTAGACCTCGATACTTTTGTCACATTATCGTCATTGTCCTCACGTTGTTTTGGGATGCGTCCTTCCCACGTCAACAATGTTGTCATCACCCATCAATTGGTATCTTCCTTGGACTAGGGCACACAATCATGTTTGTCCTGATTCTCATGTGGCATCACCATATGCATTTGCCATACTCCATCCTCTTTAAACTGGCCAAAACTAAAAATAATAAAATGTCCTGAAGAAAGACCTAAAAATCATAAAACGTCCTGAAGAAAACATCAAACAAAATCATTAGACCACTCGAAGAACACGAGCACACTGTCATTTCTGGTCAAAGTCAATCATGTCAAATCAATCTTTGTCATCTGTCCGAACTACGTTGTCTCTGCACATTTGCTACGTAGGCAAGACTCATATTTGAGCCCCCGAGACATTAGGTCAGTCCTTTTAGGTTTGTCAAAATAAAATCATGACGCAATCTTTGGTCACCAAGACAAAGTCATTAGTCGTGTCGAACTACGAGGTCAGTCCATTAGGGTTCATGGCATCACACTGACACACATGAATCTTTCCCAAACGAACAAAACTCATCATGACAATCACTATCACAGCAAGACAATCTAATTGGCACATATCATCATGACAATATTGACATATGGCCAACACAAGTCAAACTCAGTCAAAACAAGTCAAACTTAGTCAAAACAAGTCAAATTATCGCAACCAGTCAAACTATCAACTCTTGGTTACCTTTCAGATGGGTCCTTCTGAAGAATAACCTCTGTCATTTATGCCTTAGGATGTGTCCGTCCTAGGAATCGGCATTGTCATTTGACATTTTTGAGGGATCCTTTCTAACACTTAAGGATCATTCCTCTCGACAACAACGTTCTTTTAGATGTGTCCTTCTGAAGAACAAAACTCTGACATTGGTGCCTTAGGATGTGTCCTTCCTAGGCATCATCCCTATCATTTGACATTTTCAAGGGATCCTTTCTGACACTTAAGGATCATTCCTCTCGACAACAAAGTTCTTTCAGATGTGTCCTTCTGAAGAACAAAACTCTGACATTGGTGTTTTAGGATGTGTCCTTCCTAGACATCGACATTATTCAGGATGTGTCCTTCCTGAATATGGCAACCTTCGGCATTTGTCATCTTGGCATCATTTAAATTTACATTGACACATCAATGCACTCGGCATCCAGACGCACTTGGCAAACACTTGGCATTTGTTTTTAGTTTTTATCATGATATTAGTTTTTCAGCGAGATCCCACTAAGCAGGATTTAGAGAAGCAGTGACGTATCATGTCAATTGACGCGCATGATTACTAGTTTCTCAGCGAGGTCCTGATTTTGGGATTTAGAAAAACAACGACATATCATGGTAAGGACTCTTTCTTTTTGTATTTTGACAATCATGCTACTAGTTTCTCAAGGATGTCCTGGAAACAGGATTTAGAGAAGCAGCGACATTTCATGATTTGTCCTTGTCTTTTATTCTGCATGTGGTTGATCATGGCAAAAAGACTGGGGCAAGCACGCTCCTAGTATGAGGCATGATCATCCTTGTCTGTGACTGCTTGTCTTATGTGATGGTACAAACTTGCACACCTTGATCTATGTCATATCATGGTGTTTACTGACCATTACAACAGTTCGCCCAATGATGATTAAGAGCAATAAATATTAAAGTCCTATGGTAATGTTTTGAAGGATTTGGTCTAGGAACTAACATGCATCTCCTTTAGTCATGTCATCTTCTCTCGCCCATCTTATATAGGTATTGCATCCATATCATCATCCATATCATTTTCATTAACATTTCTTTGTCTCTTCATATTCTAGTCTTCTCATCCATTTCGAGAGCACACACATGTTCTTGGAACCTGTCTGTCCTCTCGAGGGGGTATACCACAACCCTCCTCGTCATTCTTCCTCATCTTATTTTCACTGGGCATATTTTTTGATCTTATTTCTTTGTCACAATGCCACATTGCCACATTATGACAAAGAGGGGCAAAATGAGACACATAAAATTGTCCTTAGGCTTGCAACCTTAGATTATTCAACATTGCCCTTTCATTCTAATAATTAAAAATAATTTTAATTATTTAATTAATTCATTTTTATCTTTATTCTCCCTTGATTAATTAAATAAATTTTATTTATTTAATTACGTCACTAATTAGGTCCCCTTCTTTCTAAAATTAAATAAATTCTTATTTATTTAATTTTTGTCCACTTTCCATTATAATTAAATAATTATTTTAATTATTTAATTATTCATTAGTCTTTTCTCTCATAAATTAAATAAATTTTATTTATTTAATTTAGTCCACTCTCTTGAATTTTGAATTAAATCATTATTTAATTCAAAATGATTCCCTTTGTCACATTCCTCTATAATTAAATAATATATTTATTAATTAATTATTCAGTGGTCACCTAAATTAAATAATTTTTATTATTTAATTTCTCCAGCAACCTCTTTGTCCGTGCCAATCTTATCTTCCAAATTAATTCTTGACTTTTGACATCTCATTTAATTTCGACCCTTGATTGAATTATCTTATAATTCAATCTTGGCCCTTCATCCTTATCATTTGCCCTAATTTTGACCTAACCCTAATGCACACAGCAACATTCAATCTTGATCTTTGATTCTAGGGTTTTTTGTTATCTTCTCATCCTGGCCACACATTCAAAATTGCAGTTTTTATAAAATGGCAATTTTGTTCTCATTTTGTCCCCCTCTGGCTTTCTCATCAGGCTCTCTTGCTCTCTTAACTTCTTGCACTCTTAGTCTATGTCAATTTGCTGTCAACTTAGGGTTATAGTCACTTACAGTCATAGGCATTTTAGTCCATTGTAGGGACATTTTATTTTCTGCAAATCCTTCAACACTTGCATAGGGCTTAGTCTTTAGTCATAATTGCTCACATAAATCTGAGGGCATTTTTATTTATCTGCAAGCTAGGAGGTGTAACAAAGGTTAATCATGGAAGGTGGAGACTTAAGGTAACTTCATCCCTTTTGTCTTCATATTACTTCCTTTGTACTTTGTTACTTCGTAGGAATTTTATTGTTATTGTGCTAACCCCACTTAATAATAATTTTAGGATTTTCCCTTGATTACACTGGTCATCTCCTCTTCTTCGGTCTCGTCATCTTCTGTCATCAGTCTCATCGTCTTCTATCATCCATCTCACGATGATATCATGTGATATCCAAAAACATAAGTGCATACATGATCATATAAACATTGCATTAGGTCCATACATACATCATCCACAACATCAAATCATATACATAAACACAAACATTGCATTAACATAATCAACAACAGGACATCCATGTATTAAATACATTATGCACATTATTATCATCTCATATAAATAAGCATTGCATCATCATGGCATTAACATCACAAATAAGCATCATAGGACATACATGCTACATCATAAATCAACATCATACATCATACATATCATAAAGCATTAAATCAAAGAACATCACATAACACATGTAGGCTGCATAAAAACTACATCATCATATAGTATCATCTCAAAAATGTACAATGTCACAGGATAAAGTCATGGGATATCCAAAAAATGAAGCTTGCAGGCTCAATAATATACATAGTGTGTCATAATAACAAAATTCCCCTAGGGTAGACTCTCATCATCCCCTCGTGGTGAAGAATGTGGCGGCAACAACTCTGTCACTGGTACTAAAACAATAGGCAGACCTGTCGGAACCTCTGCCTGTGCCACTAGTGGAGCTGTGAAGGACGGTGTCATCTCTACGGTATAAAGCATCTGTGATGTTACTACAACCAGACTCTGAGAAGTGGAGGGATCAACCACTAGCGGCTGTACCTGTCCTGACCTCGGCACTGAACCAGTCAACCCATGACTGTGACCCGAATGGTGACTCAAGGTGTGTCTGCATGAATGATGTGACCTGTGCCCTAAAGTGTGCCCTGTCGAGGTAGACCCTCCAACACTAGTCTGACTCCTACTGCCATTGGCACTGCCTGTTCTCGAATGTGACCGTGACAAAGTAGGATCCCATTGCTCTGGTGGCATTGCCTACTCATACAAATTCTTGTACTACCCCAATCTCGTGCTCACCCTGGCTGGCTCGCGAGCCATGTATCCCATAGGACCTGTGCATAATGCTACAAAATTTGTCCACCACTGAGCTGCATCCTGCTGGTGGATCACCACCTGATCCCGCTCCACCCGAGCTACCTCCAGCACTAACTGCAGTGACCTGACCTATGCCATGTTGGCATCCAATCTCTACTGTGGCATCCTGGGGCAATCCTGAGCTGGAGGGTATCTCCTCCTCCATCTCTGACACATCCTCCTCCATCTCTCCTCACCCTCTCCCTCCTATCGGGGCTGCTCCTCTCTCTCCCCCTCCTTGCCAACCTCGAGCATGGCATCTAATGCTACTCTCGCCACTCGTGGGCGCACCCTCCGAACCTATCTCTGCCTATCCCGCCATCTCCTCCTGCCATCTCCGCCATCATCTCCACCTCTACCTCTGTCTCCACCTTTGCCTCCATCCCTGCCTCCATCTCCACCCCTACCTCTATCCCTACCCCTGCCTCCTTCCCTCCCTCCGTCTCCACCTCTGCCTCCATCTCCACCCCTGTCTCCGTCTCTGCCTCTGCCTCTCCCCTTGCCTCCCCGTCTGGCCCTCGACCCATGAGGAATAACTGACCACCTATCCATAGGTGCTGGCCCATTAGGATCTATCAATGGCACTGGTCTATGTGCTTGCCACCATAAATCATAATCTGGTGTCGTCCCTGGATCGGCTGCTCCTCCCCTCCAACCCCAGGCCTGGGCTACTAGCCTGTCGATCTACTACTCTGCAAATGCCACTGGGATGGCTGGCCCCCACGCATACTCTCAGAATGATTTGGCATACTCTGCTGTCCCCGCAGGTACACCCTGCTACTCTCTAAACTACCTCAGAACACTCTACGGTAAATACATCTCGATGATCAATGATGTCTGCACTGTCCTACCAATCAGATACCTGTACTGTCTGTAGAAGCTAAGGTGCACATCCTCATCGTCCCATGGCTCATAGTCTCTGTACGACCCCCAGATAAATGTCACCATGGTGTCAATCCTGTGTTGCCACCAACCTGTCTCGCCCATATGAGTCTGCTACAGGGCACCGGCATAGTAATAGGCATAAGGCATACCATCGGCCAACTATGGTCTATCAATGGGAGGTCAGAATATGGATATGTGCTCCTAGGCCCATATCATCATCAGCGTGGTACCACACGAGATGCTCTCTCCTCTCCTATAGGCAACATCGTGCAACTGGTGGTAGAGTGTCCCAAGTAAGTAGGAACCCCAAGCATACACTGTCCTATCACGCCTCATACCAACTAGGACATCTCCCCAACCAATAGGAAATCCATGTCCTCGGCGGTCAGGAACCAAGATCCCCCCAATCAGAGTCGCAAGGAATGCATCAAAGCGACCATAATGATCTGCCAGGAACTCCCATCTGATCTTGTAACCCTGGATGCCCAATCCAAAACCCTGATCTTGATAGTAGGCACAGAAGGTCTGCTCGCCATGTCACGGGTCATAGATGATCCGCTCCCCTCGGATTGGCACCCGAAGAATCTAGTAGACATCCTCCAAGGTAATCGTGGCCTCACCTGTCGGTAGGTGGAACGAACAAGTCTCTAAATGCCACCTCTCACATAGCGCCATCAGTAGCCCCTTATTTGCCCGAATGGCAAGCATGAAAGCAACATAGAATAATCCTAATCGCATCAGTCGTCGCCACTCTTGCGTGCTCAATTGGTCAGCAAACCGAAACATCATCGATCTGCTCTCGCGGGTATAAATCGGAGCAAGTTGCCTCTGCAAAATGCCAAGCAAGTCGTCAGAACACTCTGAGAAAATTGGTTAATATTATCAAAATGTATCTAAGGTTACGCAAACATCAAAACAAGCTCTACACAAATAAAAGGAAAATGTGTCGTAGTAAAGTAATTGCGTCTCAACCAGTCAATTGCGACGTTTCGCACGTCAAATGTGGTCCAGTTTGGCAAATGCATCTCTTTTTTGCACTTGCGTCATGAATTTTATCACTTGCATCACCTATAAGTGAATGCATCGCACCTTAACAATTGCGTCGGTCAAACCAATGAATGTGTTGCAACTTCGCGATTGCGGCATTCCAGTAGTCAAATGTGACTCGATAAGTCACATGCGTCGCACTATATGTCAAATGCGGCGCAAACCGCTGGTCTACCCTAATTTTCTTTTGCACTTGCATTGCAACGCATCAAATGCATCGAACGTGAAGGTGAATGCGTCGAACGCGAACACAGTTGCATCGCGGCGTAGACGTTATTGGTCCTAGAAACTAAAATTTGACATGCAAAATGAGAAAATTACAAAGCGAGGCAAGGGTACGTACCGCTGGCTCCGAGCCCTCTGGCCGTCTGAAGGTCCAGACAATCTCCTCACGGTGCTCTGTCACTGGAATCACCATCATCGCTACTATGATTTTTCTCTCTGAGCTCTCAAATTCGCAAGGTAAATAGTAGAAATGAATTGACTTTTACCCCTTTGTCAACCTATTTATAAAGTCAAAATGACATTTCTCAAAACAAGGTCATTACTAGAGGCTCATTTCACCAACTTTGACTTCCCCATTTACTGTCTTAAACATGTCCTATTCCAAAACCGACTATGCCATTTTTTTCTGGTCATTAGATTGATTTATCGGGACCCTTTACAAATTTTTCTGTTGCCGGCCCCAAATTTGAAAAATTTCCCAAGGGGGCAATGATACTCTGTACCTTCACTGGGGCATATTTGTGACTTATCTTCTTTGTCACAATGCGACATGCTACATTATGACAAAGAGGGGCAAAATGTAGACACCTAAAAATGACCTAGGCTTGCAAGCTTCATTTTTACCACTTTCATCCTAGCATAATTATGATATTTAATTATGTCCTCAGTCCACGTTCGACTATTGATTAAATAATTCATAATTATTTAATTAATTCATGTCCTTTTATTCTTCATGATTATTAAATAAATAAATTTTGTTTATTTATTAAATACGTCATTAATTATCTAAGTCTTTCCTTAATTAAATAAATTTCTTAATTTATTTAATTCCCCTTTGTCATATATTTCTTCCTGATTATTAAATAAATAAGTTTTATTTATTTATTTAATATGTCACTAACTGTCTTAATTAAATAAATTGATTATTTTATTTAATTAATTAATCTTATCTTCTAAATTAAATAATTAAATTTAATTATTTAATTGCCAATTTAATATTCCTCTCATTTTAAATAAATCAATTATTTAAAATGTCATCACAGTCTTAACTGTCAGTCCATTTTGGTAAATAATCTGAAAAAGATTATTTATTGTCTCATAAAGTCCATAATTTGGATTAATTTAATTCAAATTGGTAACTAATCTTCCAAAAATCAAGTAATCGGGCAGATTCTTGATTTTCCAAATTTGATCTTCAGTTCAAATCTTATCTTCTTGATTTTTCAAATCTCGCAAATCAGACAATCTTTATCTTCTTGATTTTCGAAAATCTTTATTTTCTAATTAATTTGTCTCATTTATTCTCCACTGTCGATCCGATTATCTGAGATTTTATCATGACCGTTTGATTAATGAATTTTCCCTAACCCTAATTAGGGATTATCAGGTTTAATCTGGACCTCTCATTCTAGGTCTTTCTTAGAATTTAATCTCATCCGTCCACTCAAAATTGTGTTTTCTATAAAAGACAATTTTGCTCATAATTTCAGGATCTGACAACTTCATTTTCGAATTTAGGCATTATAGTCATTTTAGCATTAGTAGTTATTATTTCAATTAGCATATTGTCATAGACATAGGCATTATTCTATCAAATCCTTCAACATTTGCATAGGGCTTAGAAATTACTTTAGGTTGCTCATTTGAAATCGGAGGGCCTCATCCGATTTGCTGCAAACTAGAAGGTGTAACAAAGGTGAACCATGGAAGATGAAGATTTTTGGTAACATTGTTCCTTTTATTTTCATGTTTATTTCCTTTGTGCTCTGTTACTTCATGGGATTTTGATGTTCATTATCTAATAAGCTAACAATCTAATTTTCCATTGATACAATTTCTTTTTCTATTATAGCCCATGGCAAGCATCACTTGTAAGCCTTTATTGATATCATCCATAGGTAGATCATTTGTCGGTCTATTTTCTTGGTACAGTAGATAGGATGGGTCCTCTTCTATTACTTCCCGGTAGAGATCTCCCCAACTTCTTAAGCTAGAGGAGCTTGTTGTGAAGGTTTGGGATGAGGAAGCATCATTTGATTATGGTTGTCCTCGTGACCTGGGAGATTGTGGTAACTCTCCTACCACAAAAGAATCTTTTGGGATTGTATCTAGTGTCCACACCCATTGTCCTGGATAATGACCTTGATGTCAGAGATGGTAGGGATGGAGGGTGTATCTATTGCAAAAGTGGAGGTGAGAGTAGCTGGATCAATGTATGGAGTTGATGGCCCTTCATCATTCTTTGGAACTTGGGGGATTTTGCAATATTTTTCTTCTAGGCTCTTACTATAAGAAAATGGTTTGGGATCCCCATGGATAGTGACCTCTTGGCCTTGGTATGTGAACTTGACACATTGGTGGAAGGTTGATGCCACTACTTGCATCCCATGGATCCACGGACGCCCTAGGAGAATGTTGTAAGGAAAATCAAGATCAAGGACCTGACAGGTGGTTTCCATAATTGCTGGACCTACTTGAATAGGGAGTTGGATAGTTCCCTAAGACACTCTTTCTTGATCATCGTAAGCCTTGATTTTGATACCTTTTCCTTTTTCAATGGAATCCTCTAAGATTCCTAGATTCTTTATGAGCTTGAGGGAACAAATGTTTAAACCCGCACCTCCATCCACCAAGACTCTCTTGACTTTGTTCTTATGCACTAGGACCTCCAGATGGAGTGCATGATTATGTGATGGTTGGGTGGGAAAGTCTTGATTGGAGAATGTAAGAAGATTTTGGGTAATGATGTTTCCGACCATAGGTTGGACTTGTTTAGCATCAAGATCCGCAAAGACGATGGATGAAGCCAATGCTTCTTCAAGGATCCTTTTGTGGGTCGATGATATTTTCACTAACTCCTTGATGGAGATCTAATCTGGGTTTCTTTTCAACTAATCAAGGACATTATAGCCACTAGGAATGGATATTGGGTTGGAAGTGGGTGCTCTGGTAGGCTAAGATGACCCTACAATGGTAATTTTTCCACCTCTTGTGGTGACTTCACAATAAGCTTGGGCTCCCATGATGGTGATAATAGTGCAATACTCATCTAGGGATGTGATGACATGGTCATATACATGATTCACACTTTTGAATGCACCTTTTCCATTATCATTGTTATTGTTCCCTTTGTTGTTATGACTGGGCATCAGATTCGTGTAGATTTTGATATTTTGATTTCCCACTCATTCTTACCACATTTATGATTTTTTCATTAATAAGGTCTTGAATTAAGTTTTTCAACCTCATAAAACTGGCAATGGTGTGTCCCTTAATTTTATGGAAATCACAAAGGTGATTTTCATTGTACCACAATGGTTTCACCAAGGGCTCTTGATAATTGTCATAAGTGGGGATTGTGATGAGTTTTTCCACCACTAGCCTCTTCATGATGGATTCAGCTGATTCCCTAAAGGTTGTGTACTTCTGCTTGGGGGAGCTTTTGTTTCACTGGGGTAGCCCCCTTTGATCATTCACATTATTGATTGTTTGATTGTTTGGTTGTTGAGTCACAATGTTAGCTTGATGATTGTTTTGATTGTTGTTTTGGGGTTGTTGTTGGGGTGCTAGTGTGTTTTGTTGAGGAGCGTTGATGACAACTTTTGCGTCAACAACACCATCATTGGTAATGTTTCTATTTTTCGCCCATGTGTGAGGTTTGTCATTATAGCTGGTGGATGGGTGATTGTTTTGTTGTTCAGGATATGCAAGTGTCCCTCCTTGTGCAATAAGTGCTTGTCTAATGTTAAGCGCTTTGGAGATCAATTGGTCATATGTGGTGATCCCTTGCACCTTGAGATGGAAGGCCAAGGTTCCTTCCAAATTGGAGATGATAGTGCAAACTTCTTGTTCTTCTAGCATGATCCATTTGCACATATTGGCCTTGGATCACCATCATTGTAGGAAGGAAGCAAATGATTTGTTTTAACCTTGTTTAAGAGATAATAGTTCCTCTAGACTGACATCCATACCGATATTGAATGCGTATTTTTTATGAATGTGTCTACTATCTCTTGGAACTTTTTGATGCCAAGAGGAAGGCGAGAGAACCACTCCATGGCATGGCCACCCAAACTTCTAGGAAATATATGCATCAGATATGTATTGTCATATGCAACTTCCATGCAATGAACTTGGAATTCCCTGATGTGATCTTCAGGGTTTCCCATCGCTCTATATTTATCAAATTTGCGGATCTCAAATCCCTTTGGGAATGGTTTCATTACAAGAATACTATCAAATGGATAGGGACACAAGTTGTTGGGTGTCTTTGTGGTTTTCCCTGAATCAAGATAAAGAATTTTTTGTGAGATTAATTTGATTTGCATTGCTACGTCATTTTGCGGATCAGGGAGTGGGATGAAGGTGTTTTGCGGTGGTTCACTTGTTGGAGGGATGGGTGGATTGGTTGGTGTGTAGGTGGATGGTGCTTGCACATTTTTCTATGCCAAGTATTCTTGTACTTCCTATTGTATCAACAATGCTTGTTGTTGATCGTATTGTTGTTGCACTAATAGTGCCTATTGCTGAGTTTGTTGTTGTTGTTGCACCAACAATGCTTGTTGTTGGGCTACTAGTTGGGATACTTCTTGCTTCTCTTGGTATTGCTTTAGTGCTTGTTGGTATGCTTGTTATTGGGCTGCTTGTTGTGTGAGGTACTATGCTTATGCTTGTTCTTGTGCTTGTTCTTATGCCTACACTTTTTGAGCTTGGTATTGGGCTCGAGCTTGTGCTTGTGCTTGGGCTTGGGCTTGTACTTGTTGGGTAGCTTGCGCAGTTTGTGTAGCTTGTGCATCTTGTCGATTTTGGATTTGTTGTAGTACCTTTTGATAGGCAGCTTGTTGAGTAGCTTGTAATGCAATGCTATATTGGCTTTATGTATTTGTGTTTGGTGGAGGAGGAGGTGGTGGTGGTGGCAGATTTGGTATGGTGTTTGTTGCTATGATGAGAGGCACCATTATATTCATGATTGGGATTGTAGTGGATGGTGTGATTGATATGCTTGGTCCTTGAGAGACCATGTTATGGGGAATGGTTGATGATGTGGTGGTTTCTTGTGTTATTGGGATAGTTTTCATTTGTTTTTGTGATATCGATGGCAAGATGGGAGGATTTGATATGATGCTTTGATTGATGTTTGGGGGATTGTTTTGAATGAGTGGCGGCAATGGTGGTAACCACAAACTGAGAGTTGATGTTGATGTTGGTGGTAAGGGTGGAAGTGGTGAAAAAGTGAGTGGCATACTTCCTTGGGGAAATGATGAAGATGTAGGGTCAAAGATGCCCCCTGGTCCAAATAATTCTTCTTCTCCTTGCGAGGTCATAGGGAGAGAGGTTTGTGTATTTAACGGGTGTGTCGGTGTTGCATGAAAGGTGAGGGGGACATATGGATGTGATGGATTTTTGTGTACAGATTTCCCTAAGATCGTTTTTGCTTCCAAATCTTGGTTACTCATGAGGGGGTGAGTTTGTAGTGCATTGAGAAATGCACTCCCTTTGTTAACAATAGGTTGAGTTGGAGAAATGGATGATGTAATTTGGGGGATGGGTTGGGTGATGCTTTGGAATGTAGGTGTAGATGAGATTGGGGGCATGGATGAAATTGGAGGCATGATCCCAAAAGTTTGTTCCACAATGGTGCTCACATCATAATTGAAAGGGAGTTTATCCCCTTTTTTTGCTAATTCAAGCATGTATTATGAAGGATGGAGGTTCATCATGATGTTGACAGTTCTACGATTCTTAGGATTTTGGACCATTTCGGTGATCTCATCTTGTGTCATCCCAAAGGAATTATTGGTGATATCCTCTACTTGACTTTCCACTTGTGGATTTTGTGATGATGAAGGAAAATTAGTTAGGGGATTGCTTGATCCAACAAGATTCATTTCAGAGTTTGTTTGGCTTAGGTCACTTGAAGTTGATGTTTCTTTGTTGGTCTCCATGCTCTTCTTGTATTGTGATCTTGTTTGAACCATAAAATGAGGCTCAAAAGAGAAGAGCTAGGATGATTAAAGATCAAAGGTGTGATGGTGAAATGTGTGAAAGGTGGATGATATGGATGCTAGAATTTTGGGACTTTTTGGATTCTTGGATTCTTGGATTTGATTTTGACCTTGACATAGTTTTGGATTGCTTTGATTTTTGGATAATGAACAAATGGATCCCCAAATGTTGGATGTTATCTATGGGATATAATTTCTCACAAGATGACAATTTGACTAAGTGTAGGGAGAAGGATGCATCTACCCACACCTAATCAAACAAGATGATTTGGTGATAATTCAACTAAGCATATGGAGAAGGATAAATCTACACATACTTAACTAAAAAAGATGATTTTGATGTTTTGTTTCAAGGATTTTGATTCAAGGATTTTAATTATTTTCAAGGATTTTTGATTCATGGATTTTCCAAAAAGTCTAGCATGAAGGATGATTTCAATATTTTCAAGAGTTGTTGGTGAGATGACTTTGGTTTGATGTTTGAAAGATGGATGAAGATTTGATTTTGATCCTATCTGTACCTAAAAAGACTCTTTCTTACAAGACCTCATTTTTGAAGAACATGCTTTACTCTAAACAAGGTGTTCAAATTTCTGAAAAAGATTTGGATTTTGACAATAATAGAACAAGTACAAACTAGGATTATTTCTTTAATCTCTTCTATAAAAGTTGAAAATAAATCTTTGTCTGAATTTGTAGAGTGTTGAGAGATGCTTTTGATGATCTTTTGGACTAAGAAATTTTTACTTTGGTTTTTTGGTTTTGATCTTGCATGAAATCATTTGAGACACATGTGTGGGGTTCAATTGTTCTTAGCTTAGCTTAGTGAGTTCTTTTTACCACAAACAATTAGGTCTTTGAGCTAGATGTCTAATGTCTTAACTTCTTCTCATCCCACAAAGTATATTATGTGGAACTTCAATGAAATCAAGGAAAAAGTTACCCATTGTTGACTTTAGCGAGAAAATTGAGATATAAATCCAAATGCTTAGAAACCTCTAAGGATAGAATCCATAGGGAAAGAAATAATACTTGAATTTTTTTAAAGATATTTGCTTCCTAAAGGGTTTGAAATTTGATGAAAATGTTTAATGTTTTTTTTCCCAATGTTCTCGATCAAGCAAAGTGTTTTGTTTCCAAGAACATGCACAACCCTATGGCCATGAAAGACTGTATTTGTTGAATCCTCACTTGGACAAGTCCAGCTACGCTTAATCTTAGCAAATGGTTAGATGCTTGACCACACAGGCTCCCCCTTATAGTGCATTTGCTTCTCAAGTCAGCCAAGCATCAGTACCCATGAATCTCCCATGACATACTTTCCATTTCTACTGAAATCTGTAAAAGTGTGTGGCGGCTTCAGAACGACCATTCTTGCACCAAAAAATAGATCAAGGATTTTGGCCTTTTCTAAACAAGGTTTTTAATGTGCACATTCCATTCGTGGGGGACCATCCATGCTGCGAGAGACCATTGCTACCCTTCTCGTCAAAATAATTCTCGTGATATTGGCCTTTGTTCCAATATCCACACTTATATCCTAGGTGGAAGTCGCTTGGCTTTAGTCTGTTCCCAATTGGGTCATTCCCTTGGGTGATTACTTTTTCCCACAAGGAAAGCCCTCTAAGATAAACAAAGAAAACCAAAATATCTGTAACTCATTCAATATTTTCTATGAACCAAAGAAACAAAATGTACTCAATATGCTCCACTCACACTCGCAAGATTTGTTCAATTTTAAAAATCCAAATTGAAGTGTGTGGGTAATTACTTACGCAGCTTAATGTCACCAAAAGGCCTTATGATTCTCAAGATCACCATGAGGCACAAGAGAAGTGCATACATCCTTTTAATGATATTAATTTGTGTAAGTAATTACAAAAAAAAGCACTTGTTCATTTTATATCCACAAAGCAATGATTTGATTCTTTTTAGAGCACCAAAAATGAAATATGGAGATTGCCTTGTTCAATTGTTAATCCTCAAACCAAACCTGGTGAGTTTGTCCTAAAGTTCTTTTTAATCCCTTTGTAGCAAAAATTGAAATCCTTTGTAGTGTTCTTTTTAGAGCCCAAAAGAAATTTAGTATATCCTAAGCACATGAAAGATAACCAATTTTTAAGAGAGGTTATAAGTTCTCTAAGAGTGTTAAAAAATAGTGAAGTGTTCAAAAACACTTGATGTAATGAGAGAATGATGCTATAATATAATTTTCAACCTTGTTTTCCTTCTTCACCTTGATTAGACCAACCTGCAAAAACTGATTAGAACTGCAAAACAGAGGTCAGAAAAACCAATTAGCAACCTAAAATAACCAAAATAAGAAAGCACATGTCAAAATTGAGTTATCTTAAACTTTTTACTTCACTCCAGTAGCGCAATCTACACAGGAAACATAGTTTGAGGAAATTAGCAGTGTTCTATAACATCGCTAGGTCTATAAGCGACACTCTATAGTAGACCAGAGAGTGTGATGGTGATGGAGTTTTACCTAACAGTGTTGTTTGAAGTTTGAAAATTTTAGCACCCGCAAACTGACCTAGCGTTGGAGTTAGAAGATTTGAATTATGGGTGGGAAAGACCAAGCGACGCAGTTTGAAGTTTGTAGCGGTGTTGTATGGTGCTACTAGATTGGTAGCGACGTTGTATGGTGCTACTGAACTGATAGCGGCGTTGTTCCCTGTAGACACCAAAAACAAATAAAAGCACAGGATTCTGTTGAAAAACGTGATTAGAACTTGAAATTTTCCCTCCTTCTAATTCCAAAATGTAGAACTAAGCTCCTAGACCTACATAAACACAATAAAGAAACACATAGTTAGATAAAATGCAAGTGAGAATCAAGATTCCCCATGAAATCCATTTAAATGGCAAAGAACAAGAAATGAGATGAAGAATATAAGCAAACATAAACAAAAGCTATCAAATCCTATTCAATGTAAAACAAACTCTTGATCCCATGGAGGAATTGGTGCCAATTTGATGTGGAAATTGGCCCTTTCCCAACTCCTATGATACAATGTTGATGAGTGATGCACTTTGATGTTGATTCAATTGAGCTCCATGATGAAAAACCTGCATAACCTAGCTATAAACTTGATAAAATGGATGAAGATGGATATGCTTGAAGATGAAATTGAGTAGAGTAAGTTTACTCAAATTGTGGATGATCAAAATGAGGAGAGAAACCTCTTATTTATAGAAAGACAAGATGGAGGAATGATCCAAATGAAGCAATGTGGTATCATTCAACACCCAATGAGGAGGCGCCACTTGTCAAGATGTGAGAGGATGAAGAATGTACACATTTTGATGAATGTGCCCATAAATGCAATTAGGTGGAATTTGAAATTAGTGAAATGACATGTAAGAGGGAAAATATGATGAATTAAATGCCACTTGGCTCAATGCACAAGGACATGTAAGAGGGAATGAATGTCTTGTTGGAAGGAAAAATCCACTTGGAGGAATTTCATATTTGGAAGAATATTCCCCAAGAGATGCCAAGTTGAAAGAAAATAAGGATTTAATAAATGAATTAAATGTATTTTCATGTGCAAGTGGCAAAAGCTAGAGGATGGGACATGGATTAAGATTAAATTAATTAAGGTCTAATTAATTTAGTGAGGGATTTGATGATGTGACTAATTAATTTATATTTATGGGTTGATTTAAATCAAAATGAGAAGAATATGATTTCAATATTAATTATATAAATATTTTGATTTATTTAATTAAAAGAGATGATGTTAGATTAAATCAAACAAGGTATAATTTATTTAATTTAATAAGATGACTTTGGAGATTAATTAAATAAAATGAATTATTTAATTAAATAGAGACATAGGGTTAATTAAATCAGAATGATTAATTTAATTAAAAAGAGAGAATGACTTAATCAAATAAATGATTATTTATTTAATTAAGGGACGAAGAGTGATGATAAGATAAGAAGGTGATTTAGGACAAAATGGTGTTAGTAATCGGGATCAAGTATGTCTGTATATTTTCCATGTCTACACTACTATCCACAACTACAATACAAAAACTTCAAGGAGCATAGAAGAGTAAATTATGCATTCATTGGGTATATAATCAGACTCCTGGGGGGAGATTTTGAAAGAAGAGTGTAGCATAGCGTGAAAGAATTCATGAAGGGTTTTGGATATCTATTCATCTAGTTCCCCAAGTTTGCATACATCAGAGCTAAGGGATTCTCTGGAAGGCCCTACAGATTACCATGCTACCCCAATGATAGGATCATCATGCTAGAGGTAACTCGATAGCTTCAAACTTCCCACACCATATTGAGCAAAAAACACAAAGCTAGGGTCCCAGATCCCCTCACCCTTGGAAAAGGAAGGTACGCTTGCCCCACTATTCCCTACACATAATACTCAGAAAAGGAGTTAATAGAGTATAATTTCAACCTTCATACAGACAGAGGAGGAGTGGATCCTTAGGGCAAGTTAAAGAAATGGGTTGGGAGAGAATACACCTACCACCCTCACATTGACAATTTTTGGGTGAATTGTACTTATGACAAGGAGGTGTGGATGCACCACTATATGAGAATGACTGTCGCATTTGTGAAATCTATCAATTTGTTTCAAGTGCTAGAACAATTTTTCGATGATGACACCATGATAGATGAAGTAGTTGGTGCCTTGATGAATGCACCTTTGCTAGTGATAGATTGGACTAAAGAAGAGGTCACCAACTTGGATGTTCTCACTCGCTCTATAGAGCACATAATAAAACTATGACTAGATGAATAAATTGCTCAATTGAAGGAAAGGCGAGCCTATCTTGCATATGGGGAGCTCGAGGATGAAATGGAAAGTGAGACTGATATTGATGATACTACAAGATCCTCTGGGGAAGCTCCAAAATCTCCACTTGTTACAAGATCTAAAAAGAGGAAAGAGGTGCTTGAGCATAAACCTGAGCACAAAGTTTATACAAGGAAGGCAATGAAAGGACCACAGTCTACCAAAGAAGGGGAGAACATGTACATTTATTCTAGAAATTCCCACTATTCAAGAGGGGGAGCCCCAACCCAAAGAAGAAGAAAATAAGCGGCCTCGCTCACCACCACCGACCACTTCTGCTCCCATTTCTGCTATTACTACCACTCCACCACCTCCAACCCAATCCCTTCCTATCTCATCTCCACTCACCGTAGACATCTTTGTCCACCTCACCTCCACCTCGTCGACTGCTCTGGTGGTAGTGTTGGACTCTTCTTCCTCCATTACTTCCCCACTATCAAATTCTTTGCTTCTACCTCCCTTACCAACCCTATCCACTTTACCTCCTTCCTTAATGACCATCCCTATGGTAACACCCACTTTGCCACATGCCTTCATGGCCTATATACAAAATGTGCTTTCTAAACTTTCTAGGATAATGCTCAACCCCAAGGTATAGGAAATTAAGGCCCAACTTTCTGTTATGTTTCCACTTCCTCCACCACCAACCAAGCCACCAAAGATGGAGGCAACAATACTAATTTTTGAAGAAATGGAGCAACTCAATGTAGAGAAACTTGGAGAGGCTTTAAAAGAAATTTCCAACGAGGCCGAGGATTCTGATAGGGATGACTACTTTGAGCATCTAGAGGGTGGAATAAAGGTGAGCATTGATAAGGTGGCCTTTGACAAAGAAACACAACAAGGCTCTGGGGACAAGGGAAATAAAAAATTGGATGAGCCTTATGAGGTTTAAATGTCAAATTAGGAGTTGGATGAAGAGTTTCCTCAAGAGCACAAAGATGTAAGTGAATAGGCTAGCCCTGAAGACACCACTATAGAGAAGAGAAAATAGATACTGATACAGATGTGGAAAACCTAGAGGAGCCTCCATGAACTAGCCAAGATGAGGGCTTGAGACAATAAGAAACATTGCTAGAAGAGGAAGTGCCTCCTGAGAAAGAGCATGAAAAGAAAGAGGAAGAAAATATTAAAGAAGATAAAGGGACTTCCCTACAATAGGAAGACATCATTGAGGAGAATAGAGCTCCTACCGAGCTAGAAAAAGTGAAAGCTATGTAGATAGAAGGTTCGGATGAAGAGGAACGAGATGATGGAAATATCCCCAGTGATAAGGAAGACAAGGCTCAAAAATAACAAGAAAAAGTGGAAGGTGATCATCAATCACCTAAGGCTCAAATAGAGGTTCTTGAGTGACTAGAGCAAAAACTAAAGAAAAAGTATCATATGGTCTATGATCCCAAAACTAGACTAGAGGCTATCTTGGACAAATCTCAAACAAGGACCCGCAAGCAGAAAGATCCCAAAATCTAATTGCACATCATGGTCAATACTTCTAGATCTCAGACACTACAAATTGCTACTCCTACAATAGAAAAAGATGTGAGTGCCATTCAAGGCCAAGACTACAACATATCCACCATTAACTTTGGCTCAATGACTCAAGAGAAAAATATAGATGAATTTCAGTGGTCAGTGTCCACTATAATTCAATAGATGAGCAAAGACCAATCCACCAAGGAAGAGTTAAAAGCACAAGTGGCAGATCTCACTGCCTACATTCAATAGTGGACATCTATTGAAGAGGAGACTCCAGTGGAATCATCAGTGCCACTCTCCTTGCTTTTAAAAGTGTCATGACCCTTATTTTCAATAAGTAATTTATAATTCAATAATACTATTTTAATGATCATTGACAAAACTTTGACCCACGCGCGTAACATGACTGGAGGTGACTTGTGGTGAAAGGAACCTACACGCACATGAACCTAGTTGGAATTATAGTTGCAATTGTCTTTGCATAAATAAATTATGTCAATAAATTTCTTTATAGTTGCTATTTAATTAAATTGTTAACTAGATATTAAATAAATAAGTAAAGAAAATCATTTGTTAATAATCCAATTAGTTGCTATTTAATTAAATAAATAAGTAAATAAGAAAATCATTTGTTGCTATTTAATTAAATAAATAAGTAAAGAAAATCATTTGTTAATAATCCATGTAGTTAATTTGCACAATGTAAAATTAAATGTTATTTTATTTAAATGGAAGAAATGGGTTTACATGTCGCATGAGTGAAATGAATGTGGTGAAATTTATAAGTTATTTTAAAATAAAGATAGCATCATCAGAAATATTTTATTCCTCCTGCCAACCATTTTGGAAATGGTTTTGAGTTCATTTGAAATGGAGCCTATCTATATGCAATGTTACATGTTTTGGGGGAGGCGAATAATCACACCATTGCGGTTATATTGTAAAGGTCGAGCTCTGATGCGTGAGTAGGATGGACTAATATCCAATTTATCAAAACAAGAGAATTTTATTTGACCGCTCTGTGCTACTCTTAAATTCTCCACCAAGACAAATCAGCAGAAAAGAGCACCCGACTCAAGATTTGGTCACCTTTCTTCACTTGGTTTGCAAGTATTGTTCCTTTCTTTCGCTTGTTCCAAAATTGATATGTTTGGTGTTGCCAGTGCATTGATTAGTATATTTAGATGGGTGGCTTTGAGTAGTTGTTTTCTTTATATACTCTAATGCAAAATTATATGTTTAGTTTTTCTGAGTGGGTCATTAGTAATTCCCCTTGGATGATTTTGAAACTTAGTATCACACATAATAGGATGTATTTGCTGTATATAATTAGGTAGTGAGCTTGGGTCAAGATTTGATTTCTAGACAATATTATGACAAAATTTGAATGAGTTGCTTAAATAGTACCATACTTGTATTCATTATTGTATATTTCCCTTACCACCTATTGTCTTCTTTACCATACGGGGATGTGTCTCAGATACCATCATCACCTGTTGATACACTACTACAAATTTGATCCCTAGCACTAGATGTCCCATGATGCCCCGTTACTACTGAAGGGTGAGAAAAGTTACCGACACAATAAAAATCTTCCTACTTGAGTGGGCAGTGGGGTTGGGGTTCATATGTATAAGCATGATTGCGGGTTTTACCCCTATTTCCACATGTATACATGGCAATGCATGGGGTGTGCTTGTTTTGTTACATGGTGCAGAGATTAATTACTCGCAATATCATTTTATATAGCCTTTTTGTTTTGCATAGTTTCTGATCCAAGGTCACCGCTATGAGGTGCCCTAACCAAGCTTCTAATCCTATTGGAGCATATGTTATTCTTCACCATGAGGTTGTATTTCCATAAATAATTGCATGTTAGGTATACTTTATGGGAACATCAGTAGCATTTCATCGTAATCATCAGACCATCACATACTGCTATGCTTGCATAGATTTTAGTTTTGCCCTCACCGTAGAGCTTTTGATTTAATTCACATTCTAATTTCACATGGTAAACTATCTAGTTTGTTTCTACTTTTGGTGTTCATTATCAGCCTCGTTGAATAATATATCTATGTATTCCATTTTTAACATAGAAAGATATCAGAAAATTATGTACAGATACAAAGAGTGCGCCTATTTCACTGTTGTTAAAGAAGTAATGAGACCAGACCAAGGTCTAGCAAATCATATTACATTGAGGATAGATCTCTGTCAAATGATAGAATGACCTATCTTTCACTTTTAAGGGACACCACCTATTTTATGTCTTCCTTCACTCACATGCACATCTATCAACTATTCATCCTTGCATAACTCTATATTCTATATTTCTATTTATATATTTGAATATGCAATTCCTATGTATTTCTTTCATATACCAATGTGATATGATACACATGCATTTACAGCAGTGTTCATGAGACAAGTCAAGAGATGCTTGCTTTTTAATTCTCCTCAATATAACATCAATATAATCATGGATTGTTTCCAATAGTTGAATGTTTGGAAAGCAAGAGTACATGAGCTTTATTAACTGCAGTCCTGATTTCTTCCTTAAACCAGCTCATCAAGAGTTCTGCGAAATTATCCTAGACAAACACCTTTCCAAATTGCAACATCAAGGATCAAACGCTTAACAAAGAGGTTGGAAGAAGAGAAATAGGAAAGCTTCATAAACCAATGTGAAGCAAACTATATGAATAAGTGGAATACTATATTGTTATTCCTCATTAACTCAAAGCCTTGATTCAATTAGGATATGCCCAAAAGAGCCTAATGTAGAGTTTAATATGAAGCTATAAGAGCGATAACAACCATGTCATGTGACCTTGTAAGTAGAATAAGTAAGCATTAAATTGTTTTTGTATCTTCATTTTCATGGGCATATTGATGTCATTTTAGAACAAGTTCCTCTCATGCAGTATTGAAAATTAGATTTTCATAAAAAATATAGGAACTCTCTCATTGTAGCAATTACTTTGGAATATTTGCATAAGAATGTATACTCATATATTTTCAATAGCTTATATATGTATTATCATACATACATGAGCTATACCTTCTTAACTCTTTCATAGTATTATTCTCTTATTGTTGAAATCTCTATGATTCAATGAAGTAAGCATTCTTGTTATAATTGCACAAGCATGCATACATTCTAGCCGTGCTAGGATTACTTTCATAAAAGCTTTATGGATTTGGCTTATGATTTTTAGTGTATTTGTGTGATATTTGAGAGGTTGTTGGGAGGCGGAATTGTCTCATTTAAAAATACTTGGGAGTGATTCATGGTAGTGTTGACATTACCATAATCTCTTATGCAAGGTTGATGCATTGGTGAAATTTGAAAAGTATCTTTTAACTACATGCAGGATTGTGGGCCATTTATATGTTAAGATTCTAGTTCTTATGAGTATTAGGAAGTGTTTAGAAGATAAATGTTATGTAAAGGAACCATGTGATCCTTTGTAGTTGTTTTCTTTATTTTCAGAAATGTGTATTGAATTTATAAATGGTCATGTCAGGGAGGCAGTATGATCATTGCCAGAAAGGCATCTTGCATCATTACTAGTAAGGCATCTTGTAACAAGTGAGATTCTGTAGCCAGTAAGGATTTTCTAGCGAGGCATTTCATTAAGCCAATGAGGCATTTTTACGAGTGGTTTTTTATCCCTACGTGAGTTTTCCACTCATAAAATTCATTGTGTTATATTTCTTTGTGGACGCATTTATGATCTTGCTATTTCCTTAATTTGCATTACAATATTCAAATTTATATGTATTGCATTATCCTGGTGTAAGCCTACATGGCTAGATTATGTGAAGGCACGACCTTTTTTGATATACTTAGATTCACTGATGTATGTTATTCCATTTGAATATAGTGATGAAAGTAATTAAACTATTCTTCTTATTCTGAACCTTTTATAACTATTTTATTTTATTAAATTATTTTAGAAATTGAGGAATATAATTAGTAAATGACTTTCAGACCTTACAAAAAGAAGATATTGATAAAATAAAGAAAAGAAAGAATTGGACCAAGTCCATGACCGATTAGTTCAACAAAGTGATATCTACTAGTGATAGGGAATTTGACCATGCAGTTGCAATATATAACATATATCAGAGCTTAGAAAAAGATATAGAAGGAATGATAAAATTTTGTAAGGAGTTCCCAGAAACATATATGACCACCTACCCTAAGCTAGAAAACATCCTTACGCTTTCCTGAGATATCTAGGAAAAGGAGTTGGAAGTGCCAAAAGAAGATCACTAGTTGGTGGAAACCTGGTTGATGAATTTATATTATAGGAAGGAGGTTTTGGAAAGGGTCTTGCATAACATCAAGGTTGATCATGAGTGGGATTCCAAACATAGAATAGATAGCACAAAATACCTAAAGTTGATGACCGACTATGAGGTACCCACCCTAAAGATAGATTTAGAGAGAGTCAAGCCTTTGTTCCACTAGAAAATGGAGCAAGGAGCTAGTGACACACTTTCACCAGAGTTTATGGATTTCACTGCCAAGGCTTTCATTCAAACAAAACAAATAATTGAGGCTGGGTCAAATTTTGCTGAGAATCATTGAGAAATCATAGAAAGAGTCAAGAGGATGTCCTTCCAAATCCTCAAATTTGAGCTCTCTAAGGAGAAGAAACTTGTAGTTGTGTTTGGAAAGTTCATAGAGTATGCGAATGCTTAGAAATTGGCTAGAAATCCCATCATAGATGATGAATACTTGTCAAAATAGGTGTAAAGGTTGGCAGCCACTACAAGACAAAATAACTATAGTGTGAAGAAAGCTAGATGACAAAATAGGATAAATGAAAAAATAGAGAAGAGAACAAAATAGTCAATTTTAAATTATGAAATATTGGGGGTAGGTGAAACCCTAATGTAAAATGAATTTGAGCCACACAATGTAAATGAATCTTGTCCATTCATTTTTCTTTTGGAAAACTATAAATAGGGGCATCCTCTCATTTTCAAGGAGACAGATTAGTTGTTGTGTAAAGGAATGCTACAAAAAATTAGTGAGAAAAGCATTGTTTGATGGTTTCTTGTGTTTTCTTCTCATGTGTGCATGATTCATTCTCCCAATCATAGATTTTAGCTTCATTTTTCTTAGTTTTAAGTTTCTTTTAGTTGTTAGTGCATGTTGTGCTTTAATGGTGAAGAATTCTATGGTGTTTGATGTCTCCCTAGCTCATACTTTTTGTTGTTTATTGGTGATGAAAAACAATGTAAAGTTAGTCTGAGAATCATTTACATTGTTGTAATTAAGCTCAGTTGTTATTCATGCTTTAATGGTGAATGAATTGTTTGAAAATCTACAAACCTTAGAAGATTGCACTAGTTTCATGAGACTGTAGGCTACCCTTGGTTAAGTGGAACTGAGTTTTAGGAAGTTTGTCCACTATAGCATCCTCCATTGTTACTGTTCAACATTATTTGCAAATCTAGGAAATTTCTTATCCCTTTTCCCTTTTGAAATTTCTTGAAATCTAAAGTTCACACAAAGTTTTAGCATCACCACAAAGCTAAATCTGATGGAAAAGGAGGAGTTTTAGTTTGTTGTTTTGAACTTGTAGCAGTTCTTCGTTTCTTGAATTTACCAAAACTCCATTTGCAAGACTCAATTCCCTCCAAACTTAGTGACCATAAATGACCTTTGTGATCCAGCAAATCACATCAAACAATTGAACTATTCCAAGCTTAGTCATGACCTGACACCAGAGATACCTTG
Source organism: Sequoia sempervirens (assembly GCA_007258455.2). NCBI lineage: Eukaryota > Viridiplantae > Streptophyta > Pinopsida > Cupressales > Cupressaceae > Sequoia > Sequoia sempervirens. Next base: position 193,868,621 of record VDFB02000008.1, on the reverse strand, counting down.
TGGTGATTTCTAAAACCTAGTTGTAGAAATTACCTAAATCAAGAGAGGTAGCATACTTATGTACTGCCTATGTTGAGAAAGTGATAAAATACCCATCAACAATGTGAAAACCCTAAATGGAAAGAGGCAATGCAACAACCTAGAGCGAAATGCAATTTTTTAGATTCTAAGCAATGTAATTTACTGATTATACAATACAATAAACTGGAAATGAAATATTGTATATCCAATTTTGAATTTTAATAATACACTGAAATGGAGCAATTTGAGCTAATTACAATGAATTTGATGGTTCAAAAAATCAAGTTATGAAATAGGAAAGTAATAGTAGCAAACAAAAGCCTAAAACTAAGATTATTAATTTCTAGAAAATGCAAATCAATAGCTAATAGGGACTCATTTGCTAGTAAGGGTGAATGGGTCCCGATTAGGTTTCTCTGAGATGTTTTTGTTAATTTTAGAGTGATGTTTAATGCCTTTTCATATGCTAGAAGGAGTAGGTTTGACCTGATCAAGGACTCATTCACTAGTAAAGTTGAATGGGTCCTGGTTAGGTATTTTTAAACTATTTTTGAATGATTTTCAAGATTTTAGTAATTCCTTTCAGTTACAAGTCTAAGGCAGTGAGCTCTAGTTTCAGATTTTCCATAAATATAATGTGAAAATGCAATGAAAAGATGGAAGCAAAGACCTATGTTGAAATGCAAATTTTATTTTATTTTCAAATGAAAATATATGAGATCTAAATTATATGCACAATGGTTGGTTTTTTTTTGTATTTTTCAAATTTAGAGAGATGCAAAATAATGCAAATCTAAACCCTAAATGAAATGCAATTTTGAACTCAATGCAAAAAACCCTAAATGAGATATAATTCAATGCATATGAGATGCAAATGAGTGCAAGATCTAACCTAGGATGCAATGAAAGACTTCAAAATCAAAAAATTGCAATATTCAATATGTCGAGTTCACCAAAATATTGAATGGTGAAAGGTATAGGGTCTGCATCAAAATGATTTAATCAAAATGATGAACCACTAATCTCACCAAAAAGTTCAATTATGAGAGCCAAAAGATGCAAATAACAATTAGAAACTAACCCTAACTATTCTAGAAACTATGAGGGGAGTTTTTAGAGCTTAAAATGATGTGTACCTTACTACAAGAAGCCTATTTTTAGAGCACAAGGGACTCATTCATCTTTAGTGGTGAATGGGTCCCTGTTAGGGTTTTGAAAACTGAGATCTAGGTTATTTTCCTTGACTTCTACACTCTTAGATCCTCGGTTGTCAGCTTCCAAAATCCTATAATAATTTTTGTAGGTTCAATTCTTTGTTCTTGCACTATAAAGGTCAATCTTGCAACTTGACAACTTTGATAATTTTACTCTAAACTTTTTCTCCACTTGATCTTCAACCTGTAAATCTGCAAATACACATTCAAGGGAAGAAAAACTTGTTGATTGTTAGTGGATATGGGTATCCCTAAGTCAAACCCCTTTTACATAATTAAACCAAATAATGAAATAAGGAAATTGAAGGATGAAACATGAAATATGCAATGGAGATACCTTAGAAGTTGTCTTGGAAGATAAATATGCAATCTAACATTTAGTATCCATGAAGAATGTAGATCTTGATCCTTGAATAAGATGTAAACAATGCTTGCAAGTAGATCTTCAATGCTGCATTCACTATCTTAGCTCACCAACATGCATGAATGCACTAAAATGATGAAATGATCTTGAATTTCTACAATAAAACCTTGATAATCTGCCTTGAAATGCCTTTCAAAATGCTGTTTCATTTCTCTATGATGCTCTTGTAAAGTATTAGGATTCTCTCTCAAATTTTCTAGGAGAAATAATGTGAATTAACCCCTTATTTATACTAAATCAAGAGATTAACCCCGAAATTAAAACAATACAAGCTAAAACCAAATCTTGAAATGAATTTTATTAAATCCTACTAGAATGAAATTTGAAAAGGGGGTCCTCATTAAGGGAGGACCCGCTCGCCACCTAGGGAAAATGGGTCTTGGCAAATGGGTCCTGGCACTATTATCCAAGACCTTTCCTTTGGGGAATGAATGACCTCAAATTTTCTCAATTAAATGTTATATAATTTGAATTATGGGTTTCGAGATGGATCTTCATAAGGTGTCTAAGGGTATGTATAGGATCATGATGGGCCAAAAAGTGGCAATATGATGGATATGTGGCTGACATCTTTCTTTGACCCAAAATTAATGAAACAAAAAGGGTTTTTAGAGGAGATTCTTAGATTTCCACCAATATAAATTATACTTTACTTTCAATTTAATAATAATTATTTTTCATTTTCTATTCAAATTACGACTAAAGTCCTGGTTGATTGACTGATTGAAAAATGTCTATAGCTTTCAAACAATATCACTTTTTTTTAATCCAAAACATGTGTCACATTCTATGTTTCACATACTATAGGATTAAAAAAAAAAAAATGAATTTCATGAAGTTTTGACCAAGTTAGGGTGGTCAGACATACGATTTTTTTTATTTTTTAAAAGTTGTAATAAAAAATCATAATTAATTGTTTACTTGGAAAAAAATTACAAAAAAATATGCATCACATCAGGACATGAGTCCTCTACTTATATCTAAAATCTTATAAAAAAAATATTATCATTTTATTGTGGTTAGGGTGGTCAGACAGACATCTTATTTTTTCCATTGAAATTTCAAATTTTGACCAAATATATATATATATATATATATATATATAAACAAACCTAGTAGTTTAGAAACTAAATTCAATTTTCTACAGATTCTATTCTTACATATTATTGAAATAATATAGATAACTTAATAAAATTTTAATGTCAAGTTGCCTAACTCTGATTTTTCTTATTTTTTTGCCACTTAAGGGTCTATTTTTCCCATGATGATCCTGCACATACCCCTAAATAAGGCTTAAATGTGAATTAAAGGGGTTAATTAACTCTAATTAACCACAATTACTTAAGAGGACCCTAGATAAGTGTGGAAGTTTTTTAGAACTCTTAACAACACCTTAAATAGGGTACAAGTTAGGTACATTTTATTAAAACGGCTCCCAAGATCAATGTAAATGTATTACAACACATTATAACATTAAACCTAAGAAACATTAGGTTAACTCAATGACAATTATTCCCAAATCAAGTAAGGAAAAGGGATACTTTTTCTATTACTACACCCACATGATATTTCCCTCCTTTGTGTTGCAAATATAATTTCATTGGGGTATATATGTTGTAATGATCCAATAAGAATAGGACATGTGTACATTTTGGCCTGAAGCTTGTTTGCTTCTTCATTTCTATAAGAAGAAATTAATGGAAAAATGTATCTAGGTTGTTGATTTATCACAAAGAAAATTTTGTAATGTGAATACAAAGAATAGTTTAGAGTTTTTATCTTATGTTTTGAGTCTAGTTGATATGTAAATGTAATTTTTTATAATGGTACTAATAATTGAATATAGAAATGATGCAAAATCAAAGCCATTTCTCTCTTGGTGAATTCATTACTCGAGTTATTAATAAAATGATCAAATATTGTTTTATTAGTCTTCATTGTGTTCCAATGATGTATGGTTGTTGTCTTGGTTTTAATTCAAATAATTAACTAAAGTACCTAGATAGAGCTATAGGTTCATGTAATTCAAGTATAAGGATCTTTATAACAAGTTTTGGCTTAGAAAATAAAGATGCGATGTTGTAATGCATTGTTGTTAAAGATTTTATAATGCTAAGTATTAATCTTTTATCCAATTATGCTTGTGTTGAGATTAGCTCCATTTCCTAGGTTAAGGCACGGGCCTGGGCTTTGCATTCATGATTCATCTTCTTGATCAGTCAACAAAAAATAAAATTCATAATCAAACTTTCATTGAGTTGTGATGGTTATTATTTCATGTTAAGTTTTTCATTCTCATGCTCTAAATGTGGAGTGTTGTTAAGGAGCATCCAACTTCTTAAAACATTCCATTTATTGAGCTATTATATGAGAATTCATCTGTTATTTGCAATGTATTTAGTTGTTAGATGTGTAAATTCATAGGTACATTGTGGGATCAATCTCTCAGGTCTTGCAGAGCTTGAATTGTAGGAGGAAAGCATTGCTTCTTTCACTCGTTCATTGGTCAATCCTTTCAGACTGCTAGAATTAGAAGTGCCAATTCAATAGGAAACTTTGAAGATCAACTTGGTTCTCACAAAACAACCAACACTTGCTTTTTCTACTCACTACTAGGAAGGACCACTGAGCTTCTAGGGGTCTCCTCATCATCAAGGTGCTTGACAGGGCTTGCAAGATCACAAGTTAGGCAAGGGCTAGAGTTCACAACTTGGGGTCCATTGGTCATATCTATAGACCACTTCTTGACCATGTCAGTCAAGGATTCAAGGGAACCCTCCATTGGAGTAGAATCAACTATGTCACAGTTGGTTGTGTAGGCATCCTTGCCCCCTCCAGATACACCCAGGGTAGAGGCATCTTTGATGCAATTAAGGTTTAAATTTTTAGTGCCAGATCTCGAAGGACTCTTGGTGGAATGATTAGACTCAAAATTAGAGATCATCTTCTTGAACATGGAGGGATTTTAATTTTCTCTTATTTTCACATTCTTGAGTGTTAGAGATTACTATTCCTTCATCCACAATAATGCCATTAACATATTTTTTAATAACTTCAATTTTATTTTTGATTTTCTCCTTTAGGTTTTCACCTTTTTTCATTATGTTCTTAAAAACTAACTACTGTGCATTTTTCCTCATACTGCCTACTAGAGAATTAGTAATAGAATCGCGAGGAGGACCCGATGGATGGGAAGGCATGCATGGGGAAGACGTGGGAAAATTTTCTAATAAAGGGGAGAAATGATAATGGGAAGAGACCATAGGTAGGAGAGGAAATAGAGATGGGGTAGTGACAAGGGAAATGCAATGTCTAATCTTTGTCAGAGAAAATATCTTCCTGAATCATACATTTTTTGCACCAATGCACTTCTCTAGCTCTTTTAGGGATTTTACTTAAAAGGAGAGAAGTAGGGCCAAAAACGCTAAGGGGTTCATTCAAATTATGTTATGTGAGATGTTATCTAAGCTAAATGAAGTAAACTAAATGAAATTACATGATTTATATGACTAAATATGAATGCAAAACTAAGATTTAAGCTATGCTAGAAAACATATTGTGATATGCAAACGATGAACTATAAATGAATAAAATACAAAATAGAAAGAAGAAGGTTGAATCAAAGTGCACTTGAGAAAGATTTGAGGATTCTGGAATGTCCTGAATCCTGTTTGAGATTACTGAAAATTAACAGTAGGAATCATTCACCCAGGGTGGCGATTTAGTCATGTTATTGGTGAAATTTGTCCGAAATCAAGTTTTTGACTATCGAGATCCAGAATCTAACAGAACCTAGATTTTCAGTCTTAAGGTGGGACTCATTCGCCACTGGTGGTGAATCAGTCCTCTCCCAAAATTTTGAGAAATCAGGAGACAACTCTACAACACCAAATCTAGAAATGTCTGCTTATCGGGTTACCAAAGTCAATTCTACAGGAAACAAACATGAAACCTTCTCTAAGCTTGAAATAGAGTTGATTTGATTTGAAGCACCTAGTTGCCTTGTTGACAAATCATCAATCACCTAATATTTTGTTAAATCTACATACCTAGGTCTGTAAACACACATGCAAGAGGGGAAAAATGGTTGAGGGTTAGTAAATAGGGTTTGCCTTGGTCAAACCCCACTTTGGTAATCAAACCCTTAATAGAATAATGAAATGCAAGAGAATGATAAACTAACAATATACAAATTATATCAAATTACCAAACCCTTGATGATGAAAATCTGAAGTAGTGTTAATGGATGCTACAAAATGCTTGAATAGTGCTTGATAAGATGTTGTAAGATGCTTAAATGCTTGAGATGATGTGAGGTTGAATGCTTGAATGAATGGGGGTTAAAATGGATGTAAAAACACTTATTTATACAATCTTGTGCCTTATTAACCCGTTAATACCTCGTCACAAGCTGACATCAAGTATTTTTGAATAAAAAACTAAAAGGAAATTTTAAAAAAATTTAATTTGGAACCAAGGGGGACTCACTCACCACCCATGGCGAATGGGTCCCACTTAGGACCTGAAAATGGGTGTCAAGAATTATCCTGTATTTAATGTTGTTTGTTGGGTTTACATTAAAAAATGCACTTAATTAAAGCTTATGAGGGCATAAAGGGGTCGAATAAAGCATAAGAAAGGGATAAATAGTGAAGTTAGGCCTAGAAAAGCATGAAATCTTGTTACAAGACTTTACAACACTTCAAAATAGGACTTGTTTAGTGATGAAAAGGTGATTTTTAGATGAATTGAAATGAATGAATTCTAGAAGAGTGTAGAAATATTTTACAACACTTTACAAAACCTTCACAAGATGTCATTATTTGAATTTTAGTACGTAAATATGCATGTTCAAGCCATGTTACAACATAAAATCAAAGAAAAATAGATCAAACATCATGAAAGAAGGCCTAAAAGGCCATGAAAATGACAAGGAGCCATTTTTCTATGACACATTTAGCCCCCACTTTAGTGAGAGGATGAACTTGCTTCAAACTCACACTAAAGTAGCCATGAACATTGAAAGGAGGGTTCAAATGCACTTATGTTAGCAAGATGGAATGGAAACAATCAAGAGGGATGATCAAGCCCCTAGGATGAAGATCGCATGGAAAAATAAGCATAAGAACAAAGGAACATGCAAGTGTTGAGAAAATTGAATGAAGCTTCGATCATCTATCCAACTAGTTATGGATTAGATCTAGGTTAAAAGAGAATGTATATTCACTCTGTGGTGACAAAAATCATGGTGGTTCATCAGGTGAGAAGGCTCAAGTATACTCACTATGGGGCCATGAAACTTTTGGTTATTTGTGGGGTGAGAAAGCCCAAAAGGTAAGATACATACACTAGTTGGTATGCACTCACAAACACATAGGTGGCTATGGGGAAAAGTTGTGCCACTAGGTGGGCTTCCCGCTCAACCATGTCAAAGTTATACCTCTTGATAAATTTAACAAGGTGCCACAAGGAAAAATTTTGGTTCGTTCTCCATGAGACAAGCAAAGCTTTGTATGCTTATAACTCATGAACAAAAAGGAAGGTACCACAGGCATGCAATTTGCATTATGCAAGGTGGAAAAATGCAAAATGTAAAAAAATTGTGAAATGTAATGTAGAATACCAAAGATGTTTAAAGGAGTATTGCTAAGTTTATACAAGGTCAATCACTTAGGAAACATTTTGTCTAATGTCTCCAAGAGAGGACCAATCAAAGAATAGTATATTCAAAACTTAGGGGATGCAATGCGTCACATCAGGTCACCAAGAGGAATGTAATATGCTAAGATAGATCACACTTATGAAGGACATCACACCCAATGTCATCCACAAAGTGACAAACACATCATATAAATGACAAGGCTACACTAGGAACCAAGAATGCAAATGAATTAATGGTAATGTATTCCCCCCAATTTAAAGGAATTGATACACACAGTTCTATGAGCAATTACTTTAAACTAGCAAAGGGAAGAATGCAAAAGGACATGAGAGCCAACTTGGAAAGCCCTATGCCAAGTCATATGTTTCAAAGTTAGGTTGCGTCATGTTAATGAAAATGAAAGAAAAATAAATAGAGTTTCCCCCATAAAAGAGCACACCAAACACATAAGGGATCTATGGATTTGGGGTCAATATGTTCGTTGCTACAATGTTTTTATGAAAGAGCTCGGAACTATCATCATTCCCCAAAGCACATATAACTAGAATAATGACACAAAGAGAGTGAAAACAAAAGAAAAAGAAAGTTCATTTTGGGTGAACATGGAAGAGACATTGTGGTCTCAATGCCTTGCATTGTCCCCAAAAGGAAAGCACAAGTGAAAAGAAAGAAAATGAAAAGGCAAAAGAAAATGATTTTTTTTTTGGGTCAACATGAAGGAGACATTTCGGTTCGAATTCCTTGTGTCATACCCAAAAGGAAAACAAAAGAGAAAAAGAGAAAAACACAAGCACCTTTTAGGTCAATATGGAAAACACATAGGGCATCTCTATGCTTTGCATCATCCCCAAAAGAAGAGCAGAAAACAAAAAGAGAAAAGGACAAGGACCTTTTGGGTCAACATGGAAGAGACATAGGGAGTCTCTATGATTTGCATCATCCCCAAAAGGAGAACACAAAAGAAAAGTGAATAAAAGAAAAGGACCTTTTGGGTCAACATGGAAGAGACATAAGGCATCTCTACGCTTTGTTTCATCCCCAAAAAGGAGAAAAAAACATAAAAAGGAGAAAAAGTGAAGATGCATGACATATAGAAGAATAGAAATACAAATAGAAGAAGTGTACGACAAGAGAGAACATCAAACACGTGCATTACAGGGGAACACAATACGCACAAGAAAGGGAAAACAAAAAGGAGCAAGTAATGTATATGTAAGTCAACCATTAACTAAGTTATTGGTTTCTCAATCTTGAATGGTTAAGAGGAAAAGGAATAACATAGTTAAGAGACAAAGGAAAATGCATTACAAGGGCATGGCTAACAATTTCTTTCCCTCGCAAAGTGTTAAGGAAAGAATGAGTCATGGTGAGTGATGGAAAAGGATCATGTGATAGTGAGAATAAAGAATTCTACAACTATGGCATGATGATGGGATTTGGTTGTATTAGGGTATGATGGGGAAACAATTAGTATCAGTGAAGTGATACTTATCCAATATGTCTGATATTCTTCTGTTCGATGACCAAGGATGAGATGATATTTGCAAAATGGTATGTTAGAGTCTTTAGGGTGAATAACCAACCTATTCATAGGTGGTGAAATTATAAAACCTTTGTTTAAAAGTAGTTGAAGTCTCCTTTCACATTTGGGTGGAGGATGTGTAGGAAACTTGAGTTTCTTTAGTTTGTAAGGTCATTTTCATTTGCTAGATTCTCCTTGTTCATGAATAGAAGGAGGAAGACGATCCATAAGGATCCCAACATCCTTGTCATTAGAAAGGGGTGATGGTTGTTCACATGGAAGGAGAATGATCAAGTCAGGAGGAGCATCAAAGATCACTGTACCATCATCCTGAAGTTTCCAACATTTAAATTGAGGTCCATTAGGATGAGGAGGATCTTGATGTCCTAGTCCTTTTGTGTTTTCTTTTGTTGGATTTTGTTCAAGAAGTTGATGAATGTTATGTTCATGTTTTGTGTCACAACCTTGTTTACTTAGAATAGTGAAACCTTTACCATATGTTTCTTCAAGGTTAATGGGAGTGTTTGTGACTTTGTGATCATAAGATGGTTGTGAGTGTTTTTTTTTAGAGGAACTAGATCCACTTGAGGGAGGAACCTTACGTCCTTCATTGATTTCAGGATGTAAATATGCAAAGTGATCAGGAGGTGCAACAGTAGGAAGATCTTGGGAGTTCATGGAGGGATAAAAGGCTGCATTGGCTTCAAGGTGATCAAGGCATTCATTGTAGAACTTGGTCATGCTATCATCTTCTCCAATGATGTCTAGGGTATGTGCATGATTATGATGGGCCAAAAAGTGGCGATATGATGGGTATGTGTAGGGTATGTGGCTAACAACTTTTTTTTACCCAAAATTGATAAAAAAAAGGGGGGTTTAAAGGAGATTATCAGCTTTCCACCAATATAAATTATGCTTTACTTTGAATTTAATAGATGATTATTATTCATTTTTTTAAATTACGAATAAAGTCCTAATTGATTGAGGGTGATTTTTTGAATGTGAAACATGTGTCACATTCTATGCTTTGCATACTATAGGATTAAAAAAAATGAATTTCATAAATTTTTGACCAAGTTAAGGTGGTTAGACATACAATTTTTTATATTTGTTAAAAGTTGTAATAAAAAATTAATAATTAATTATTTACTTAAAAAAAATAGAAAAATATGCATCACATCTAGACATGAGTCCTCTACTTATATCTAAAATATTATAAAATATTTATCATTTTATTGTGGTTAGGGTGGTCAAACAAACACCTACTTCTTATTATTTCCTTGAAATTTAAGTACTACTACATTGAAATTTCAAATTTTCACCAAATAGATTTATTTTTTCTATAAACCTAGTAGTTTAAAAATTACATTCAATTTTCTACAAATTATATTCTTACATATTTTTGTAATAATATAGATAACTTATTCAATTTTTATGTCAAGTTGCCTAACTCTGATTTTCTGAATTTTCTGCCACTTAAGGGCCTATTTTTTACATGATGATCCTGCACATACCCTCTACATCACAAGGAGGACAATCATGAGGAGCTGAAGGAGCATGAGGTAGTTCAATGTCATTAGGGTCATAGCCAAAAGCACAATTGGACATGTCTACCAATGATTTTAATGAATTCCAAAACTTATTGAAAGAAAATGCCATGATGCAAATAAACTAAGATGTAATAAATGATTAAAAACAATGAGTCTAGAAATTAAAATAGAATGTAAGAATAGGAACTGTAATGCAGGAAAATGCCAGAAAGATACCATAAATGTTGTTTAAAAAGTGCAAAGGGACTGATTTGCCTAGGGTGTCGAATGAGTCCCAGTATAATGTTTTTTTTTTGTGTTTTTCATGAATTTTAAAATGATTCTAATGTTCTACAGAATGCAATTAAGGATTAAAAATGTAGTTTTTCAAAATTTTCAATGATATGCAATGCAAATACGAAACCTAAATGAAGTTTTCCCTAATGCAATATGAAAAGTCCTAGAATGCAAAAATAAAACAATATCCTAATTGAATGTTAATTCAAATGTAATCTATGATGCAATATGTGAATGGAATCAGAAATGAAAAGTGTTCAAAATCTAGGTTCACCAAAATGAACCATTGATTTTTGGCACCAATGCACTTCTCTAGCTCTTCTAGGGTTTTTCACCTATAAGGAGAGAGGTAGGGCCAAATATGCTAAGGAGTTCATTCAAATTATGTTATGTGAGATGTTATCTAAGCTAAATGAAGTAAAATAAATGAAATTAAGTGATTTATATGATTGAATATGAATACAAAACTAAGATTTAAGCTATTTTGGAAAACATACTGTGATATGCAAACAATGAACTATAAATGAATAAAATGCAAAATAGAAAGAAGAAGCTTGAATTAGAGTGCACCTAGGCAATATTTGAGGATTCTAGAATGTCCTGAATGTTGTCTAAGATTACTAAAAATCAACAACAAGACTCATTCGCCCAGGGTGGCGAATTAGTCCTGCTACTGGTGAAATATGTCAGGAATCAAGTTTCTGACTGTTGGGATCTGAAATCTGACAAAACCTAGATTTTCAGTCTTAAGGTAGGACTCATTCACCACTGGTGGTGAATCAATCCTCTCCCAAAATTTTGAGAAATCGAGAGACAACTCTGCAACACCAGATCTGGAAATGTCTGCGTGTTAGGTTGTTGAAGTCAATTATGGAGGAAACTGACAAAAAACCTTCTCAAAGCTTGAAATAGAGTTGATTTGACTTGAAGCACCTAGGTGACTTGTTGACCAATCTCCAATCACCTAAATGCTTGTTAAATTTGCATACCTAGGTCTGCAAACACACATGCAAGAGGGGAAAAATGGTTGAGGGATGGTGTTGATGGTGTTTTCTACATAACAACTTTCGAATGAAATACAATATCCTATCTCTCTTGAAAGGTAATCTTCAACAATAAATTCAGAAAATCACCCCAAGGTCTCTCGGTGTCAGGTCATGACAATGCATAAACAACTTAGATAATATGTGAAAATGCTGGTAATCACAAGGGCCTTACAAATGAACAATGTTGGAAGTGAATTTTCATCAGATGCAACAATATGGTGATGCTTCAATCCTAAAACTAACCCAGATTCAAAATAAACAGTAAAAAGAGATAAGGGTTTAGAGAGATTATATTAGATTCTAACTCCTAAGATCAATCACAATAATGATGAAAGCTGCAAATGGACAATCCTAATAAAACCAATCTTTGCTTGATCAAGGACAAACCCACAACTACACAGAAATGGTGCGATCTTCTGGGGAAATCTAAAGATTTTTAGACTTTGAACATTCATTCACATACCCAACTGCTGGCACAATGTAAACAAGCATTCACAGTTGAACTTAGCACAGAAGTGAGGCCCAGACTAACTTTACACAGCAATCTACAATCAGCAAATTGCTAAAAGTATGGACCAAAATTGATCAACATCATTAACATTTCACCACCATTGTAAAAGAGCTGAAATCTAACATCTAACATCTAACATCTAAGAGAATCAAGAACAAGAAACCATAAAAACTGTTGAAAATAAATACAAAGTTTGCCAAATCAACAATCCAATTGCATTACTTCTCCAGCATTACATAACAATTTCAAGTCTCTCATCTCCTACAGCTAATTCTGAAAACTACTTGCCAATTCTGGCCTTCTAACTTAGCAAAATTCTGGCTTAGTCAAACTCCTAAAATCTCACCCCTTACAAATGAGGCACAAATTCCATTTATAGAGAACCCCCCAAACATGTCGGCCTAATTAGATTTTACAATAATAATTGGCCTCAAAACAGGTCGACCTAAGGAGAAATTTGGTAACAAGGCATGCATTAAATGCCGGTACTACAACAAGGTCGGCTTAGGAGAAATTCAAAAGAGGACAAGATTTGCATTAAATGCATGAATATTATCCATGTCGGCCCACAATCTCCAGCAAGATCAGATTCACGTGCCCTCCAGAAAGTCCTCCAGCTGTAGATAGTTTTGGCATGGATTCTTAGGCAGGTCCCACTTTTGAAAATTTAAATTGAACATTTCTAGATTTCCCTCTTTTGGCACAAATCCATATGAAAGTCCCCATTTTAATATTTGTTTAGTCCTGAAAAATAGATATCATCATTTTATTTTCAACATCTTTTCAAAGAAATTTTCATTTCGAACATTTTTAAAAATTCCATTTTGGAAAAAATAAATAAATAAATAATTATTTTGAAAAAATTTCCATTTTGGAAATTTTAGGATTTAGGCCTTCGGGAATCAGACCAAGGGAAAATCGGAAAAAACGGGCGTGGACTCTAGACAAAATTGGAAAATCTCAAATCAGAAAATCGGAGGGCGAGGAAACGGGAAATTCTTGGCGGATAGGAATCGAGAAAATTCTAGGCGCGAGGAATCTTAAAATTCCAGCGTGAGGATTATGGGAAATTCGAGAGATAGGATTTATGGGAAATTCAAGAAAAATCCCAATTTTATTCAGAACTTAGTTTTTGAAAGCACAACTAGGGGGAAGGATTTGGACAAGCAAGATGAACATCTAAGGACCTCCAAAGGAAATGAAATAAATAAAATTAAGGGGCAAAAGACACCAAAAGCCGGGGCAAAGAGGGTCCCCACTTTCAGTGGGGTGTGTGTGCAAAGCGCACAACATATGGTAAATAGGGGTTTTCCTTGGTCAAACGCCACTTTGGTAATCAAACCCTTAATACAATAATGAAATGAAAGAGTGTGATAAACTAACAACATACAAATGCTATCAACTTACCAAACCCTTGATGATGAAAATTTGAAGTAGTGTTAATGGATGCTCCAAAATGCTTGAATAGTGCTTGATAAGATGTTGTAAGATGCTTGAATGCTTGAGATGATGTGAGATTGAATGCTTGAATGAATGGGGATTAAAATGGATGTAAAAACACTTATTTATACAATATTGTGCCTTAGTAACCCATTAATACCTCATCACATGGCGACATCAAGTGTTTTTGAATAAAAACCCAAAAGGAAATTTTACAAATTTTTAATTTGGAACCAAGGGGGACTCATTCGCCACCCATGGCGAATGGGTCCCACCTAGGACCTGAAAATGGGTGTCAGGAATTATCTTGTATTTAATGTTGTTTGTTGGTTTACCTTAAAAAATGCACTTAATTAAAGCTTATAAGGGTAGAAAGGGGTCAAATAGAGCATAAGAAAGAGATAAATAGTGAAGTTATGCCTAGAAAAGTGTGAAATCTTGTTGGAAGACTTTACAACACTTCAAAATAGGACGTGTTTAGTGATGAAAAGGTTATTTTTAGATGAATTGCAATGAATAAAGTCTAGAAGAGTGTAGAAATGTTTTACAACACTTCACAACACCTTCACAAGATGCCATTATTTGAATTTTAGTACATAAATATGCATGTTCAAGCCATGTTACAATGTAAAATCAGAGAAAAATAGATCAAACATCATGAAAGAAGACCTAAAAGGCCATGAAAATGACAAGGGGCCATTTTTATATGACACACTTCCATTCCCTTCTACATGGTTTATGTCCTTTCAGAAAAATGTTGCTATTTATGTTGCATTGTTTTCCACCATCATCTATTCCCCTTAACCACCCTCCATCACCATCTCCAGTTTGCATAAATAGACTGTTCTGCCCACATTTATTTATAAGCTTTAGAATTGGACATGCAAAGAATTATAGAGACAAATGTAGTTTGAGACGATACTGCATTATTTTTAAGCTAATTGTATATTGCTTCTGGTTTGTTTTTCATGTTTTTTCATGTTCTTGTTTTGATTACATAGACATACCACTTATTACCTTTCAGCTAAATCAAACTAATATTTGTTCTCCTATGAAGAATAATTTTGTGCTTGGGCAATCCATTAGAGACTAGCCATATGGGCCCAATAATGGCAATTTTTTATTAGCAATCTTTTTCAAACATGAATGACATCCATACTCTAGTTGACCAGGGTAAATCATCTTTCCATCTGGATGATTTTGTATCATAGTAGGGTGGCCCAATAATTAGGTCGTGGATGATCTAGATGAAGAGCCATCTGTTTCAATGTAGTCTTATCTCTTCAAATCTATTTTTACCACACAATTACAAGTAAATTTCAACGTTTGCCATTCAATAATATTTTAGATTGCAAGTGTAGTATTCATACACAATGAATGAAATTCTATAGTTACAATTTGTAGTGACCATTTGAAACATTCCTTGGTGCTCAAAGCTTGAAGTCGGTCATAGTTTTTAAGGCTTTGGGTATTTGGCTCAAAATAAAAAATATCATTACTTTTTTGTTAGTTCCTATGACAACTCACAAAACATTCCCCTGCCTTTTTTATCTACTTGACCTCTCTATTTAAGGCTACACAAATGGTCATTGAATTTTTAGGTACCCTATTTTGAAGCAAAAAATCTAAACTAGCAACCGTATATGAGCGTACACCAGTCTTGGCCATTCTTTATGATACACCATTTTCTCTTTTCTCATCATTCATATCATTGCTCAATAGTTAACTGGGAGCTTTCATATATTTTTTAAACACAAGATTTTCCCAATCATTTTTTATTGTTTTGGGTTGGAATTAATGATAATGATTTTAAACCCCTTTTTAGTCTAGTTTGATACTATTGTGCATGTCCTTCACTGGTATTTCCTAGAATCTATAGTTTTTTTGTCACTGCTTCAAGTAGAGAGTGGAGTATTTTGGATTGTAATTGTTCTTTCATTCTGCACAAAATAGGTCATGCTGTCAACGATGCCAACGAGAAAAAATGCGCAGAGCTTGCAAGAAAAAACACGAAGGACTGGAGTATTCATTGGTTTCTAACCATATCTCATCTAACAACATTGTGTTTCATTGCATACAAATTCTAGGGCTTGAAAAGAGGACCTTCAATAAAGACATTGCTAAGCTCTTTTTTACTTTTCCTTATGCAAACTTGATACTAATTGTTAAAAACAATCTAATCCATATTTTGTTTCACTTCATAGACATTCCATGTCTTTAAAAGAGGAGCTTCAAAAAAGACAAATAAATGCTCTTATGTAACTTTGACTTATGCAAACTCGCTACATATTGAGGACAAAAGAATATACCTATTTATATTACACATATGTTTACAATTCATTATAGAATCTCCTTCAATTTCCTATCAAGGCCTCCCTTGAACCTCCTATAGGTACAAGTGCTAGTAACTACTAGAATTATCATCACACAAGTACCAATTCATCGCGATTTATCATAACATAATATTCTATGTCCATCATGTCAAAATCATGATATCATGCCTTACGCGTGCAATTTTGTATGGAGAATGGCGGCTGCCGAATGTGTTTCTTCTATCGTCATTTCAACGTCGATGATTTTACGTTATTCTGTTTTACGCCATTGAACTACACCGAAATCTTCACCCCGGTGTGAACGAGACTTTTTATCCTTATCTTCTTTTTTGGGAAAAATTCGCCTTAGTGCGGTGTGGGACCTGTATGTCGCGAAACTGCCGTCTTCAGCATGAGAATTCAACGCAATCGTGTTGTTATATAGGATATCAAGTGTAGGCCACTCTGTACTAAAACCCACTGCGCTTCATTGCTCCTGCAATGGGATCTTACGAATGCGAAGCAAAGCTTGACGATATACCCGTGCTGGATATCTCTCGCTGCGGAGAGGAGAACTGTTTACAGACGTTGAGAGAAGCTTGCCAAGAATTCGGCTGCTTTCGTATTGTAAACCATGGAATCGCACCCGATCTTCTCCTCAAAGCAGACCAGGCATGCCGGGATGTTTTCAAGCTTCCAACAGAGACGAAGAAGAAAAACGTCTCTCCCATTCCTTTCGCTGGTTATTATGGCGGAATAGCTGCAGTCCCCTTTTATGAAAGCCTAGGTATGGCCCTCTCAAGCACTGGTGATCCGCAGGCCATCAAAGACTTCACCCATCTCATGTGGCCTCAAGGAAATCAAAACTTCTGGTAGGAGACCGACCTCTTTATTCTTTCTTTAACGCTGTTTTTTTTTTTTGTTTCCTCTGAATTGTTCATGGCTTTGGGACAGCGAGACTATGGAAGAATACATCTGTGAGATGATGGAACTGTTAAATAAAGTGCACCAAGTAATTCTTGAGAGCTTGGGAATGAGCAAATACTATGCTACTAACTTCGACCATGGGATGGCGGTCTTCCGTATGAATTTGTATGACTTGTGTTCTGAGCTGTCTGCTGAATCCATTGGTCTTCCAGCTCATACCGATGGGGGTAGCATTACCATACTTCATGAGGATTCCTGTGGTGGGCTTCAAGTATGCAACAGGGAAGGCATTTGGATTGACGTGAAACCCATCCCTAACTCATTTGTGGCCCTGGCGGGCGATTGCTTTCAGGTGAGACTCATTGGTCTCTCAAACATTGAATCGCTTTGTTCTTTTCATTTGGATTAAAAGCTAGTTTTGAATTTTATGTTTTAGTCACTTCACAGGGTTTGTATGATCATGTCTTTTGTCAGTTTTACGTTCTTCAATATTTAGAGTCTTCAGTTCAGTGAATTTTTTAAAGAAGATAAAAAATTAAAAGTTTAATGTGTAAGCTTTTGGTTTAATTATATATATATTTTTTATCAATGTTTCGGATCACACTGAGTGATAATGGATCACATCAAAAGAGGAAAGAGTGAGAAAATATTGTAGATTAGACTAAATAAAGGTTGGGGGACAAAGGTGGAGAGAGAGGAAATTAAAAATCATAAGGTTTTTATATTAATATTTCTTAAAAATATGGATTGAAATTTTTAATAAAATTTTCTATTAGTAGCATTTAAATTCATTAGTGAACATCTTATAATGATATCTTTATATTATCTTGTTGTTTTTTCAAAATACTAATTTATCTATTGTTTTGGATTGTTATTCTTATATCTCTAGTCTTTTTTGTTAAACACTTATCTCATTATGTTATTCTTATATCTCTAATTTTTTTTATTTTTTTTAAACACACTTATTTCATTATTTTTTATGAATTTAATTGTTATGTAGGATTAGTATTTAAATGCTTGATTTAAATAACGTTTCTTTATATCACTTATTTTTATAATTTTATGATATTAATGTTATTATTTTATTTTTTATATGATTACTTAATTTTTTTATTTATATGACTTTTGATAATTTAGGCATGGAATAATGGAAGGATTTCGACTGTGAAACATCAAGTGATGGTGAAAAGGCAGCAATCCCGTTTATGTTTGGGTTTATTCAGTTATTTTCCAGATGAAATGGAGATAAAGGCTCCAACTGAGTTTGTTGATGATAAGCACCCACAATACTATAAGGCATTTAAATTTGGGGATATGATTAAATATAGATTAGGAGAGGGAAAAGAAATAAAAGAACCTCTACAACAATTTGCTGGAATTTATGTGTAGTAGAGAAGGGTCTTTCCTACTTGCTAGCTATTTTCAAACTTCTAAAGTTTAGCTCTATTTAACAAGATAAATGACAATTATATTTCAAATGTGATCTATAAATGATGTATTATAAGAAGGTTGTGAGGTAGTTGAAATTATTAATGATCTTGTTGTTTAGCAAGTTTAGGTTATGAAATTCTATGTTTTTTGTTGATTGTAGAGTAGCCTTTACCTAAGTAATAGTTGACTACTTTTTGTCACTAGATGTGTCCTAGGTTGGTTTTTAAGCATTTTTTTTTTATTTTTATATGTTTTGTATTTTCCTAGATTCATCTATATGATTATGTAAAAGATTATAGGATCCTTTCAAACCTTGACTTTATTGTAATAAAAAATGTTATATATATTTTAAGGTATCTACATAATTATATATGATATAGGATTGTGTGAATGAATTTGAACTATACTCTATCTCAATTAGATTACTTGAAATGTAAAATTAAAAATTAGATCATACATATTTTAAATCAATATATTAGATAAATCTTCTACCATAAATGCTATTAATTGTATATAATGCATATATATGTTGGTTGCTCCTTTTAATAAGAAGCATATTTAACATTGATTTTAAGTTGTAATGGTTATATAACAAATTTTAGTTATGATTGTGAAATATTTTTTTCCCTTATTAAAGTTTTAAAAAAATGTAGATACATTATTATTTGAAAATTAAAAAAGATGTAAAAAAACCCATGATCTAGAACATTGATTTTTGTTTTTATTATTATTTTTTTGACTAGAACACTTATTTTTAGTTTAGAGTATATCAATAAATAAATTAAATTAATATATTAAAATTAGATTCAATGCTATTATATAACCAAGATAGTAAAATCCAAATAATTAGCAGGAACAAATTCTACGTAGATATATCATGTAAAAAACCAATTTAAAGAAATTCCTAATCAATTCGGTCTCATATAACAATATTTAGCTCATATTAAATAGTACTATGTTGAAATTAGTGTCATTGATGCCAAAGGGTAGTTATGATTGTTAGTGATGTTAAAGGACATCACAAGATAGTCATAGTGATCATTGATGTTAGAGGATCAATCACAAGCATAATGGTTAAGATCGATGGAGAGAAAATCATATTGTTAGCATGTTTTACAAAGTTTCAATATTGCATTAAAAGTTACAATATTGTCATGAAAAGTTATCATGCTTTTATAGAGACTATTTTTGGAATTTTGTGGAGGAAAATAATAGCATATTTATTATGGGTTTGTCAAGCGCATTCCAGATATATGGTCCGCAAGTTCAGATGATGAAAATTAATCTTAGAATTGTATTATCTTTGCTCTCAACCATTACTAGGGTGTCTCGGTAAAACCATAAGGGTTTCAGTCATGAAATTCGTAGGTATTTCAATTTTTGTGTTGACTGGAAATAGGCAGTAATTGATCGCTTAAGTTATTTAACTTAAGCCCTATGGATCATTGTGTTACTGGCCCCTTCATCCTTGAGATTACCAGCTCGGTGAATTATGTAAAGATTTTAATTTTTCCTAAGTCTGGCCCATAAATCTTTAGCTATGCTTGACCAACAGTCGTGATCAGAGGCTGAAGATTGGGTGGCTCCTGCATGCCTGCAAGACTTTATAGCTAATTCCAACTCTTGATTGTGGAATCATGGAATCTCGCCACGTGTTTGGAGGGACCAAGCATAAGACTCTCTACTTTGCTAAGATTGATGGTTAGTTCAAAGGGTGTTAGAGATCGACGACTGACAAAGCATTGCATTTCCAAGTCTTTCTAACATAGTAATATTTGGGATAGCACAAAATAGTGACAAGTGTCCAAAGGTGATTATATCAGATAGTTAATATGCATCACATATTTTATTCTAAAAGTGAAAAGTGAAAATATTCTAAGAAAAGGAAATGCGATGAAAATCATTGGTGTGTGTTGAAGGTGAAGATCAAATGATTTCTGCTATTTCATGGAAAGGATGGTGGATCCCCATGATGGCTCTCCTGAAGTGCATTATATCAACATGTGTCCATGATGACAGGTGGAAATCATTCATTGCATCACATAGCTCCTATCCATCTCATATATCATTCTTCAAGCACAAAGAAAAAATGTGCTAAGCATGTGGTATGCAATATAGATCTACGGTGCATATTCAAGGGAGTCTTGATTGAATAGTCACCTTTTAAAAATGAAGTATATTGAGTGAAAGCCATCAAATCATGGAGAAAAAGGAAAGATGAATGATTGATATTCAAAGTGTGTGAATGGACACTTCCTGAAGACAAAATATTAATGGGTAGTTATAGAGACGAAGCCGATTTAAATGTATTTATGAAAAATCATAAAAGTGATGGTTTCAAGAGATTGTGAAGTATTTAGGGTTTGTGTAACTATTGAAAATAGTTATTGTCATGGTTAGAATGGTGGCATGAGATGTTGCTAAATATAGAACTCTATTATTTCATGTGGATAGTGAAGACATAAATTTAGATCATTTCAATACATAGAGGTTATTGAATTGCATGTTTTTTTAGGTTGGGCCTAGTAGAATATATGGTTTATGATGAAAAGTTATCAATGTGATAATCTTTGTAAGAGTGAAAAGAGAGAGGTGAAGAGATTTGGAAGAGAGTCTAGTTTAATGAATTGAAAAGGTGCATTTTAGGTTGAAGGTGAACTTGTATCAGCATATATGAAATTGTAATATTGTAGAGGTTTATACCTCAAAAAGATTGATTTGGTTCTCAATTAGGTGTGTAGTGTATGTTGAGGTTGGTGCCTCAAAATATTGTCTTAGGTATGTAGTGTACTTGGAGGTTGGTGCCTCAAAAAATTGTGCTGGGTGTTAATGTACCTATAAGTTGGTGCTTACAAAATATATGTAATATCTTTTATTGTGAGGCTAGATTAGGACAGTAGCTCCTAGCAACTATCCTCACCATGGTTTTTCCCACATTGGGTTTTCCATGTATTTTTGGTGTCTTCTTTGTGTGTTATTTTTTTATGTGCTATTTTAATTTGGTAAAAATTTGCATACATTGATTCATAGCCCCCTCTCAATGTATTTGTGTTCTTTCAACAATTGGTATCAAAGAAAAAGGTTACTTGAAGAAAGGTTAGCAACATGAGGTTGATCTAGTTTCAAGAATATTATGATTGGAAAAGAAGGGTCTCATTCAAACAAACCACCATTGTTTGATGAAATAAATTATGCTTTTTTGGAAAATCAAAATGGAGACTTACTTGAATTCTCTTGGATTTGATGTATGGAAATCTATTGTATATGGCTACAAAGCACCAACAACTCCTCCCACTAACTTTGATGATTAGAAAGCTTGTGAAAATAATGCTATTTAGCTAAGAATGGTATTTTATGTGGTCTAACCAACTCAAAATTAATAAAAGTTATGCATTGTAAATCTTCCAAAGATGTATGGAAGAAACTACACAATATCTATGAGGGTGATGGAAAAGTAAAACAAGAAAAATTACAAACTAATTGATGGAAGTTTGAGACTCTTAAGATAAAATATAAAGACAATATTGTAGAATACTTGCTCAAGGTAGATGGGGTAGTGAATGTAATCAAAGGTCTTGGTGAGAATATTGAAGAAAAGGTTGTTGTAAAGAAAGTTTTGAGGTATCTCCCAAAAATATTTGATTATAAGGTCTTGGCAATAGAAGAAGCTAAATATTTGGATAGGTTTTCTATGGATGAACAGTTTGGGTCATTAACTACATATGAAATGACTAATGAGAATGTAAGCTCAACAACGAGTGAAGAAGCATTCAAGACTCCCAAAATCAAGAAGATTGAAGATAATTTAGAACCAAATACCAATTCAAATGAAGAAGAAGAAATTTTTGTTAGAATATTGAAGAAGGGTACTAGAAAATACAAAGATAAGCTTCCTTTCAAATTCTTTAATTATGGTAAAATAAGTCATTATGCCCCAAAAAGTTTTTTTAAAGGAAAATGTAAAGAGAGATAGTTCTAGGGGTCAAGAAATTTCCAAATATAAAAGAGAAACTATGGTAAAAAAGAAGAAGAGTCTCTATGTAGATAAATAAATAAGTTATTCAGATGAATGATCTTTTACAAGTGAAGTTGGTGAAGTAGGTGAAATTGAATTTATGGATGAAGAAGTTAATGAATGTGAAGATTTTGAAGAGGAAGAAGAAGGTGAGGCAGATTTGGAAGGTGAACTAGTCTCTACTTTAGAAGACTTGAGAGATGAAAGAAAAAAAAAAGAGAAGTACAAGTTAAGGATTGAGTAATCTGAGAAACTTGTCATTGACCTAAAGCTTCAATTGGAAGAATCAAAGAGAAATGTAGAGGTAACTAGTTTTTATTTGAAAAAAAAACTAGAAGATTGGCATTAACTAGAGGTTGAAGTTGTCTCTTTAAGGAAGGAATTAGAGAAGATAAATCTATAGTTAAACAAAATTGTCAAGCTTGGAAAATGTTTTGAAGTCCTTGATGAAATGATTGGTAGTTAAATATCTATTTTCAACAAGCTTTTTGGTTTAGGATATGAGGGACACGATAGTTTCAAGGATGATATCTCTAAATATAGTGCAGACACTTTCAAGAAGTCTGAAGAGTCAATGAAAACTAAGAAGATTGAATATGGTAGAAAAATAGATGATGGAATCATCAAAGTGCACAATCCAAAGAGGAGATTCAAAGGCCAACATGCATGAAAAGATAGGTTTAATTATGCTTTTCATGGTTATTATTTTTCATGCAATCAATATGGACATAAAGCTATAGATTGCAAGATTAGACCTTTTAGAAATGATAGACATAATTTTGAAAGAAAGAATCCTTTTTTATCCTTTAGTTGGTCTAAATGATGTTTGCTATAACTATAAAAATTATGTCAAAATTTCCAAATTTTTTAGAAGTGTGTTTAAAAAGCCCCTTAGAAAATAGAAAAATAAATTTATCTCTCAAAGTAAAAATAGACCATCTCATGTTCATGCAAGTCAAAATGAAGAATTTGGACCCCTGCATAGAAGAAAGAATCTACACAGAGTTATGAGGAAAAGTAGAAAAATCTAAAAGGATATTGGAAAGAGAAGAAGAATGAGATGAAGAATGGGAATTCAATGATTTTCCAAACAGGTTTTCATGCCAAAGGATAAGGAAATCCTTTGGTAATTGATAGTGGTTTCTCTATTGATATGACAAGAGAAAAGAGAAAATTCACTATCTTGGAGAAATGGAATGGAGGTACAACTAAGTTTGGTGATAATTCCACTGCTAAGATAATTGGAAAAGGTACAATATGTATCTAGATGGTAAAAATAATGCTCAATATGTGTTGCATGTAGAAGGGTTAAAACATAATTTTCTTAGTGTTAGTTAGATGTGTGAAAAAGTATATAATTTGGTATTTCATGCTAGTGGATGTGAGATAAAGAAACATAGTTCTGGTAGACTTGTTGTTGCAGCAAAAAAACAAGTAGTATTTAATTTATACTATCTAAAAGAGGTGGAAAATTGAAGATGTCTATTAGGCCAAACTGATGAAAGCTGGTTGTGAAACAAAAGGATGGGTCACATTAACTTTGACCCATCTAGTGAAAGTCAACAAGAAGAATGTAGTCAGGCATATGCCTAATATTGGAAAACCAACAAGTACATTTTGTAAAGAATGCCTTGAAGGAAAGAAAACAAGGATCATATTCAAGACAAAAGAATATTCAACTTCTAAACCCCTAGAGTTGATACATATAGATATATGTGGAACAACAAGAACCAAAAGCATCAATGGAGAAAGGTATTTCATGTTATTAATAGATGATTATTCAAGAATGACATGGATAAATTTTCTTAGAGATAAATCTTAAGATTTAGAAAGATTCAAAAATTTTAGAGCTATGGTTGAGAATGAGATTGCTTTAAGGATTAAATTTTTAAGGTCTGAAAAAGGTGGAGAATTCATTTCTAATGAATTTGATAAGTATTATCAAAAACATGGAAATAGAAGGTATTTCTCTACAACTAGAACAACTCGATAAAATGGATTTGTTGAGAGAAAGAATGAACTGTTCAAGAAATGGCTAGAATAATGTTGAATGAAGCCAAATTACTTGATAGAAACTGGAAGGAAGAAGTTCATACTACTATTTAAATTTTTAACAGAGCATGAAGTTAAGAGAAAATCATGATAAGATTCCATATGAATTATGGAAAGGTAGACCTACATCTGTGAAGTATTTTAGAATATTTGGAAGTAGATGTTTTATAAAAAGGGATGAAGACACTTTGAATAAATTTGAGACAATATCAAAGAAGGAATATTTTTGGGTTATTCAACTATAAGGTGTAGTGTAGCAAAATGCATACCCTTGCATTTTCACACTTGTTTGGGCCCGCCTTCCTTTATTTATGCTTCTTTATGGCTTAATTGTCCCTATTTTGCATCCACAAGCCCTATAAACTATATATTTTTATGGCCAATCTAGAGATTCCTCAAAAGATAAATGATCATTTAATGTTTTTGTCTGTGTGTCCCTGATTTGTGGATTAGGACTAAAATGCCACCTAGGGTGTCTTTGTCCTCCATGGCTCTTGGGACTATGATTTTGAAACCACTAAAATAGGTTCCTTTCTAGATTTTGTGCCCTGAGATTTAAGCCTTTGGACTAAGATGACAACTAGGGAATTTTTGTCCTCCTTGGCTTATTTTTGGGACCCAATTTCAAATTATGGCAGAATTTAGCCTCCTTTAATTAACGACTTCACATATCGGTTTGTTGTGGTATAATTTTGGGATAGTAAGTATGAATAAGTATAAATACTAGGTTCCTTCAATTATTTCAAATCAAGTCTTTTGTGAGAGCATTCCTAATTGCAAATTGGAGTCCATAAGAGCACTTAATATAAAAGATTCAAGCATCATGTCAAGGGTTTAGTGCATCCATTCATGTTGTTGAGCCAATATTGTGGATGTAGCATTGAAGATCTATTTGCAACCATATCCAAGGATCCAAGATCTACACTCTTCATGGCCACTACATGATAGATTGCAGATTTGATTCACAAGAGATCATACAAGGTGATATCATTTACATATTTTGAACATGTTTCATGCTTCATTTCATTAATTTCATCATTTGGTTTAATTACCTACAAGGGGTTTGACCAAGGCAAACCCCCATTCACTAACAATCAACAAATTTTTCCTCTCTTGTGTATTTGTACTTGTAGATCTAGGTTGAAGACTTGAAGATACTTTAAAGTGAAAAGTTGTCAAAGTTGCATTGCAAAGTTGTCATCTTCACAGAAAATCACCTAAATATCAGATATGGAAGTTTCAAGACCTCAAATCTGAGAAGAAGCAAGTGAAAAAATCAACCCTTAGGACCACACTCGAAAATTCCAAAAATTCAAAATGGGACTAATACACCACCTTGGGTGTCTTAGTCCTCCATAGGGTATTTTTCAGAGATTCTTCGAGATTCTGTTTTGGTAGCCGAAGACTCTACATCTACCCCAAAAAATGGCAGTGGGACTAATACACCATCTTGGGCATCTTAGTCCTCCCAGGCATTTTTTTACAGCATTTTGCATCTCCAAAATCCTCATTACATTTCCAAAATTCCTAGGTACATATACCCTAACTTGGCATAGATTAGTTTCATCATTTACACTCGTTATTTGGCTTGCATTATTAGGTTTTGTGAGTTGAATGTTAAAGTGTATTTTCCAATATTTTTTCATGTTCCTTGTGTGATTTTCTTTCTTGCGATGTGTCCTTTTCTTGGCGATGTCACTGGGCTTGATTTCCTCTGAGAGTGTGATATTTCTTTGACTTGTCCTCTCTTGGAAAAATTAAGCACAATGTTCCCTAAGATGAGACCTCGCACGAACTAAGAAAAATATCTCTTTCTTGTTGCATCTTTTGTGCCTTATTAAAGTCATGGAGGTATGGATTTGATATGGTCCCTTGGGGCTCACCTAGTGAGCAACTAGCTTCACTAGCCCTTGTGAGTGTGCATTTTCTTTTTCCCCTTATCATAGTCATGGGGGTATGATGTTGATATGGACTCCCTTGGGGCTCACCTAGTGGACACCTAGCTCCCACTAGCCCTTATGAGCATGCATTTTGTTTGCATAGTGGACAACACGTTCCACTTGTAAGCTTCTTTTTGGACAAATAGCCTAGATCCGGTCCACCACGTTGGAAGACCATTCAAAGCTTGATCCGTTGCATATTTCCTTTTTCTGCCTTTGATGGTCTATGCTTGCTATCTGGTTATGGCTTCATATATCATTTGTATGTGTGTTCATTTGTGTGTATGTTGGTTTTTCATAGGATCTCAACCTTGGGGGCTTGATCATCCCTCTTGATCATTTTTATCCTATCTTACTAACATTGGTACATTTGAACCCATCTTGATTGTGTGGTTGTCTACTTTAGTGTGAGTTTGAAGCACGTTCATCCTCTCACTAAAGTGGGGTATAAATGTAGTATAGGAAAATGCATACCCTTTCATTTTCACACATTTTTGGGCCTGCCTTGCTTTATTTATGCTTTTTTATTGATTAATTGGCCCTATTCTACATCCCCAAGCCCTATAAACTATATATCTTCATGGCTAATCCTGAGATTCCTTAAAAGATAAATGATCATTTAATGTTTCTACCTATGTGTCCCTGATTTGTGGACTAGGACTAAAATGCCACCTAGGGCATCTTTGTCCTCCATGGCTCTTGGGACAATGATTTTGAAACCACCAAAATAGGTTCCTTTTTGGAGTCGATGCCCCGAGATTTGAGCCTTAGGACTAAGAAACCACCTAGGGCGTTTTTGTCCTCCTTGGCTTATTTTTGAGACCCAATTTCAAATTATGGCAGGATTTAGCCTCCTTTAATTAATGACTTCACATGTTGGCTTGTTGTTATGTAATTTTGAGATATTAAGCATGAATAAGTATAAATACAAGCTTCCTTCACTATTTTCAAATCAAGTCTTTTGTGAGAGCATTCCTAATTGCAAATTGGAGTCCATAAGAGCACTCAAGAGCAATTCATCAAGCATTTGGAGCCATCATCAAAGATTCAAGCATCATGTCAAGGGTTTAGTTTATCCATCCATGTTGTTGAGCTAATATTGTGGAAGTAGCATTGAAGATATATTTGCAACCACATCCAACGATCCAAGATCTACACTCTGCATGGCCACTACATGATAGATTGCAGATTTGAGTCACAATACATCATACGAGGTGATATCATTTACATATTTCATGTTTCATGCTTCATTTCATTCATTTCATCATTTGGTTTAATTACCTACAAGGGGTTTGATCAAGGCATACCCCCATTCACTAACAATCAACAAGTTTTTCCTCTCTTGTGTATTTTTCCTTGAAGATCTAGTTGAAGACTTGAAGATCCTTTAAAGTGAAAAGTTTTCAAAGTTGCAAAGTTGCATTGCAAAGTTATTATCTTCATAGAAAATCACCTATAGGCCAGATCTAGAAGTTTCAGGACCTTAGATCTAAGAAGAAGAAAGTACAGACATAAACCCTTAGGACCACACTCAGAAATTCTAGAAATTCAAAATGGAACTAATACACCACCTTGGGCATCTTAGTCCTCCACAGGTATTTTTCAATGATTCTTCGGGATTCTATTTTGGCATCCAAAGACTCTGCCTCTACCCCAAAAAATAGCAGCGAGACTAATACGCCATCTTCGGCATCATAGTCTTCCTAGGAATATTTTGACAACATTTTTGCATCTCCAAAAGCCTCATTACATTTCCAAACTTCTCAAGTACATATACCCTAACTTGGTGTAGCTTAATTTCATCATTTGCACTCATTATCTGGCTTGCACTACTAGGTTTTGTGAGTTGAATGTTAAAGTGTCTTTTCCAAGCTTTTTCTTGGTGGTGAACCCCTTAAAACTTAAAGAACCCTTTCCTAGGTCCTTCCTAATTATGAATTTTCTCACCTTGTGAGGTTGTTAGTCAATCCAATTGGGACTCCTAGGACATTAGTGAATGATTGAATGGGAAAAGTGTGATATCCCATAAAGGTACCACATTTTCCCTCTTCATCACAAGGAAAGCTTATAAGTGCTACCAAAAAATGTTGCATAAGATAGTTGGAGCAACCATGGTAGGAGGGTCCTCAAAGAGAACAATCGTGACTGTGCAACAAGAGTAACACAACGAAAGAAACATAAAATATGGAGAAAAATGCAAATGCAAATATTCTCATTAACAAAAATCTTAATTACATTTGGTCGACAACATCCGGGCTTACAGATTCAACTCACAAGCCTGATAAAACATGCTCAACAATACAACATTTCAATATGCGAGAAAAATCTTACAGATCAAATCTATCTTAATCTACTCAATCAACTACTGCCTGATTACTACCCCCTAATGATCGGTCACAAGATTTATATCATATCTAAAATTTAGGAAACATCTGTGTCGGCCAAAGATAATTACATTCTCTGAGGAAAGAAAATGTAGCGTGTGCAAGAATAGGTCAGTCTCAAATTTGAATTACTCTCCAACAAGTGCATAAGATGAAGTGTGGACCTATAATGAAGGTCACGGACAATCCACATAACAATTAAAATCACATTGTTAAGATCCACAAGTCACAAGAATGATCCACAATGATCGAATTGGCCAAAAAGTTTGAAATTATTTTGGTACCGATTCAAGAAACTGCCATGAAATCTGGAAGCGATAACTTGCGGGAAAAAATCCCAATTGCGATCAAATCTTGGAAAAAGGAAAATGAACATATCAATGATGTACAAAAAGATCCACAGGGTTTGGTGAGAAAATATGACGAATCCACCAATAGGAACTGAGAAAGAACATAATAAGAACAAAAAATTGAAAGAAAATATTTTTGGTTGATGCAAGATTGCCAAGAACCAAGGATGCTCCTGCATCAGACATCTGGGGTTATTGAAAATTGAGTCCCTCACTTTGTTGGGGCTAAAGGAAAACCAAGATGGTCTACCTCAGCATGAGAAATCCAAGAAGCATCCTCCATTGGTCTACCTTTCCACTTCACAAGATATTCTTTGTACTGCCTTGCACGAGTCTTCCTCCCATCTCTAGCATCCAAAATCTCTTCAATCTCATCTGATTGATGTTTAGGAAATTGATTCTCCAATTTTGCTTCACTATCTTCACTGAATTCTGCTTCATGATACTGATGTAGATCTGCAATGTTGAATATAGGTGATATACCCATACCTTCCAGTAACTCCACTTCGTATGCATTTCCTGAATCAAATTTCTTCAAGATATTACAAGGTCTAAACTTCCTCATCTTTAGCTTGTTGTATATGCCAATTGGGAATCTTTCCTTCCTCAAATATACCATCACTTCATCTCCAACTTCGAACTCCTTATGTCTCATCTTCTCATCTACTTTCTCTTTATACTTCTGGTTCATGTCTTCCAATTGTTGTTTCACTTGAGTATGCAACTTCTTCACGTGTTCTGCAATTTTTTCTACTTATGCACTCCTCTTATCTTCCATACTGATGTCTCTCAACTCTGATATACCTTTAGGGTGAGCTCCAGTAACAATTTCAAAAGGTATCTTTCCTATACTTTTGTTTACTAAATTATTGTAAGCAAACTCTACTTATGGAAGGACTAAATCCCAACTTCCAGTCTTCTCTCCAACCAAACATCTTAGAAAATTCCATAAAATCATATTTACTACCTCTATCTATTTATCATTCTATGGGTGAAAAGTAGAACTGAACTTCAAATCTTTCTTCAACTTCTTCCAAAGTGTTTTCCAAAAGTAACAAACAAACTTTACATCTCTGTCTAAAACAATACTCCTAGGTAATCCATGTAATCTGACCACTTCTTTGAAAATAAAATATGCTACATGTACTGCATCTATTTTCTTCTTACAAGGTATGAAATGTGACATCTTAGAGGGTATGTGTAGGATCATCATGGAAAAAACAAGCCCTTAAGTGGCAAAAAATTTAGAAAAATCAGAGTTAGGAAACTTGATGTAAAAATTTGAATAAGTTATCAATATTATTTCAAAAATATGTAAGAATAGAATTTGTAGCAAATTGAATGTAGTTTCTAAACTACTAGGTTTATTTTTAAAAAAAATCTATTTGATGAAATTTTGAAATTTCAATGCAGTAGTACTTAAATTTTAGGGAGAAAATAAGAAGTAGGTGTTTGTTTGACCACCCTAACCACAATAAAATGATAATCTTTTTTATAAGATTTGATATATAAGTAGAGGACTCATGTCCCGATGTGATGCATATTTTTTGTAATTTTCTTCCAAGTAAATAATTAGTTATGAATTTTTTATTACAAATTTTAAAAAATATAAAAAAATCATATGTCTGACCACCTTAACTTGGTTAAACTTCATGAAATTCATTTTTTTTTTAATCCTATAGTATGCAAAGAATAGAATGTGACACATGTTTTGGATTCAAAAAATGTGATACCATTTGAAAGCTATAGATGTTTTTCAATCAACCTTTCAATCAAGACTTTAGTCATAATTCAAATAGAAAATGAATAATAACTATTTATTAAATTCAAAGTAAAGAATAATTTATATTGGTGGAAAATTGAGAATCTCCTTTAAAAACCCTCTTCGTTTCATTAATTTTGGGTAAAAACAAAGTCATCAGACACATACCCTACACATACCCATCATATCGCCACTTTTTGGCCCATCATGATCCTACACATACCCTAGAAAATCTATCTACTACCACAAATACATAATCATTACCTCTTTGTGTCTTCAGTAAACCAAGTATGAAATCCATGCTAATATCTTCTCAAGGTCTCTTCGGAACTGTCAAAGGCTTATACAATCCAACATTTTGACTGCTTCCTTTTGCAACTTGACAAACTCTGCAACACTGCACAAATCTCCTAACATCCTTATGAATCTGTGACCTCTCACTCACCAATGCCACTGTCTTATCAATTCCAAAGTGTCCCCGATATTCCTCCACTATGTTTCTCCTTCACCAAGTTATCCCTCATTGAACTTTAGGGTATACACATCCAATTACCTCTGAACAACATATCCTCCTGAATGAAATAATCCAACCACTGGCTTCTATTGTTTAGAACTGGGTATTTTCAAGCTCTCCAAGGTTCTTCAAAATCTAGGTCTTCCTCATACAAGTTCTCCAATTCTTCAAATCCCAATACCTCCACTGTCATCTTTGTCAGTAAATTCCTCCTCCTGCTCAAAAAATCAGCAACTCTATTTGACTTTCTACTCCTATGCTTTAAAACAAAAGTATAGCTCTCCAAGAATTCTACCCATCTCATGTGTCTCTGATTCAACTTACCTTGATTGTTCAAATATTGCAATGCTTGATGATCCGTATACAACACAAACTCCTTAGGCAACAAATAATGTCTCCACTTCTTCAAGGCTTGAACTATAACATAAAATTCTTGATCATACACTCAATATCTTCTCCTAGCATCATTCAATTTCTCACTAAAATAAGCTACATGTCTCCCTTCTTGACTCAATACAGCTCCAATCACATTTCCACTTGCATCACAATCTACTTGAAAGACCTTATTGAAATATGGTAAAGCCAACATAGGCTGCTCAATCACCTTTTGCTTCAACAATTCAAAACTTCGATCTGCTCTAGACGTCCACCTAAAATCCTTCCTATCTCATCTCATTGTTTATGTCATAGGGCTACAAATAGAACTTAAATTCCTAATGAACTATTTGTAGAAACTAGCTAATCCATGAAATGATCTTGCCTCTCCAATACTATCTGGTGTAGGCCACTCAACAATTGCTCTTAGCTTCTCAGGATCCATCTTCAATCCATCCACATATATCACAAATCCCAGATATACCAATTCTTCCTTTATGAAACTACAATTCTTAATGTTTATCAACAATTGCTCTTCTCTCAACCTCTGCAAAACTTGTCTAATATGCAACAAATGTTCTTCCCTAATCTTACTGAGAATCAAGATGTCAGGGTATGTGTAGGATCACCATGGGCCAAAAAGTGGCAATATGATGGGTATGTGTAGGGTACGTGGCTGACAACTTATTTTTTACCCAAAATTGATGAAACGAAAAAGGGTTTTTAAAGGATATTATCAGCTTTCCACCAATATAAATTATGGTATACTTTGAATTTAATAAATAGTTATTATTCATTTTCTATTTGAATTATGACTAAAGTCCTGATTGATAGGCTGATTGAAAAATATATATAGCTTTCAAACGATATCACATTTTTTTAATCCAAAACATGCGTCACATTCTATGCTTTGCATACTATATAATTAAAAAAAGAAAAATTGAATTTCATGAAGTTTTGACCAATTCAAGGTGGTTAGACAGGTGAGTTTTTATATTTTTTAAAAGTTGTAACAAAAAATTCATAACTAATTATTTACTTGGAAAAAAATTACAAAAAAATAGGCATCACATCCGGACATGAGTCCTCTACTTATATCTAAAATCTTATAAAAAAATATTATCATTTTATTGTGGTTAGGGTGGTCAAACAAAAATCTACTTCTTATTTTTTCCCTGAAATTTAAGTACTACTACATTGAAATTTCAAATTTTCACCAAATAGATTTTTATTTTTTTTAAATAAACCTAGTAGTTAAGAAACTACATTCAATTTTCTATAGATTCTATTCTTACATATTTTTGAAATATGTAGAAGTTGAGAAAGCCAACTTCACAGACCCCGAAGATCACCTGCATGCAAATAACCTGTCACAGAAAGGAAGAGATGGAGACAAAAAAGCAAGGGTGGTCTGCAAGCTTCAAGAGAGATTGCATTGACTTAATTTTATTAATTAGAAGAGAGATAAAATACAATAATCAATGCAATCTCTCTTGAAGCTTGCAGAGCACCCTTGCTTTTTTGTCTCCATCTCTTCCTTTCTGTGACAGGTTATTTTCATCCAGGTGATCTTCGAGGTTTGTGAAGTTGGTTTTCTCAACTTCTACATGGTATCAGAGCTCCAGACCTGCTACTTCCTGTTCGTGTTTTGAAGGATTTTTTTGAGCTTCAGGGGTTTGAGGTTTTCCTTTTTTGATCCAAGAGGTGCGCATTTCTCAGTGCATCTAGGGTCAAATAAGATCTCTCCATTGAATTCAGAGCTACCGGAATAGTCAAGATCGACCTTTGTTTCATCAAAATTGGCTTCCGTTTGTCAGATCTGTGAGGGTTTGAAGAAAGAGTTTTTTTGCCAGATCTAGGTGGTACTCAAATTTTTGAAGCATTTTGAGCCCAAACGGACCTCACCGTTGCATCTGGAGCGGCCAAAAACCTAAAGATCGACTGTAAACTCACCTATATTCGGCATCAGCTGTTCGTGAGGCAAAAAAAATTATCCGTACGACCCTGTTCGTTGTCTGCACGTAGTTCGAGGTGATTTAAAAAAAAATCATTTGATTTTTTCTTTTTTAAAATCATTCAATTTTTAGAAAAACATAAAAAAATTGCAGTTTTTGATTAAAAAAAAGAAAAAGTAACAAGTACCTAGAAGGTACGTACCTGCACAGGGTACTGTGCAGGTACTGACTTGCACAGACCTGTGCAAGCGTACCTTCCCATGGGTACCTTTTTTTATGATTTTTTAAAAAAAATCAATGTTTTTTTATATATATATATTTTAAAAATATATATAATTTGTAAAGTTTCTTTTATTGTTTATTTTTTTAAAACAATTTTTTTTGTAATAAGCCCAGTTGTGCAAATCCGCCGACGGCCATTTAGCCATCAACTTTAGGCTCAAATTTTTGTTGTGACAGTCGTTTGACCGTCAAATTTAATCCAGCACTGGGTTTTTTTCCCCTTTGGAGCTATTTTCTTCCAGAGGCCATAACTTGGGCATACGATATCGTTTTTTGGCAAACGAGATATCGTCTGAAAGTTGCTTCTATCAACTTTCTAGTGGTGTGGGTCTCATCACTTCATTTTTTTGTTGGTGCATTCTACAGCCAGTTGAACTCAGAGGAACTATTTTCAATCTTGAGCTCATAACTTTTGATCAGTTTCTCAGTTTTTCGCGATCTCAGCGGCTTTGGAACCGTATTTCGGAGCTCTTTAGTTCCATCCATGCAGTTTTTCTAGATTTTACTCTAGGTACATTTTATTCAATTTTTTTTATTTACACACTTTGGTGGATTACTTGGACGTTTTAGCTCCTGGAAACCTTTCGTTTGCGTGGGATGACCCGTTGTTGGCTGTTCTATATGTGTTTCCAATTTTTTTTCCTTTGTGGGAATTTTGAGCATCATTTGTAAGAAATCTTATATGTAAATGCACTAAGATAAAGTGCCACACTATTGTACATGTATTTTGGGGATTTTGCACAGAAGGTTGTGCCATATTTTGTACTCGCACTATATTATAAAGTGCCATGGGGGGTTGTGTAGTGCCTTTTTATTTTCCATCACACCTTTTTCTGGTGAGTGTCCCTCCATGACGACAGTGGATCCATATGATTCCAGCCTCATGCATGTGTGCTTTGTTTTGCACACCACTTTTTCAGTTGCAGGTGCTTTCTTCTGCACTTTCAGATGTCATTTCTTCTCCTTCATGTACTACAGGGTTTTACACAACATTTCAGTGGATCTGTCAGGCTCTCCCAGTTAACATTATGGGGGGGAATTATACTATTCATGCTAATGCTTCCTTGGTTTCACCTTGGAAGGAATCTTCCATTCTCAGTTGATTAGTGTTTTTCAAACTATTGGTACTTGTGTCATCTGTATCTTCGTTCCAGGTGTTTTCCTTTGTTTACCATCTGATTCGAGTAGTGTCGTTGGGGGCACTCATGCAAATTGTTGTCTTCTTGATCCTAATCATCCTATCTTCAAAGGAGGTTCTTCAGCACCATAGCAGACATCTTTTGATAGTTGTTTGTAGCTTCTTCTACTTCAGTGATGTTCTTCATGTCTTTCATCTCTTTTTGGAGTAGAGTTTTTCCCAAGAGGTTTTCTCTATTTCTCCACTTTACAGAGATTTGGTTGTATTCGGGTACCTCATCAGGCCTAGTTGTCGGGCCCTTGTTTTCTTGCACATGTTTGTAGCTGCACTTTTGCTCATCTTAAGGGGGGGTGTTAGAGTAATGGTTTTAACTTAATTATGTTAATTAAGTTACCTTTATTCCTCTCTTAAGATTTCACTTTAGTTTGCATATTCTGATATTTAATAATTATATTAATTATTAAATGTCTAACTATTAGGGTTACTTTTAGGTGTTGCATGATCTCCTTTTAAGGATTGATCTTTGTAATTATTTCAATTCAACTAATGCAATCTCTCTTGAAGCTTACAGAGCACCCTTTCTTTTTTGTCTCCATCTCTTCCTTTCTATGATAGGTTATTTGCATGCAGGTGATCTTCAGGGTCTATGAAGTTGGCTTTCTCAACTTCTACATGGTTTCTAACAAAATAATATAGATAACTTATTCAAATTTTTACGTCAAGTTTCCTAACTCTAATTTTTCTAAAATTTTTGCCACTTAAGGGCCTATTTTTCCATGATGATCCTGCACATACCCGTCATCCAAATACACAATCAAAAACTTACCCAAGAATTTCTTCAATACCTTATTCATCAACCTCCTGAAAGTACTCGGTGCTTTTGTCAGTCCAAAAAGCATCAAGAACCACTCATACAATCCTTCATTTGTCTTGAATTTTCTTTTCCACTCATCCCCTTCTCTGATTCTAATATGATGATATCCACTCTTCAAATCTATCTTTGTAAAATATTTAGCTCCACTCAAGCAATTCACAATGTCATCCATCCGAGGCAAAGGAAATCTATACTTCACCGTGATCTTGTTTATGGCTCTAGAATCTATACACATTCTCCATTCTCTATCCTTCTTAGGTGCTAACACAATAGGTACTACACATGGACTTAAGCTTTCTTTGATCAAACTCTTCCTCAATAAATCTTGCACTTGTCTATTCAACTCCTCATTCTCTATCAGTGTCATCTAGTGTGCTACTTTATTAGGAAAACTAGCTCCAGGAATTAGATCCATACAATGACTAATACTCCTCACAAGTGGCAATCCATCAGGTACATTATCTGAAATGATCTCCTCATATTTTGCTAGTATCTCCTCTATCTCTTTCAGGTGTTCTTCTACATGCTTCAAGTCTTTATCCTTCTTAGGAACCAAGGCATAACATACATTCTCATGTCTCAACCCCTCAAGGAATCTCCTTCCATCAAATAGACAAACCCTAACATTCGTATAAACCTCAACTTTAGGAACATCTTCCAATGACAACAAAATCTACTTCATCTCATTAGCAACAATTGTGTATATATTCTTCTTTCCATCATGAACAGCGTGTCTATCATACTTCCAAGGCCTTCCCAACAAAACATGGCATATATCCATAGGCATGATATCAGACAAAACTTCATCATGGAAATTTCCTATCTTCAATTTCACCAAACATTGTTCACTTACCAGTATCTTATGCTCATCCTGAATCCAAGAAATATGATAGGGCTTCAAGTGTTTCAACCTTTCCAGGTTTAATTTAGTCACCATCTCTTCAAAAACTAGGTTTTCAGAGCTTCCACTGTAAACAATCACTTTGCAACATTTACCATTCACCTTGAATCTTGTTCGAAACAAATTCTTTCTCTGCATTGGCTCTTTCTCCAGCTCACTTTGACATAATACTCTCCTATTCACCAACACTTCTCCATCTTCCGGTTTATTAGGTGATCTAGCATGATCCTCCTCAACAAAGGTTGTCCTTCTATTGTTCTCTATATTCCTACTTGTCTCTCCCTAATTGCATTCAAATGCTCTATGTCCTTCTCCACCACATTTATAACAAGTCCCCTTCAATATCATTTTCTCCTATCCTTTACCATCTCCTCTATAACCTCCATTTCGGTAACTACCATATCCTCTTCTTTTGTAAGAGTTTCCATCACCTCTCTAGTATGAATTTTCATTCTTACTAACCTCCTTATCCTTATTCTAGTCTAGAAAAGATCCTCTTCCTCCAGCAAAATTTCTTCCTCTTTGAAATATTCCACCTCTTCCTCTATGTCTCTGATCATGTATTTTGTTCAAATTTTCTTCTGCCTTTAGGGGACACTAGTATGCTTCCTCCACACTCACCAACTTGATCAAACTAATTTCATCCTATGTAGATGACCTCAAACCATTCACATATCTAGCTACTTGTTCAATCTCATCCTCCGAGTGTCCAGATCTAATATTCAACTTATAGAATTCCTCAGTATATTCTATCACACTTGATTCTTTATACTTCATATTTTGCTACTTCTTGAACAAGCTAATCTGATAATCTACAGGTATAAACTTTGTTTTCAACTTGTTCACCATCCGATCCCATGAATTTATCTTTTCCTTTCCTCTTCTTTGCCTATTTTTCTAAAATTTTCCCACCAAAGGGATGCATGTCCTTGCATATTTCACCTTCTTATCTTCAGTGGTACCTTCAAATTCAAAATATTTTTCCATCTTTGTGATCCAATCAAGCAATTCTTCTGAATCCAACTTACCATTATAATCTAGTGGATTGAAATGGGGTTTTGTTTTCACTCTAGTTAGGGCTCTTATGAACCTCTCTTCTCCCTGATCCAAGCCAAGTTGCTCTTCTCTTCCTCTTTCTTCCTGTACTTCACCTCTTCATCACTCACATCATCAACTGGCGAACCTCTCCTCTAATCCATTTCAACTGCATCTAATCTGGTAGCAATTCCTCTTAACATCTCCATCATAGTTGGGTTTTCATTTCCACATGCTCTATTTCCTCTACCATTTCTTCTTCCTACCATCTTTACACAAGTCCTCTATAGCTACAAGTCGGATACTTAATCTGCCATCCCACAAAATATATTCAACAAGACTCCACAAATTCTAATGACCTCACATGGATTGAATCTCGCTCTGATACCAATCTGGCACAACCACGGTAGGAGGGTCCTCAAAGAGAAAAATTCAGACCGTGCAGCAAGAGTAACACAACGAAAGAAACATAAAATATGGAGGAAAATGTAGATGCAAATATTCTCATTAACAAAAATATTAATTACATTCGGCTAGAAACATCCGAGCTTATAGATTTGGCTCATGGGCCTGATAAAACATGCTCAACAATACAACATTACAATATGTGAGAAAGATCTTATATATTAGATCTATCTTAATCTACTTGATCAACTACTTCTTGATTACTACCCCCTAATGATCGGTCACAAGATTTATATCATATATGCAATTCTAGAAACATCCACATCATCCAAAGATCATTACATTCTCCAAGGAAAGAAAATGTAGCGTGCACAAGAATAGGTCGGCCTCAAATTTGAATTACTCTTCAACATGTGCAAAAGATGAAGTGTGGACCCATAATGAAGGTTGGGGACACTGCACAGAACAATTAAAATCACATCGTTGAGATCCGGGTATGTGCAGGATCATGATGGGCCAAAAAGTGGCAATATGATGGTTATGTTGTTGACAACTTTGTTTTTACCCAAAATTGATGAAACGAAAAGGGTTTTTAAAGGAGATTCTTAGGTTTCCACCAATATAAATTATTCCTTACTTTAAATATAATAAGTAATTATTATTTATTTTCTATTCAAATTACGACTAAAGTCCTGATTGAAAAAAATTGATAGCTTTCAAATAGTATCACATTCTATGCTTCACATACTATAGGATTAAAAAATAAAAATTGAATTTCATAAAATTTTAACCAAGTTAAGGTGGTCGACATACGAGCTTTTATATTTTTAAAAGTTGTTAATAAAAAATCATAATTAATTATTTACTTGGAAAAAAATTACAAAAAATATGCATCACATCGGGACATGAGTCCTCTACTTATATCTAAAATATTATAAAATAATATATCATTTTATTGTGGTTAGGTGGTAACAAATACCCACTTCTTTTTTTTCCCGAAATTTAAGTACTCGCATTGAAATTTCAAATTTTCACCATATATATATTTTTTTTTTAAACAAACCTAGTAGTTTAGAAACTACATTCAATTTTTTACAGATTCTATTCTTACATATTTTTGAAATAACATAGATAACTTATTCAAATTTTTATGTCAAGTTGCCTAACTCTGATTTTTTTGAATTTTTTGCCACTTAAGGGCTTGCTTTTTCCATGATGATCCTGTACATACCCATCCACAAGTCACATGAATGATCCTCAATGATTGAACTGGCCAAAATTTTTGAAATTATTCTAGTGTCGGTTCAAGAAATTGCCATGAAATCCGAAATTGATAACTTGTCGAAAAAAGATCCAATCGCGCTCAAATCTTGGAAAAAGGAAAATGAACATGTGGATGATGTACGCAAAGATCCACAGGGTTTGGTGGGAAAAGATGATGAATCCACCAATAGGAATTGAGCAAGAATAGAATAAGAACATAAAACTAAAAGAAAATATTTTTGGTTGATATAAGATTGCCAAGAACCAAGGACGCTCTTGCATCAATAGTTGAAGTGTGAATGTTAGAGTGGATGAAGATTACTCTCAGTTGTTACACAAAGATGACATGTATTCAAAAGTCCCTGCTTATGAAGAGAAAGAAGAATCTGTAAAATGATAGCCACAAGAGGAAAGTCATGTTGATGAAGAAGAGAAACCAAACACTACTCCAAAAGCTCCACCCAAATTTGTCAAGTGAGATCATTTTGAGAAAAAAAATATAGGAAACAAATTAGATGGTGTCATGACAAGAAGATTAGGTAAACTATTATTTACTCTTTGAATAGAGCATAAATCTTATGAATAATCTAGTAAGGATGAAAGTTGGATTGAAGCTATCAAAGAAGAAGTTAGTCAAATAGAGAAAATTAGACTTGGGAACTTGTTCCTAGGCATGCT
This sequence comes from Sequoia sempervirens, assembly GCA_007258455.2. Classification (NCBI taxonomy): domain Eukaryota; kingdom Viridiplantae; phylum Streptophyta; class Pinopsida; order Cupressales; family Cupressaceae; genus Sequoia; species Sequoia sempervirens. The sequence continues at coordinate 193,828,362 of VDFB02000008.1, read as the reverse complement.
GATAGGAATGCCATAGGCTCAAAATGGGTATTTAGAAATAAACTAAATGAATATGGGAAGATAACAAGAAACAAAGCTATATTAGTCTATAATGGTTATGCTCAAGTTGAGGGTATAGATTTCAATGACACATTTTCACCTGTTGCTAGGCTTGAAGCTATCAAAAATTTTCTTGCATATTCACTTTATAAAATATTTCTAGGTATACCAAATGGATTTAAAATATGCATTTCTTAATATCTATCTAGATGAGGAAGTTTATATGGAGAAATTTGAAGGGTTTACTGTGATAGAAAACAAAGATTATGTATAAATATTGAAAAAGGCTTTGTATGGTTGTTTAGGTGGAAAATAGGATTCACCAAAATGAATCAACAAGATGATGAACCACTTAATTTTCCCGCACAAAACACATAAAATTATGAGAGCCAAAAGATGCAAATAACAATTAGAAATGATACATAACTATTATAGCAACTATGAGGGGATTTTTTAGAGCTCAAAGAGGTGTGTACCTTGCTGCAAGAAGCCTATTTTTAGGGAACAAACAACTCATTCGCCCTTAGTGGCGAATGGGTCCCTATTAGGGTTTTTGAAACAGAGATTTGGATTATTTTCCTTGATTTCTACACTCTTAGATTCCTAGTTGTTAGCTCATGAAAAATTGTACTTAATTTTGTATCTTCAATTCTTCATTCTTGCACTTTAAAGGTCAACTTTGCAATTTGAAAACTTTGAATTTTTTTCTCTAAACTTCTTCTCCACTTGATCTTCAACCTATAAATCTGCAAACATACACTCAAGGGAAGAAAAACTTGTTTATTGTTAGTGAATAGGGATTTTTCTAAGTCAAACCCCTATATGTAATTAAACCAAATGATGAAATAATGTAATTGAAACATGAAACATGAAATGATGTAATGTAGATACCTTGTAAGATGTCAAGATTGTAATGCAAATATGCAAAATAGCATGAAGTGGTCATGAAGAGTGTAGATTTGTATCCTTGACTATGATGTGAACAATGCTTGCAAGTAGATCTTCAATGCTACATTCACAATCTTAGCTCAACAACATGCATGAATGCACTAAACCATTGACATAATGAAATGATCTTGAATTTCTACAATAAACAATTGATAATCTACCTTGAAATTCCTTTGAAAATTCTCTTCAAGTACTCTATAGTTCTCTCTTGAAATTGCTAGAATGCTTCATAAAATTGCTAGGTGAAATTATGTGAATTAACCCCTTATTTATACTAAATCAAGAGATTAACCTCAAAATTCAAACAATTCAAGCTGAAACTTGATCTAGAGATAAACATTATTAGATTCTTGTCATAATGAAATTCAAAAAGGGGGTCCTCATTAAGGGAGGACCCATTCACTACCTAGGGTGAATAGGTCCTGGCACTATTTTCCAAGACCTCACCTTTGGGGAATGAAAGAATACTAAAACCCAATTTGAAATATACTGATCTAAAGGGGGGTCCTATAGAGGGAGGATCCATTCACCACCTAGGGTGAATGGGTCCTAGCATCAATTTATAGGACCTTGATTTTACCCAATTAAATGTTATGAAATTTGAATTGTGGGTTTCAGGATAGATCTTCAGGAGGTCATAAATAAGGCTTAAATTTGAATTAAAGAAGCTAATTAACTCCAATTAACCATAATTAATTAACAAGACCTTAGATAAATGTCAAAATGTGTTACAAAACTTAAATAAGGTACAAATTAAGTACATTTTATTAAAAAGGGGTCCATGAGGCCTAATTAATTGAATAAACCTTAGAAAAGTGTGTTACAACACTTTACAAAAATTTTGCAAAGGAAAAATTAAAGTACATGTTAATCAAATAAGGGCCCTAGAATGATGTGAATGTGTACAACACATTACAACACTATTTCAAGACAGAGTTAGGTTAATTATATTTCAATTATTCCCAAATTAATTGAGGAAAAGGGATACTGTTTCCGTTACTCCAATGGTTTAAAAAACTCCCCTAGAGCTTGGTACTACCTCTTTGCCAAATATCTCTAATAGCAAGGGTATAAGAAAGGTATTGAGTTGATAGCAATTTTTATTTTAAATATGAAGGTGAACATATACTTGTTGTCATTGTTTATATTGAGATTTCCATGCTATGAGAATTGACATTTTCTCTTGGTTTAAAAGTCAATCAGTTAGATACATGTATTTTCATTTCTCTAACTAGGTATGTGAAGGAAATTTTAAATAAATACAAGATGAAAGATTGCAATCTAGTTAGCACACCTATGGTCACTAGATGTAAGTTGAACAAAGATGATGTGTCTGATTCAGTAGATTAATCATTTTATAGATCGATGATTGGAAGTCTCTTATATCTCACAATAGCAAGGCATGATATCATGAAATTTGTTTGTATGGTTTCTAGAATTCAAGCTACTCCTAAGGAGATGCATTTCAAATTTGTGAAGAGGACTTTTCAGATACTTAAAGAGTACTTTAGAATATGGTCTATGGTATCATATTGGTAATTATTTGGTGCAGGAGCACCAATCCTTTTGATGTTTCTTTTTAGTTAGGCTTGACTCTAGTTGTTAAATTTGTGTAACAAGGCTATTATGAATGCCATCCATGATGATTTGGAGTCTTTTGAGTAAAAAGCAATGAGGAAGTTGCAAAATATGAAAAAATGTAAAAATTGCTAATCAAATGTGTCAAGTTTGACAAAGTTGTCACATGTGGTAAGGGTCTATGTTGTTTTTCAAGTTTGGGGTCATTTTAGGAGTTGAATAAGGTCTTGATAGACCATATTTAATGTTTTGGGGGTCTAGGAGAGTCAAGGGGATCAACATTTTAAATGTCCAAATAAAAAAAATGTCAATTGTAAACTTGAAAAAGTGTAAAGTTTGAAAAGGCTAGAAGCCAACGTTCACAAAGGGGTTTAAAAAGTAGTTAAAGGTTGGTTGGTTGGAATATGGAGGGAAAACCTTTAAAAATGTGTGAATCATCATTGTAATGGTTGGCTTGGTGATTTTGGAGGAAAACTCAATAGAATTCTTATTCTTTTTCAAGAATTTGTGCTTTTCATCTTTTCTAGATATGTATGGTAACATACAGTCATTAGTTTGTACAAATTCTTTATGGATACTTTAATGGAATGAATCTACTATGTTTTTCATCTAGTTTGAGGGGTTATAAGTGAACTTGAAGCATCTTATATCTATTTCTTTGAAGATTATCGGGTATACCCTATTTTGGGGTTTTGTAACATTTAACATGTTTTGAGGGCCCATACACTGATTGTATTCACTATGATTGGTGTAATGGGATCCATGGAGGATTTTTAGGTGCTAGGAATAATATTTTGTATTGAGGGAAAGGAATGAAGGAGATTGAGTTGTTGTTTCTAGTGAGTTTGTGAGGAAAAATGCATGAAAATAGAGGTTTTAGCCTAGGGTTTGGTGAAATATGAGTGTGAAGTCATTTATCATGGACTATTAAGAATTTTTAGGGTTATTAAAGATTTTTTGAACTATTTTTTAGGCCTGAGAAGGTGTGGAGTGTAGGTTTTCAGTAAGCCATAGGTTAAATAGGAAGAAGTGAGGGTTTTTGAGTTCAGGGTATTGCATGGCCTGTCTTGGCCTAAAGATTGTGTATTTTGTGTTTTCTTAGGTAGATGAGTGCTTCCCCATTAATATTTGGGTTTTGAGAAGTGTTTCAAAGGTGGTTCCTTTGTAAATTTAGCCTAATTGGCCTTGAAAATAGTGTATTTTGCTTGATTGTTGAAAGTTACTTCAAAGGACTTGTATGTGAGGAAGAGATATGTTAAATTTGATCCTAGTGGGTGTCTAGATTAGTAATTTTCTTGTAAATTCCTTTGAGGAATTTGTGTGAGAATTTGAGAAAAGTGGGTTTGCTATACTACTAGATTATCAAGGTGAAAGGTAGGAAAACAAGCCAGATTGGTTTTGTGAGGAAGGAGCTGATTTGAGACCTTTTGATATGAAAAATAGGAGTTTTTTCGGCCACCTAGGTTGCATCATTTGGTATCAAAGCCAAGGGAGTGGGTATGTGCAGGATCATGATGGGCCAAAAAGTGGCAATATGATGGGTATGTGGCTGACGACTTTTTTTTACCCAAAATTGATGAAATGAAAAGGGTTTTTAAAGGAGATTCTCATCTTTCCACCAATATAAATTATACCTTACTTTGAATTTAATAAGTAATTTTTATTCATTTTCTACTTGAATTATGACTAAAGTCCTGATGGATAGGCTGATTGAAAAACATCTATAGCTTTCAAATGGTATCACATTTTTTGAATCGAAAACATGCATCACATTATATGCTTTGCATACTATAGGATTCCAAAAAGAAAAATTGAATTTCATAAAGTTTTGACCAAGTTAAGGTGGTCGACATACGATTTTTAATATTTTTTAAAAGTTGTAATAAAAAATTAATAATTAATTATTTACTTGGAAAAAATTACAAAAAAATATGTATCACATCAGGACATGATTCCTCTACTTATATCTAAAACCTTATAAAAAAATATTATCATTTTATTGTGGTTAGGGTGGTCAGACAGACACCTACTTCTTAATTTTTCCCTAAAATTTAAGTACTACTGCATTGAAATTTCAAATTTTCACCAAATAGATTTTTTTCTTTAAAACCAACCTAGTAGTTTAGAAACTTCATTCAATTTTCTACAGATTCTATTCTTACATATTTTTGAAATAATATAGATAACTTATTCAAATTTTTACGTCAAGTTGACTAACTCTAAATTTTTTGAATTTTTTGCCACTTAAGGGCCTATTTTTTCCATGATGATCCTGCACATACCTGAGTAAGTCCCTTGTGAAAGAAGGTTAAGGGTTTGAGTGAAAAAGGAAGGTGTAATTGAAGGAATCCAAACATTCCTCCTAAAGGAAGCATAGTTTCAAGAAAGATAAATGAGAAGGCTAAAGAAATAGAAGCCTTGAAGAGGCAGATGGTTGCATTGAAGTCTAAATCTAGGGTAGATATGGATGATAGTGATTATTAAGAGGAAGAGACCTCTAGTGAAGATGAAGAGATGGATCTAGATGGTGTAAGAATGATGAATCTTTTGAAGGCTATGAAGAAAGATGGACGTGGAAAAATGGATGTGCCTATGTATGGGGGAAAACTAGATGGAGAAGAGCTCTTGGATTGGATAGGGGTTTTGGAGAACTATTTTGAAAGTGAGGAGGTTGATGATGAACACAAGGTGAAGAAGGAAAAAACTAAGTTGAAAGGACATGCTTTGTTGTGGTTGAACTTTGTGCAAGATGAAAGGAAGAAAGAGGGAAATAACAAGATCTCTTCTTGGGAGAGGATGAAGGAAAAAATCAAGAGTAAGTTCCTTCCTTGTGATTATAATGTTCAGTTACTTAAAAAATTACAAAATCTTAGAAAAAAAGAACAAGATGTGCAAACATATATAAAAGAATTCTATAGGCTAAGTATAAGAACTAAGCATGAGGAGGATGAGGAAGAAAAAGTAGCTAGATATCTAAATGGTGTAAGGTATAACATTCAAGATGAAATTAGTTTGTTGGCACCAAAATATGTGGAACAATGTTTTCAAATAGCAATTAGGGCAGAGGAAAACCTCAAGAGGAGACAAGAGAAGGAAACAAGAGGAAGATGGAGTAATTCTATGGGAAGAGGTACCTTTTCTAGACCAAAACAATCCAAAGAAGGTCAAGAAGATGTTGGTAAAGGAAAAGAAAAAGTGGCTAAGTCTAGAGGTGAATGGAGAGGTGGAAGAATGAACTTTAGAGGAAGAGATTCTAATGAGTTTGCAAGGAAGTGTTACAAATGTGGTGAATTTGGACATCCATTCTACAAATGTCCTGATAAGTTTGGAGCTACTACAAGTGGAAGTGAGATAAAAGGTGACAAGAGAGTTGAACTTGTGCAAGAGGATGAATAGGAAAGTGTTAGTTCATAAAAAATTGTTGCAAAACCTGAGATTGGAGAAGCTTTGATGTTTCAAAGACAACTTTTGAAGGCCTCCAAGGAGAAAGAACCATTGCAAAGGAGAAGTCTCTCAAAGACCACTTGCAAGAGCAAAGGAAAGGTATGCAAGTTAGACATTGGTTTAGGCTCCACTGATAACATAGTTTCAAAGGAAATGGTAGATAAGTTGAATTTATTTAAAGTTCCCCATCAAGTGTCATGGTTGAATGAAGATCAGTCACTCTTAGTTAATGGGAAGGCCTTAGTTGAATTTTAAATTCGAGGATATCAGGGTAGAGTGCTTTATGATGTTTTTCCAATGCAATGTTGTCATTTGTTGCTTGTGTGGCCATGGAAATTTGACAAACGTGCTATGTATGATGGATGCGAAAATACTTACAAGATTGAGCATGAAGGAAATACATTCACCTTATTACCATTGCAAGAAGAATGGCAAGCAGAATAGTGCAACAAAGGTCATCATGATGGGCAATAAGGAGTTTGTGAAGGTTGAGGTAGAAGAGAGTAAATAGTTTACAATCAGTTAAAGGGATGGAGGTCAGAAAATAGTAGCTTTGGATGCTAACATAGAGGTTGATGGCAGCAAAGAAGGTGAGAAAAGGATGTCCATGGTTGAGGTAGAGAAAGTTGAGAGTGAACTTCATAAAAGGGAAAACAATGAGTCAAGAAAGGTTGAGGAAATATTTATTGGGATAGTGTGGTGCCCTGTGGTAAGTGTAACAATGGAAAGACAGTCAGATCTTGGTGAGAGAAGAGCTTTAGGGACTATTAAGCATGTGTAGGGTTATTAAAGTGTAACAATGGAAAGGCAGTTAGATCTTGGTGATAGAAGAGCTTTAGGGTTTGGTAAAATCTAACTGGGAAGTCATTTCTCATTGACTATTAAGCATGTGTAGGTTTATTAAAGAGTTTTTGAACTGGTTTTGAGGTCTGAGAAGGCATGGAGTGTAGGTTTTCAATAAGCCTTAGGCTAAATAGGAAGAAGTGAGGGTTTTTGAGTTCAGGGTGTTACAGGGCCTGTCTTGGCCTAAATATTGTGGATTTTGTGTTTTCTTAGGTAGGTGAGTGCTTCCCATCAATATTTGGGTTCTATGAAGTGTTTCAAAGGTGATTCCTTTGTAAATTTGGCCTAATTGGCCTTGAAAACAGTGTATTTTGATTGATTGTTGAAAGTTACTTGAAAGAACTTATATGTGAGGAAGAGATATGTTAAGGTTGACCCTAATGGGTGTATAGATCGGTCCTTTTCTTGTAAATTTATTTGAGGAATTTGTGTGAGAAATTAATAAAAGTTGGTTTTCTATGCTACTAGATTGACAAGGTGAAAGGTAGGAAAACACACCAGATTGGTTTTGTGAGTAAGGAGTTGATTAAAGACCTTTTGAATTGACAAAGAGGAGTGTTTTGGGCCACCTAGGTTGCATCATTATTTCACTTTAACTACATACACTGACACAAATTATGCTAGTTGTGTGGATGATAGAAAGAGCACTAGTGGCGATATATTCTTTCTAGGAGATAGATTGGTAGCATGGTTAAGTAAGAAACAAGAGCTAGTTTCCTTATCCACTGCTAAAGTTGAATATATTGTTTTTGTCTCTTGTTGTACTTAGGTGTTGTGGATGAAACAATCACTACATGATATTAAGGTGAATTTTGATGGGCTAGTTGATATTTGTTGTGATAATACTAGTACAATAAATATCTCAAAGAATCTTGGTATGCATTCCAAAACCAAGTAGATATCTAGTAAATATCATTTTCTTAGAGAAAAAATTGTTTTACCTGAAGTCAAATTAGAATATGTGTCTAAAATGATCAACTAGAATGTATATTTACAAAACCCCTTCCAAAGGATTCATTTGAATAGGTCAAAGATAAATTAGGAGTTGTTCCTTCTCCTATATTTTATTGAATACATAAAGTATTCATCCAAAGGGAGCATAAAAGAGTAATTATTTATCCCTAGTCTATCCCTTTGTAATTTTTGTCAAAGGGGGAGAGTATAGAAAATGGGAAAAAAATATGAGGCATGCTTTAGTGATCAAGGAATGAAGGGGAGCATATAGTATGCAAGGTGTTGATAAGGAGAATAGTGAATTGCAATGATGATTTTTATTCTATGGGAGTATAAGAAAAATTTGTATGCAGGGAGAACACATGCTAAATGATGCAATGGTATAGAAAGGGGGAGTATGAAGGATGTTGCCAGTTTTCAAATATTTTCAGCTATTTCCATCAATGAAAAGGGGGAGATTGTTAGAATTTTTATCATTGATGTCAAAGGATAATTATGATTATTAATGATGTCAATGGAAATCATAGGGTAGTCATAGTGATTGTTGATGTTATAGGATCCGTCACAAGAAGAATGGTGAAGATTGATGGAGAGAAAAGCATGTTGTTAGAATGTTTTACAAATTTGCAATATTGTATTAAAAGTTATAATATTGTCATAAAAAATTGTCATGCTTTTATAGAGTATTTCTAGAGTTTTGCAGACAAAATAGATAGCATATCTATTATGGGTAACTTATCAAGTGCATTCCAAATATATGGTCCACAAGTTTAGATGATGAAAATTGAGCTCAAAATTGAATTATATTTTCTCTCAACCATTACTAGGGTTTCTTAGTAAATCCCTAAGGGTTTCAGTCATGGCATTCATAGGCATTTCTATTTTTGTGTTGATTAGAAATAGGCGGTAACTAGTCACTTAAGGTATAACATACACCTTACAGGTTGTGTTACCAACCCCTTTGTTCTTGGGATTATCAAATTTGTGAAGTGTACATAGAGATTTTATTTTTCCATAAGTCTAGTGCCTAATTATTTATCTCAGCTTGATCAATGGTGGTGATAAAAGGTTGAAGATCAGGTGGCTCTTGTGCACTCACAAGACTTTATATAGCTCATGTTAGCTCATAACTACAAAATCATAGAATCTCACCACATGTTTGGTGGGACAAAGAACAAGACTCTTTGCTTTGATAATATCAATGGTCACCTCAAAGGATGTTAGAGACCGATAGCTGACGAAGCATCACATTTCCAAGTCTTTTTGAAATAGAAACATCTGTGATAGCATGAAATAGTGAAAAGTTTCTAGAGGAAATTGCATCACATAGTTAATATGCATTACATATTTCATTCTAAAAGAGAAAATATAAAATTCACTAAGAAAAATAAATGTGATGAAGATCAACAATGCACAGTGAAGGTGAATATCTGGCGATTTTTGCTATTTCATGGAAAGGATGGTGGGGTCCTTATGATGGCTCTGCAAAAATGTAGTATGTCGATGCATGTCCATGATGACATGTGGAAATCATTCATCACATCACATAGCTACTATAAATAACATATATCATTCTTCAAGCATGAAGAAAAAATGCACTAAGCATATGGTATGTGATATAGATCTACGATGCATATTCAAAGGAGTCTTGATCAAATGGTCACCTTTTAAAAATAAACTATATTCAAATAAGACCATCATATCAAGGCATGAAAAATAAATATGAATGGTTGATATTCAAAGTGTGAAAATATATATGTTCTGAGGACAAAATTTGATGGGCAGTTACCGAGATGAAGTTGATTTAAATGTATTTATGAAAAATCATAAAAGCGATGGTTTCAAGAGACTACAAAGCAGTTAGGGTTTGTGTAACTATAGAAAATAGTTACTATCATGGTAAAAATGGTGGCATGAGAGGTTGTTGAATATAGAACTCTACCATTTCATGTGGATAGTGAAGACATAAATGCAGATCATTTAAATTCACAAAGGTTACTGAATTGTATGGATTTTTAGGTTTGGGGTAGAATATATGGTTTTTGAAAAAAATCTATCAAAGTGATAATCTTTGTAAGAGGGAAAAAATGGATGTGAAGAGTAGAAGAAGAGAGTCCAATGTAAGCAATTGAAAATGTTAATTTTGGGTTGAAGAAGAATTGGTATTAGCATATATGAACATGTAATATTGTAGAGGTTGGTGCCTTAGAAATATTGAGTTGGCATTCAATTAGGTGCATGAAATGTACCTTGAGGTTGGTGACTCAAAAAATTATCTTAGGTGTGAAGTGTACCTCAAGGTTGGTGCCTCAAAATATTGTCTTGGGTGTCAATGTGCAACCTATAAGTTGGTGCTTACAAAACATATGTAATATTTTTTATTGTGAGGCTAGATTAGGACAATAGCTTCTAGAAGCTATTCTCACTATGGTTTTTCCCATGTGCATTGGGTTTTTCATCTATTTCTGGTGTCTTCTTTGTGTGTGATTCTTTTGTGTGATTTTAAATCATGTTAGCTATTTTAATTTGGTACAAAATTGCATACACTTATTCACTCCCTCCTCTTAATGTATTGGTGTTCTTTCAACAATTGGTATTAGAGCACAAGGTTCCTTGAAGAAAGTTTAACAACTTGAGTTTGATCCAGTTTCAAGAATAATATAGCTAGAAAAGAATGGTCTCATTCAAACAAAGAACCATTTTTTGGTGAAACAAATTATGCTTAATGGAAAATCAAAATGGAGACTTACTCGACTTCTCTTGGATTTGATGTATGGAAATCCATTGTAGATGGCTACAAAGCACCAAAAACTCCTCCCGCTGACTCTACTGATAAAAATCTTGGGAGAACAATGCCAAAGCTAAAAATGCTATTTTATGTGGTCTAACCAACTCAAAATTAGTAAAATTCATGCATTGTAAATCTACCAAAGATGTATAGGAGAAACTACACAATATCCATGAGGGTGATGAGAAAGTAAAACAAGCAAAATTGCAAAGTCGTAGATGGAATTTTGAGACTCTTAAGATGAAAGATGAATAAATTTTGCAACATACTTGCTTAGGGTAGATGAGTTAGTGAAGTAAATCAAAGGTATTAGTGAGAATATATATATATATATATATATATATATATATTGCTTGGTAAATCACTGCTAAAGGGCAACACCTTGGATGCTTTTGACTGGAGCTATGAACTAGTGAGACCACATTGTTGAGGGGCCTCATCCTCAGATATATACAACGAGCAACACCCTTACACCATTGAGCCATCTTAACCTTATCACTCCAAGACCAACTGCATAGATGCTCTAGGCATGAAAGAGTCACGAGGGTCCCATACAGAACCACCAGGCATGAAAGACCTGTGTGGGTCCGACAAAATTCCACGAGTAGCACACACCATCAAGAAACTGGATCCATGAGCAGAACACACCTACAAGAACAAGCATGCTCAGTCACCACATCTACCAAGATCACTTGTATGTCCTCCAAGATCAGCCGCCACAATAACCTCTGAGCATAATGTGGGACTAGTAGCGGTGCAAACACCGCTAGTAGGCTAGGCAGGGATTTGAACCTTGGTTGCACCATAAACGAGCAACCATCACACTGTTACACCAACATGTGATCCTCTGGTATTAGTGAGAATATTAAAGACAAGGTTGTTATAAAGAAAGTTTTGAGGTCTATCCCAAATATATTTGATTATAATGTCTTTGCAATAAAAGAAGCTAAAGATTTGGATAATTTCGCTATGGATGAGCTATTTGGGTCATTAGCTACATATGAAATGAGAAATGATAATACAGGCTCAACAAAGAGTGAAGCAACATTCAAGACTTCCAAACTCAAGAATATTGAAGATGATTTAGAACCTAACACTAGTACAAATGAATAAGAAGAATTTTTTTTTAGAAGATTGAAGAAGGGCACTGGAAAATAAAAAGGTAAGTTTCCTTTCAAATGGTTTAGGGTCAATGCAGGAACATGGGGGTCCAAACTAGGCCCCTAAGTGGCAATGAAAATTAAAAAAAATAGATTAAGGCAACATGACATAAAAATTTGAATAGGCTATTAACATAATTTGAAAAATATGCAAGAACATAATTTGTAGCAAATTGAATGTAATTTCTAGGCTACTAGTCCTATTTTGGAAGAAAAGTAAATCTATTTTGTGAAAATTTGAAATTTCAATGCAGTAGCACTAAATTTTTTAATAAAAAGATAAAAGACATGTGTATGCCTGACCAACCTAAGTACTAGAAAAAACAATATTATTTTTGAAACTTTCATTCTAAGTAGAGGACACTTGCCTAGATGTGTCACATTTTTTTAATAATTTTTTTGCAAGTAAATAATTAGTTATGATATTTTTATTAGAAAATTTCAAAATTATTAAAACATGTTTGTCTAACCACCATAACTTGATCAAAAATTTATGAAATTTATTTTTTTATCCTATTGTATGAGAAGCATAGAATGTGACAAATCTTTCGAATTCATAAAATGTGAAATAGTTTGAAAATTATAGAAGTTTTTCAATCAGCCTATCAATCAAGAATTTAGTCATAATGTATGTGGAAAATCAATAAAACCCTTTTTGTTTCATTAAATTCAGATAGAAAAAGTCATTAGCCACATGGCCAAACTAAGAAAAATTTTCAAACATAGTTTTCCAGTTGACTTTCTAGGTATGACACCCCCAAGCCAAATCCGAAGACAATCTTGAGGAAAATCCAAATCCTACTAATTTTGTTAGAAAAAATGGATATCTGTTACATGTATTATTTATAATATTATATATTATTAATACATAATATATATAATATATTAAAATATACTATATAGTAATATATTATATATTATATATTATGTATTCTATATTATATATTATATACTACATATATTTTATATAGTATATAATATATATTACATAGTACATAGTAAATATTATATAAATTATATTACTATTATGGAATATATATTATATACTATATACTATATACTATATATATTATATATAATATATATTATAGTTTGCTTTTCATGCATCATTGATTACCAATACACAAAAATTGTCACATATGGATATTATTATATGAGGAGTTCCAAATTGTTATAGTTGCTATAGCTTTTTATTATTATTATTTCAATTTGTAAACAATTAGAAAATGCACACAAATATCATCAAGATGAGAGAAAGATGGAGTGAAATCCCACATAGGAGGTGTGAATTGATGCAGGTCTAAAGCATTTTGATGGTAGTCAGGAGTGAAAAGATGTAAGTTTGGAGGAGAAAAGATCATGCAAGGCTCCCTATCACAAACCATTCTTAACCATTGATCTATTGAAAGAGTCTATTGGGGATGTAAAAATTCTCAAAGATCTGACTATTATCTATAGGGTTATTGGACTTAGATGTCACTGAAACAAAATTAGGTCAAAGATTGTGGCTAACTAGAAGATTATTGAGATTGTAAAATTCCTTCCAAATGTATTTTTTGTGGCCATTTTTCTTCCATCATAGGGATGGGAGGATGTTCTCCAAGGTAGAATTTGGAAGGTTGATGACTCCCTTATGTATATGTAGAAGTGGTGCCCTAATTTTAACCCTTTCAAGCATAACCCTTAGGATAAGCCAATATAGATCCGGTTATATAACTTTTCTCTTGAATACTAGGTGAAGGAAAGTGTAGTGAAGATTGGGTGATATTTGGGTGCACTTGTGGATGTAGACATGAAGATAATTTAAGGTGACTCATATATCTATGATAGACTCAAGATTGCAGCCATCAAGAATTAAAGATTTTGCAAAACCTTGTGAGAACCAAACCTATTTCTAGTAATGCCCTTCCTCTCATAGGGAATGTAAGAATGATGCTTAAACATCAAGAAGGGATAGAATTCATGTGCTCCTTAGTCCATATCATTCAATGTAATTTTCCTCCTCAACCACCCTCCAATACACCTCCCATGCATAAGAGAAAATAACCAACATATTCTAAGCACTTTACTACTCCTAACACATACTTTTATGAAAAAGGAAATGGTTTGCAATTAGAAGAAGAAAGTGATGAAAACATAGTAATCAAACCAAAGAAGGAGAAACCATGAGTGCATGATCATCAAAAGATACATTTACAATAGTTGTATGAACCTCCTGAGTCTCTTTATAACCTATTACAACTATCCAAAACTGAGACAATCTTCTATCCTCTTTTACGTTGGTAACTGGTTGCATTACCACCTAAACATGCAAACTTGACCAAAAGAAAAAGTAACAAGAATGAACCATATTGTTCATATCATAGATTATTTTTCCATCACACCAAAAATTTTCATCCTTTAAAAAAAGTATTGAATAAGTTTTCACCCTCTAAGAATCAAAATTAACTAAAAAAGCATGCATCTTATTCCTTGCCACATAACAGTTGTAGGTTCTTAGTATGCTCACTATTAAATGTTACACATTCATTGAAAATCATTATCTTTATCACAAGGATCTCATTCTCATCACCTATCTCAGCTCATCCTTGTCCTGCACCTAGTGGGGACAAGGGGTTAGATATCCTTCTCCTAGTTTTTGCACTTCATGTTGTCCATTTGGCTAGTTTTCCTCCTTCCATATATACTGAGAAAGATTGGGATGTAGCTGACATGCTATAGGTTGACTCACATGTGCCTTACTAGTCTTTTTTATTTATTTCACTTTTTCATGTTTCTTTATGTGATTGCAAATGAGTAATGTGATCTCCCATACTATTTCGTTTGATGTGTCTCTTTTTCTTCTTGTACATTCCTCTATATGTATCTACATTCTTCTATATTTCGTAAACATTTTACCTTTTTCACTTTTCTTGTGTTTTCCTTTTGGGGATGACACAAGGCGTTGAGACATTTAGGTCTCTTCCATGTTGACCTGAAAGGATTTTTGTTTTTTTTTGCTCTCCATGTGTCATTCTTTGAGTTTTATGAGTATTTGGGGAATGATGATGTTTTCGAGCTCTATAACAACATTGTTGCAAATATATACTGACACCAAATCCATAGATCCCTTATGTGTTTTTGGAGGCAACCCCTCCCTCCTTTTTTGTGACGTACCTTTATATCATAAACATATGACTTGGCATAGGGATTTCCGAGGAAGCTCTCATGTCTTAAGATTAAAAATTGGTTACTTTAAAGTAATTTCTCACAACATTGGTGTTATCAACCGCTTTAAAGTGGGGCATACATTGATAATAACTTTCAACATTTTTCATGTTTCATGGTGTAGTTTTCTTTTTTCTTGTGATGCATCCTTTTCTTGATGGTGTCATTGGGCTTGATGCCCTTGAAGAGTGTGATATTTCTTAGTGTATGAATTTCCTCTTAGTGGTGATGTGACACACTACATTCCCTAAGTTGTGAAACTTTTACTCTTGACTTGTCCTCTCTTGGAAACATTAGGCATGATGTTCCCTAAGAAGAAGACCTTAGAAGAACAAAGAAAGATACCCTTGAACAAAAACATATAATATAATGTTCATAAGTGTTTGGCATATTACAACATGCAAACCTTATGAAGCTTGAACCCTAATAAAGGCTACCAAGCATAACAAACCTTGCTTGCCTGTGGAGCCTTCCCCATGTTCATAGGTGTTTGGCATAATGTAGCTTGTTAAGCCCTATGGAGCTCAAAACTTTAAATTCAAGACCACCTAGAATAACACACCTTGCTTTCCTATGGAGACTTTCCTAGCATTGTGGTGCCTTAATGAAGTTGTCAAGAAGATAGATTTGTTATAGTATGGGAGCCTAATATGATTCTTTCATTTTCCACCCTATTGGAAGACTCGCCTAGTGGAAAGCTTAAAGTTTCGCTACCTCAGAGTGAGTGCAAATTGATATCTTAGATGTGTTCCACATCACATTGGATAATCTAGGTTTGATCTTCTTGGTATTTTATGTTGTATGATTGTGTATATTTTTCATTTCTACATAAATAAGTGTCTTGAATGTCTACTTTAGTGTGAGTTTGAAATTGGGACATACTCTCACTAAAGTTGGGGAAAAATGTAGTGTTGGAAAAAGTATCCCTGTTTCCACACTTAATTTGGGAATAATTAGTAATAAAATGAGTTTAATGATGCCTTAATTTAATGTTGTAATGTATTTTACGCATTCACATTAAATTTAGGGCCCCTTTTTATAAAATGGACTTAATTGTGCCTTATTTAGGGTGTTGTAAAATTTATCGTTACACTTTCACACTAATCTAGGACTTTATTAATTGATTAAGGTTAATTTTCCTTAATTGGCCCCTTTAACTCAAATCCAAACCTAATTAAATGCAAATTCCAAGGAATAAAGCCTGACATTCATAAATTCCATCTCACAACTCAACTTTGGAACATGTGTGTCCTAGATAAGTGAGCTAGGACCAATTTTCCATAGGGCACGAATGGGTCCTCACTTAGTCCTATGGCCCTAATTTTACATAGCACTTCACTTTGTCTGATGTGTGTCCTAGGTAAGTGGCCTAGGACCCATTCACCACATAGTGAATGGGTTCTCACTTAGACCTAGGACACATGTTTGAAATATATTTTTAGTGGTATTTTAATGATTTGAAATCCATAATTCAATGTCGGCTTGTGATATTTGAATTTTGGGAATTGATCTTAAGTTATGTATAAACAAGAGGTTGTTTCACTATCTCTCATCCTAAGACACCTACCAATTCAAGTTATCTTAAGAGAACTTTCAAGAGAGCATTATAGGAGTATTCAAGAGCATTTTCAAGGCATTCGAGGGCATATTTGAAGAAGAATATTGCAGCAATCAATATTCCATTATCATGTCAAAGATGTATTGCATCATGAATGTTATTTGAGATAATATGGTGATATAATGTTCAAGATCAATTCAATCATATTCAAATGCATTGTTGCACATGAAGTTTCATGATCAAGATCTACATTCATTGATGCCACTTCATGATACATTGCATATTTATCTAAGGTTTCAATTAAGGTGTGGTGTGTTGTGACATTTCTTTTTTTCATTCATCATTCCTTCATGATTTTATTCTTTTCAATGTTTAATTACCAAAATAGGGTTTTACCAAGGAAAATGCCCATTCCCTAACAATCAACATTTTTCTCTCTTTCATGTGTGATTGCAAGTTTTAGGTTGGAGATCAATTCAAGAGAAAGAATAGATAAGTTACAAAGTTTTCAAATCACAGAAACTGAGCTATATGATTTATTGCTAGATTTTCAACAGTGATCAACTAGAATCTAGGAGTCTAGACCTAGTAGAACAAAACCCAGAAACTGATTTTCCAGACCCCTAGACAAGACCCATTTTCCATAGGGTGAATGAGTCCTTAGTGAGGACTGAAAAACAACTTTTGGTGAAAGGTACAAAAAAAATTACCCTTTCCAAATCTTCCTTTTGACTATTAGTTGGGTTAGATTTGATTTTTGTTTCTCATTGACACTTTGTAACACACTTATTGAATGAAATTAGAAGAATAGATGAATCATATGGAAAACCTATTTTTCTTCATTTCAGTATATAATAGAAAATATAATGTAAATCCATGTGAAATTCAATAATAAATCATTTTATCTCATTTTCACTTCACTAGATTTCTAGTTTTATGCATATTGGTGTTGTTTCTAGAGCACCTGATTTTCCCTATCTTGAATTTGATAGAAATTAAGATTTCAAATTTTAAGATACATTTATTTTGTGGAAACCCTGAGATATTCTAAGTTTGATACAAGTAATTTGTGGAGTTTCATAAAATTAATTAAAATTGAGAATTATTTTAATTTGGGACATTACATGACAATTTTCAAAATTTATAATGGTGTGACTAACTTAATTTATTTTTAAAATGTTGAAAGATAACCATTTTTTTATTTTTTGAAATGAAAAACACTATGCAAATCTTTACTTCTTCAATGTTTATCACTAAAACATGCACGCACTTTGAAAAATTAAAATAACCTAAGATTCCACTAAAAATTCTCAATGAAATAACTAAAATCTAAGTCCTAATTAGATCTTAAATTATGCAATTAAATTCACAACATTTTAAATTTTTCTTTTAATGTATAATGAACAAAGAATACAAATGAATAGTTTTGAAAATAAAATAAAATAAAATCAATAACAATATCCTCAAATATCCTAGGTTTTGAATCAATTTTCATAATTTAAGCTATAAAAATAAAATAAATACAAGTGTAAGATATGTTAGGTTAACCAAAATGTAGAGTAGGAAAAGAGATCCTAGATAAAACTATATTTAATAGGAATAGCTTTTTGGTTGTCATATACATTTGGTTACAAAACCAACTAGGATTGATGATTGGCTTGCTACCATAATGGAGATCCAATCTCCTAGGGTTTGGTCCTTTTAAGTTGCAAAAATGATAAATTTTGTGTGTTTTAACAAGCCTATTTGACATAAACCCTAGATTTGAATATGCAATTTATTGCACAAAAGAAAATGAATATTAAATTTTTTTTGTAGATCTAGAAAATGGATACAAAGAGGAACTTGTGGCTAAAAAAGGGCCTAAATTTGAGAGACAAATTTGGTATTGCCCTTGTCCAAAAATGCTTCTTTTTCAAAATCTACAATCTCCAGAATGTAGGCTATAGTATGCTCTATGTTTCCTATGGTCGGTTGCTAACAAAACTTTTGGACCTGTCCTATAAACATGAAAATAGGGGGAAAGGTTGTGATGTATAGGGGTTTTCCTAAGTCAAACCTTGTTTTGGTGTTTCCACCTCCATGTAAGCAAATAATGATGATAAGGAGGGTATTCCCTAGTTAAGAAGATGCCAAAACAATAATTGACTAGAATGAGAAATGATAAATGATACTGTTACCTTAGGCATGAAACCCTTGTCAAAGTGACGTCCAAACAATATTTTACCACCAAAGGTTGTTTGATGGATGCTTGAATGGCTTGAAGAGCTGCAATAGGTTAGTCCACAAATAAAAAAAGAATTGTGTAGCTAGCATTTAGAAGATAACTCATATGTATCTTCATAATAATGGAATGAATGATCATTGTTAGAGTAATAAAGTCATCACCTAATTAATTAATTATTAATTAATTAATTGGGTCACTTTATGCTTTATTACACTTAAGCTAAACTTAGGAGTTCTTTTATTTCATTATTTTCTTTAACTAATTAGTTGATTTTTGCATGATTAAAGCCTTTAATATTATAACATGTTGTCTCATTCATTCTTATGATGACACTTGTCATGTTCTAATCTATCCCTAATCTAGGGTTAGCTTACATCCTTTTCATAAGGATTGATTCATTGTAATTGTATTTCATTCACTATGATAGCATATTCAGTGCGGTAGTTGTTCACATAATGCATATTTAATGTTTTATCATATCTGACTTGTTGAGCAATAATATCTTGCTTATTTCTTCATAGTTTGATAGGTTTATTGTTGCAGGTGATTCTTGGAGCTCTGGGAGTTCATCCATCTACTCTAACATGGTATCAGAGCACTAGATCTGTAGTCGCCTTGTCCACTTTTTTTGAAGAAACCAACTCATGCATTAGGATCCATGAATTATGGAGTAAATATGACATTATCATTGAGTACAAAGCTATTTAAAAAGATAGGTTTGCCTTATGTTTCATCAAAAAAGGCCTATGTTTGTCAAATCTATGAGGGTTTGAAGCTATGACACTTTTTTGCAAAATCAGAGGGGTTTTCCATCATTTTTTGAGAAATTTTGACCTTGATCTCTCAGACATTGCATGTTGGTGGAAAACAAACCTAATTGGTGTGCTTAGAAGGCCTAAAAACCCCTATTTTCATATAAAATATGATATGGTTTTGTGTTGTAGAAAAATGGCCCCTTGTCATTTTCATGGCCTTTTAGGTCTTCTTTCATGGTATTTGATATATTTGGCTTTGATTTTATGTTAAAACATGGCTTGAACATGCATATTTAAGTACTAAAATTCAAATAATGATGTCTTGTGAAGGTGTTTTGAAGTGTTGTAAGACATTTCTGCATTCTTCTAGACTTTATTCATTACAATTCACCTAAAAATCACCTTTTTACACATCATCAAGTCCTATTTTGAAGTGTTGTAAAGTCTTGTAACAAGATTTCACACTTTTCTAGGCACAACTTCACTATTTATCTCTTCTTATGACTTACTTGACCCCTTTATGCCCTCATATGCTTTAATTAAGTGTATTTTTGGATATTATCCTGACAAACAACATTCAATGCAACTTACTTTCTGACACTTGTTTTTAGGTCCTAGGTGGGACCCATTCACCATGGGTGGTGAATGAGTCCCACTTGGCCCCAAATTCAAAATATTTTAAATTTCTTTTTGGGATTTTATTAAATATCACTTGATGTAGGCCTGTGATGAGGGATGAACGAGATACTATGACACAAGATTGTATAAATAGGCATTTTTCACTTCATTAAATTACATATCCTAATTCATTCAAGAAATCTCCTACAATCTCAAGCATTCAAGCATCTTACAACATCAATTCAAGAAAATATTCAAGCACTTTGAAGCATCCATTGACATTAATTCAGACTTGCATTATTAAGGATTTGGTAAGATGATAGCATTTTCATGTTGTTAGTTTATCATTCCTTTACATTTCATTATTTCGTCAAGGGTTTGATTACCAAAAGTGGGGTTTGACCAAGGAAAACCCCTATTTGCTAACCCTCAACCATTTTTTCCCTCTTTCATGTGTGTTTGCAGACTTAGGTATGCAGATTTATAAAGCATTTATGTGTTGAAAAGTGGAAAGAAAAGTCAACTAGGTGTTTCAAGTCAACTCAAGTCTATTTCAAGCTTGAAGAAGGTTTTTTGTTCGATTCCTGTAGAATTGACTTCGACAACCTGACAAGCAGATATTTCTAGATCTGGTGTTGCAGAGTTGTCTCTTGATTTTCAAGAAATTTGGGAGAGGAATGATTTTCCATCAATGGTGAATGAGTCTCACCTGAGGACTGAAAATTTGAGTTTTGTCAGATTTTGGATCCTGACTATCAGAAACCAATTTCTGACACTATTTTACCAAGAGGAGGACTAATTCGCCACACTGGGTGAATGAGTCCCACTGTGAAAAATAAATGATTTCAACCAGCATCCACAACATTCTAGATTCTTCATCAAGTCTCCAGGTGCAGTCAGATTCATCCCTTTTCTTTTTGTTCTACATATTTTCTTCATTTAGTTCATTATTGCATTACACAATGTGTTTTCAAACATAGCTTTAAATTGCACTTTTGCATTTGTTTTCATTCATTTAGGTTAGTTAATTGCATTTAGTTTACTTCATTTAGGTTATACAACATCACACATAGCATTAATTGAATGAACCCCATACATTTTTGGGTCATATCTCTCTCCTTTTAGGTGAAAAACCCTAGAAGAGCTAGAGTTGTCCATAGTGACCCAAAAATCTACAGTTCAAGTTTGCTGAAAATTAATTTTTTGTGTTTTTGGGGATTTTCAAAAAATGTTGCTAGAAAAATCCATACAGCTGTATGGATCTGTATGGATGCCTCAATTTTTGTGCCATATTTTTTGGTACCTAGAACATTTTTGAGCTGCCTTGATTTTTATGCCATTTGCCTAGATTTTTGTGCCCTCTAGATCTTTGTGCTGCTTCGTTTTTCATGCCATGAAGGTACAACTACATACTTAATTAATTTTTTAATCTTTAAATCAATAAAATATTTGGTTTAAAGCCTAAATGAGCACTTTTTAGTAAAATGGTCATATCATGAGCATACAGAGTCTGTTTTTCGCAAACAAGATATCATCGTAAAGCTGGTTCTAAGATTGATCTAGTGGTATAGGTATTTTTTCCTTATTTTTATTTTTTTACCAAGTTATAAGCCCTTGAAGTCAGATCATTAGTTTTCACTTCTAGGGTCATATCTTTTGACTTAGGTATCAGGTTTTTGCGCTTCTTACAACATCAAAAATCTAGTTCAGTGCTCTATACAATGATCAAAATTATTTTCCTAGATTATTCCCTAGGTAGATTTTATTTAGCTTTCAGTGTTTTCATAAATTTCTTAATTACTTGGATGTTTTGACACTTGGGAATGCTCTGTTTGCATCATTTGGTTCTATTTCACATGATTTTCATGCACTAAAGTCATTTTTCTCATATTTTTTCATTTGAAGAGTAATCATGGGTTTCTCTACTCACCCTTTAGTTGTAATCCTTGAACAAGATAATTATGAGTCATGGGAAAAGGGAATACTTACACATTGTAGGTGGATTAATATTTTGCCTCATTTATATGACCTCATATCTGAACCAAACACACTAAGGAGAAAAATAGCTTGGGATATCATTAGAGATCATTTAATAGGACTTACATGTTCTAGTGTTAATTTTGACACTATGTGTGTTGTATCAGACACTGATTGTCCCCACACACTTTGGACTCATCTTTGGGAGATCCATGGAGACCCCATTCTCTCTCCATACCCATAGGATTCTACTTTAGATTATCTCTTACCCATGGATACTATAGGTTGTATACCCATTGATGATGCTACATTAGAGGACCTAGAGTATCTAGTAGGTCTTGCACGTTTTGATGGATTAGAGGCTTGTCTCCTAGTTCCTAAGTTATTCATACTAATATTACACATGCATCATATATTGTTCCTAATGACATTAGTATCACCACATTGGCCCCTATGGATTCAGTTCAGCATCATGACCATCTTGGACATTCATTTTTTGTTACATCATGGGATTCTTATCTTCCAGATACATCATTATTTGTTGAGTCTCACACTATTGCTCTTGAGGATTATATTGAGGGCATACATATCCTCTATCTTGACACTTAGATTATCACTGTACGCCCACCATTATTAGCGCATTCAAAGGTTTTATTTATGGAGTATTCACATCAGTTTGGATTTGGCATCATTTGTTTCATTTCAAACATAGAGATTCTTCAGCATCCTATCATGGTACAAATCTTGAGACATATTGATTCATCACTCTTTACAAGGTTTCTTTGACATCGTCCTTTGGATCCATTTCTTCCCAAGAGGAGGAATGTTATTTTCCACTTCAGGATCTCCTTTTGGATTCTACATCAGGCATCCACCATTATGACAATAGTTTCTTCATTGTTGGGGGGCCTTCTAGTCTATTTCTATCTCTCCTATGGAGACCATTGTATATGTACTTATATGATAGAACTTGTAGTTGGGTGGTATGATGTAATCCACATTTTATCCTTCTTCTATTAGTGCATTGCATTCTTTCACAATAGTGGTTTACAATTTACGAGAGGAACCAATTTTAGCTAAAATCACATATTTTTAGAAAATATAATGATTTAAGCCTTAAAAGTTCCATTTTAAGGATTCCAATTGAAGAGGGTTTGATCAAATCACCTTAGATCAAACCCCCTTGGATAGAACCTCGCTAGTCTTAAACCATACCTATAAATGCGTCTCCTTTACACCTATCAAAATGCCGATAAAAAACACTTTTGATTTAGATTTTGGGGGATCAAATGAATTCATTTAAAATTTATTTCAAATGATTATGGTATTCTTCAGAACAAGCTATCCAATGAATATAATTTTAATATGTTTTGGTTTTGTTATGTATTTGTTTTTTAAGTTTTATTAAACATAGGTTTTTCATCGAAAATGAATTTCTTTGTTCTTCACATGTGGAAAAATAGAAGATTATCAAAAAAAAAAAATTGAAAAATATGAGTGCACCAGATATTGAAGTCCTTGATCCAACAAAAAATTAAATTAAATTTTGACATATACAAAAAAGTTACGCGTTATACGATTGCATTGTGTCTAAATTATAATTTGTTTGACTTTGAAACTTGATTAAGGAAAAATATTCAATAAAGAAGACCATCTAACCAAGTGGAAGCACTAGATATCAAAGTTACAAATCTGAATTTGAAATAATTATAATTTTATCCTTCATGGAAAAAGTTATGTTATACTTGTGTGTCACTTTTTAAAATGTTGTTTTCTGAAAAAAATCAATTTTTCGGGGAGATGGAACAAGAAGTGCAATTTGATTCCAAAAATTTTGAAAAAAAATTTTTAAAATCTACAAACAAAAATTTGATGAGACTCTAGTTTATTTCATCTTCAAATTCCTCATGGTTTAGCTGCTATAGGTGCACGAATGTGAAGATTTAGTTAAAAATAATAATTTGATCGGTTGGCCAAAAATTGTAAACCACTATTATGGGATCACCTATTGCATTCTTTTTTTCTCTATTTTGGAGGGAGTTTTATTCTCATGTATTCTCCCTTTCTCCGGTTATGAGAGTTTATTTATGTACATGGGTACCTCATCAATCGTTAGGCAGACCCATTCATGCATCCATTCAAGTATTTCTTTATCAAGTTTAGTTTTCTCCCTAGTTCATCTTAAGGGGGTGTTAGAGTAATAAAGTCATCACCTAATTAATTAATTAATCATTAATTAATTGGGTCACTTTATGCTTTATTACACTTAAGCTAAACTTAGGAGTGATTTTATTTCATTATTTTCTTTAATTAATTAGTTGTTTTTTGCATGATTAAAGCCTCTAATATTAGAACATGTCTCATTCATTCCTATGAGGACACTTTCATGTTCTAATCTAACCCTAATCTAGGGTTAGCTTTCATCCTTTTCATAAGGATTGATTCATTGTAATTGTATTTTTCTATACAACAACATATTCAATGCGGCAGTTGTTCACATAATGCATATTTGATGTTTATCATATCTGAGTTGTTGAGCAATAATATCTTGCTTATTTCTTCATAGTGTGATAGGTTTATCATTGCAGGTGATTCTTGGAGCTTGTGGGAGTACATCCATCTACTCTAACAATCATAATAACTCTTTATTCATAATTTATCCATTTCTACTAATGGGTATGTGCGGGGATCATCATGGAAAAGCGAGGCCCTTAAGTGGAAATTTTTAAAAAAATCGAAGTTAGGCAACTTCCGTAAAAATTTGAATAATTTATCTATACTATTATTTCAAAATATGTAAGAATAGAATTTGTAGCAAATTGAATGTAGTTTCTAAACTACTAGGTTTTTTAAACAAAATCTATTTGGGAATTTGAAAATTTGAAATTTCAATCGTAACTAGTACTTAAATTTAGGGAAAAAATAAGAGTAGGTGTTTGTCGACCACCTAACTTGAGGAATAAAATGATAATATTTTTTGATAATATTTTTAGATATAAGTAGAGGACTCATGTCTAGATGTGGCATATATTTTTTAATTGTTTTCCAAGTAAATAATTAATTATGATTTTTTTATTACAACTTTTAAAAATATATATAAAACTACGTGCGTCTAACCACCTTAACTTGGTCAAAACTTCATGAAATTCAATTCTTTTTTTAATCCTCTAGTATATGAAGCATAGAGATGTGACACATGTTTTAGATTCAAAAAATGTGATACCATTTGAAAGCTATATTTTTTTTCAATCGGACTATCAATCGGGACTTTAGTTGTAATTTAAAATAGAAAATGAATAATAATTATTTATTAAATTAAAAGTAAAGCATAATTTATATTGGTGAAAGATGAGAATCTCCTTTAAAAACCCTTTTTGTTTCATCAATTTTGGGTTAAAAAAAGTCAACCACATACCCTACAAATAACCATCATATCGCCACTTTTTGGCCCATCATGATCCTGCACATACCCTAATACTTTACAAAAATGATCTTGATTGATTTTTGACATGCTCAATTGATATTCAAATTGCTTTCTAGTTTCAAATGATGAAAAAGACTTATATTTATATGAATTTTTTATTTCCCACATAAATAATTATCAAAAGTGGACAAATGAAATTATATTTGTAAATATAAAACTTCTAACAATAACATATTCAAATTTGGGCTAAAATACATTAGACAATGGTGGTACCAATATAGTCTAGACCTATTTTAGGGCTTTTGCAATTGTTAAATGAATATTAAATATTAATTCCCAATTTTATTCTAATTTCCCAAAATTGACTAGAAACAATAAGTTTAAGAACATAATTAGATCCAGGCACATAGGGGGAGCTAAACCTAGTGTGAAATTGTTAGGGGTGACGATATACGATGCTATGATAGGGTCCAGCATTTGGAGTTTAATGTTTACATTCTTTTTTTTTGAACACTATAGACAATAAAATAAAGTGACAAAATAAAAGTAGAAATCAAATTGTATCATTTGAATGCACAAAAGTTTATAGTCTCATATATATTAAGAACCCAACTACTCAAGGAGGACTTGGCCTTCTTACTAGTTAAATATCTTTGGATCTATCCACCATGTTAGCTACTGTACCTTGAATGTTTCTACCATTTCTCCTTTCAAACCCTAAATGAATTCAATTTTTAACCAAATTAATTATAGATTTCCTTTATAGCTTGATGAGGCCATTTAAGCTAAAAAAATTTATCATTTATTAGGTATAAAATCCATTTTTCTAATGTTATCTTAAGTTTTCTACTTAATATTTGTATTTTATTTGTAGTACTAACTTTTAGGTCAAAAATTTAGAAAATTGGAGTACCTTCCTTATGGTGTCCATAAGCAACCCTTCAAATCCTAATTCCCCATGAATTCTGATGGAGCCCCTCAAAAAAATTCTTTGGTTCCATTTTTAAACTTGTAGTATTTGGCTTGGACCCTCATTTTAGGCTTAGGGTTATGGCCATCATCATTGTTTTAGGGTTTGTGTTGCTAAAACCCTTCAAAATTGACCTATGAGTCTAAAAACCCTTGGGCATTCTATTTTTTCATTGAATTGATGCTCTCGGTACCCAATTGTCTAAGTTACCTCTTATGCCATTAGAATCATTATTTTTACTGCCCCTTAGGTTTAGGTTTGTCAGTCACCAAATGCCCCTTTTCAATGCTTAATTTTTCCTATGATTGAGTTGGAATTTCATTTTTAACGCCTTAAGTTTTAAGTTTTCTTGCCTAAGATTCAAATTCCCTTCGGCCTAGTAATGACCCCCCTTCTTAAAGTTAACATTTGTGGCATGTGCAAATTTTAGCTTTAAGATGATCGTTCGATCATCGTAGATGAATCTCGATCATTCCCTGCATGCCCGTTTAGTTTTACTATTCATTAAAATATTCGAATGGGCTAGCAAGCGGTTGCCTAGTGTCATGTCAGGAAGTGGGACTAGTGCTTCCATGAGGTCAGTAGGCAGAGCTTGGAGAAAGATCAACGACAGATGTTTCAACAGGCGTCTTCATCCAGACCGTTCCTCGCACGCCCATCCATTTTGTGCATTAAGGATAATTAGTCACACGGGCTGGTAGGCACTAGACACATGTAGTGTTTATGTGATGTGCCTGATATCTTCTTGTGATCAGAAAACGGCATGTAAGGGCGCAGATCGATGGTTGATGATGGGTGATGTGGGTCAATCCTGATCGCTCCCTGCCATCCCATGAGGGACCCACTTGTATCTCCAGTTTCTTAGTGGGCAAGCGGGTGACTACCACGTGGAAAATTTCAAAGGCCTCAATGGATTTTAATGGAGATGGAATGCTTCTAAATTTGGCCAAGATGACACTATGATAAAAACAACGCCACATTAGAACTTTTATTTTTGCACGTGTTTGGGATTTCGACCATCAAATCTATCAGATGCTTGTATATGTCAGAAGGTGAAAATAAAGTGGGGTAGGGTATAGGCTAATATTCTAAGATTAAATCAATATCCCTCCCTAATTGCCTGTTGTGATGAGGCGCATGAATATTAATTCACATGGGCGAGCAGGTAAATGTGACACGACGGGCTTTATTTAATACTAAGTATGTGATTAAAAGTGCTGACAGAGTGGGTGTCTATCCACTTGGTATTTTGTGATTAGGAAAAGGTTAATCACATAAATTTTAAGCTTTGTTATAATTAGTTTTTCTAATTATAACTATCTGTTGATTTATCTTGATGTGTGATCAATGACTGAGGTTCAAAAAATCAAGTAGCCTATTGTCAGCTCTCTCACACAAGATTTTTCTTGAGAATTAATTGTTGGCATGCTTGCATGGCTCAATAGAATGAGGAATCAATGACCATATTTTTCATTTAGAAATTTCATTTAGAGGTTGAAAATTAAGTTAAGTCCAAGAGTAGGTTGGTGAGGAATTTCAGAGGTATCATGATAAACTTTTCCCTAGGTAAGTAGCTACTTGTACTTTATTTTCTCAATTATTGTTATAATAATTTGTGGCTTTTAGAATACTGGGGTGGTGAGGGTTTTCTACAAATTAAGAATCTTCTTGTTCTTTTTTTTCTTATTGTGAAAATGAGTAAGTCAAGTGAGTCTATTAAGCCAGTCTGAAGGTCCAGGAGACTAATTTTTCTTGAATCCAAGGACAATGCTCCTAAATATGAAGTTGAAACATAGGGAGCTCTTGAAACACCAAAGGGTAGAAGGGAACACAAGAAACTTAAGAAATATGGTGTAAGGAGTAATTACCACCTGAGAATCTGGACTATTTTAGAAGAATTGGTCAAGTTTAAGGGGAAGGAGCTAGTTGAGTATGAAAAGAAGGCAAAGAAAAGATTCAAGTATCGTAAAGCTTACCTAGGGAGACATAATTCTCCCATTGAGGTTTTTGATAGCCCTTCAAATAGTGGAGCTAAAACTGATAAGGAGTGTGGCCATTATCCCCTTTCCCTAGTGCCTTCTAAAGATTTTGATAAGGAAGCGGTGATGGTTCCTCCAATTTCATCATGAACAGGGTGTTGGTGAGCATACTCTGATGTTGATGACTCAAAGTAGCATCTTTGTCCCATTTTTTTTCTTATGACACCATAGACACTGCATCAGGATCATCCTCTTCAGCATGTTTGTGGTTTTTTTTTCTTAGTGTTGATGTGTAAATCTTTTGAGCTGGTGTATTGGAGAAGTGCTAGACTTCCTAACTTTGATGATAGGTATTCTTTTTTCGGGTGGTATACAAATTTTTTCTCTAGCTATGAATGGAGAATCTTCTTTGGTCAACAAGGACAAGGTGATTCGATTCTACTAGAAACAAACTATGCCTTTTGGAAGGTTGGATGTTCTTCATTCAAATAATGTGGAGTTTTGTATTTTACTCTTCCATACTTTGCAATGATTACATGTAACTAACAGGGGAATGTCTCAAACTCTAGTGCAAATAATATTCAAATGAAATGAAATGTAACTATAATTGAGCCTGATGCTTGTTGCTCCCTTGTTCTATAAAAGGGATTTTAGGGCTCATTACAAAGAGTTAAAATTTAGGTCTCAAAATGGTCTAGGTGAAAAGCTAAGTTTAGGAAGGAGCATACTGTAGAAAATATCAATGAATAGAATAGAAAATTGTCTTGGTTATGGGTCATTGTATGTATGAATCTTAAATTAGTTTTATAGAAGCCACATATATAAAAGAAAATTTTAGTTCTCGAGCATGTACTCTCCTATGTAATTCCTTGCAAATTATAAATGAAAATTATCAATGATATTTTTGTTCATCTCCAACTATTTTAATTGGATGTGTGGATTTTTCTTGGCTTCAATTCAAAGAATTGGTTAAATGCTTGGATAAAGTTGCAAGTCTGTGAGTGGTGAGTATAGGATTTGGTAAGAAGTAGTATTCTAGATGTAGTGAGTTGAATACTACAAAGTAGTATGACAATAGTCCATCAATGTCTGAATTAAATGGCTAATATATTACTTGTTTTTGCATATTTGACTCCATTATCCCAATTGATGAAGCATTGGCCTATTTGGTAGGACATCTTGCAAGTAAATGAACTAGTGATATGCCTAGCTATGGATTTAAAATGAGAAGAAAATTCATTAAAAATATTTCAATTGTGAAGTATGAGTTTGAAGTATTCCCTAATTTCTAGAAAATAGGTAATAATTTACTCAAAGGTCTTCCAAATCTTCAGTGAATTATGTTTATTTGCAATTAATAGGAATCTATTTGTGTATAAATGTGTTCTCAATTAGACAAACATCAGTTGAGTACAATAAGGAACACCCTCAGGCTAGGACTCACATAACCTAAAGAGTAGGAGTGAAGGTCTCAAAATCCTTTACTCATTTGTTAGCCACTAGCTTTGAAGGTTCTTGAGCATAAGGGTTGGCTACCCTTTACATAACTTCAAGGTTTAGCTAGACAAAATACCAACAAATTCATTTCTCAATTGAACCTATTATATCATTCCATGTGAATCTTATCACTTAACTTTGTATATTAAAAAATCATAGGATTTCTATTGATTAGCTATATATATATAAGGCCATAGGCCTAAACTTTTTATTTTAATAAAGTAGCTAAAATAAATACATTTTTATAAGTGCCAATACACATAGTGGAGGGGAATATGGTCTTCCCTCAAGTTAGATAAAATTAACTTGAAAAAAAAAAGAAACAAGAAGAAACCCAAATCCTTCAATGGGTGAATTAGAGGTATACCATAAAACATTCAACCCACCAACCATGTAACTAGGCACAAATTCACAGGGCTCAAGTAATAGTGCAAAAAAATAGCTCACCTTATTAAAGTTGGCTTTAGTAATTCAACCTTCCAGATTTCAAAACCCTAAATGATGGGAATATTGATTAGATATATTTTTCTACTCATAAATAGATGTTTATTTCTCAAAAGGTGCATTACAATTGACCTAGCTACCTAAAAAAAATTTCTTCACAATTTTCCTCAATATGGTAGCCCCTAGTCCTATCCTACTTACTAACTATTCTGGTATCTAGTGGTCTAATCATTGCCTACAAATACTCCCAAATTTAACTAACAAGTGCAAAAACTAGTTTCCAACATACATGAACCAAAGATTTTTGTGTGGGGGCCTCTCTTGAACTTCTAGGGTTTTGAACCTAAAAGGAGAGAGGTACAAAAATCTTAATGGCTCACTCAAGAACAAACCCTTGAGATTCCAATGCAAATGAGATTGAAATATATCAAAGGGGATTGTCCTAAAGGTTGAAAACTGATAAAAGAGATTCACTACCAAATGTAAACCTAGCAAATGTAAGATGTTTGAAAACATAATGTGATATGCAAAAAGACCTAGAAATGCAAGTAAACTAAAACATAAACTTATAAAATTGAAAGTATGCACTTGGAGACTGGAAAGAGGTGGAATGGAGCTCTAGAATCCTAAATAATTCACTATTAATGCCAATTGGGACTCATACGCCAAGCTGGGTGACTTAGTCCTGCTTCTGGAAGACTATGCCAGAACATGTTTCAGACAACTTTTTACTCAAATCTGTAAAATTCTTGTTTAATCTTAGGAAGTGGGACTCATTTTCAACTAATGGAGAATCAATCCACCTCTGGATTTCTATAAATTTAAAATAGGAAATTGTAGCCTTCATTCTGCACTTCTACTCCTAGTTCAGATCTAGGTCCAAAATAGTCAAACTTGACTTGTAGGTGTTCTCCAAGCTTCTCTTAGGGTTTTGAAAGCTTTGAATAGTTTTAATAAGCTGATGGAAACTTTTTCAATCTTTCTCTTTGACAAATCTGCAACATAGACCTACAAATCACATGCAAAGAGAGGGAAAAATTGTTGTAGGGTTAGTGAATAGGGGTTTTCCTTGGTCAAACCTCGGGTTGGTAATTAAACCCTTGAAAGTGAAATGACATGTAGAAAGAGAATGAGGAATGAGAAAAATAAATGCTATAACTCACCAAACCCTTGAAGTAGAATTCTACAAACATGTAAGTGATAGCTCCAATGGAATGCTAGGTCCAACATTTCCCAGGGAAAAAGAAAAGGAAAGGGTTGTGGAAAGGGGATTCACTTGAACTAAGTGAATCCCTAGTTCGAGTGAACCCTAGTTTGAGAAAACCTCCAAGGGGGGTTTTCTCAAACCAGGGTTCACTTGAACCCCCCATTTCCCCCCTTCTCCCCCTCTGCCACCAAAAAAATCCAAAATTTTTCCCTTCGAAGCTTGAGTTGAGGATGAAAATGGAGGAGACTTCATAAACCCAACTAGATGATGGCAGTCCTTAGAACAAGTTATCCAATGAATATAATTTTAATATGTTTTGGTTTTATTATGTATTTATTTTTTTAAGTTTTATTAAACATACTTTTTTCACCAAAAGTCAAGCTCTTTGTTTTGCACATGTGGAAAACTAGCAGATTATCAACTGTCTTTTGAAAAATTTCAACACACTAGATATTCATGTCCTTGATCCAACAAAAAAATAAAATTTGAATTTTGATACATACAAAAAAATTTATGTTGTATACAGTCCGCTTATGTTTGAATTATAATTGGTTCGACTTCGAAACTTGATTAAGGAAAAAATATTCAATAAAACACTATGAAACCAATTGGAAGAACTAGATATCGTAGTTAAAAGTCTAAATTTTAAAAAATTAAAATTTTATCCTTCATGGAAAAAAGGTTATGTTGTACATAAGGTGAGCATCACTCCTTAAAAATGGTGTTTACTGAAAAAACTAGTTTTCGAAGGAGATGAAAAAATAAGTGCAATTTGATTCCAATTTTTTTGAAAAAAATACATTTAGAATCTATAGACAAAATGTCACAAATCACTAGTTTGCATCATCTTCAAATTCCTCATGGTTTAGCCGCTATAGGTGCCCGAAAGTGAAGATTTAGTTGGAAAAAATTAGTTTAGTGTCTAGTTTGGCCAAAAATTGTAAACCAGTATTGTGGGATCACTCATTTGTTGGGTTGGTTGAGGTTTAAATGAGTAGAAAAACCCTATATGTATACACAATTATTCCCTAATTCCTAAAAATACAAAATCTCAGGCTGACCTTAGATCTTAGAAAATAAAAACCCGCCAAAAATTTGAATTAATTTTGAATTTTGTACCAAAGGGGACTCATTCTCCCCTACTGGTGAATGGGTCCCACCTAAGGCATTTAAAGTGGGTGTTAGAATTTAGATACTTTAAATTATGTTTATCAGGTTTATTCTTAAAAATACACTTAAGTAAGGCTTGTAAATGTAAAATGGGGCCAATTAAAGCATAACAAAGGTCCAATTATTAATGACAATCCTAGAAAAGTGTGACAGTTTGTTACAAAACTTTACAAAACTTTGAAGTAAGGCTTGGTAAATGATAAAAAGAGGTTATTTAGCTGAAATATATTAATAAGATCCTAGAAAAGTGTGAAAGTGTGTTACAACACTTCAGAACACTTTTGCAAGGCATAATAAAATTCTTATTAGTCCATAAGGGCCCAAGACCTAATGTGAATGTGTTAACCATATTACAACATTAAATCAAGGTGAAACTAAGCAAACATCCACAAGAAGGACCCAAATGAGCATGAAAATGTCCAAAGATCCATTTTTCAAAGCTACAATACATTATAACTATACAAGTATAATACAAGTACATTTAGTACATCTATTTTCTATTTTACTCACATTCTAGTTGATAATTTATATAGCTTACTAGTTTTAAATGTATTTAATCATATTATCTATCCCATCTTAATAGTGGTCTTCAAGTAAAATGGGACCTTTAGACATTCATGGG
Organism: Sequoia sempervirens; assembly: GCA_007258455.2. NCBI lineage: Eukaryota > Viridiplantae > Streptophyta > Pinopsida > Cupressales > Cupressaceae > Sequoia > Sequoia sempervirens. Next base: position 193,794,953 of record VDFB02000008.1, on the reverse strand, counting down.
TTTACTTCCAAGGCCATCCAAAAGAGTGGATTTTTAGACCTAGAGGGCCCCATGATTTCCTTTGAGGAGTCACCCAATGAAATTTACACAAATAACAAACATGGTATCCTACATTGTCTACATCATATGAAAATGTAATCTAGTGCCTATTATTTCCCTACAAAATTGATAAAATTATTTCATTCCATGATTGTATTTGAAAATTTTGGCTCATTTAAAGTACTATTATGTGTTAATTTAATAGGAAAAACCCTTACATTTGTATTACTAATTAATTGAAAATTCTTTACCAAATTCTAATTTTGCAACTTGTCAAATATTCTGGATAAACTTAAAATGTAACTTTGTTAATGGAAATTTTGATTGTAATTGCATATTCTTGTTCCCTATTTCATTTTTTGTACCTCATTGCAATTGGAGAAAGATTAATATAGAATGATATAAAGCACAATTATTTTTTATACGAATTAAACTATAGATACTTCTTCAAAGTTTAAGAAAAAATTATTTATAATAAAGATTAAGATAAAGTACCTTTAAACCTATAGAAACTTACCAAGGAGAGTTATATATACATAAACATGAGTTTCATTCCATAAAAACTCAACCAAAAAATTACACAAAACCATAACTTCATGTTGAAACCTACCAAGAAATCAACTTCAACCATCTAAAACTTGTATTTTTATCATTTGCACATTTTTAAAAAAAAATTGAGTTCTAAAACAAATGACAACAATGAAGGTGATTGGAAACTAACCATAATTACGGGCATGCGAAACAATGTCTGGGCGGGAGAGAGGTTTTGAATTTTCTGGGAGGCAATGGGTGGCTGGTTTGAAATATTTTGGTTTTGAACTAGGGGGTGGCCCTTCTAGGGACACGACAGGCAAGAATGCAGATGAGGAAAAGGAGGGAGCAATGTCTGAGGACTTGGGCCTAGAAAAAGGTAGGGATCCAGGTGAAAAGGTCACTTCTGAAGGTAAGTGTACCCCTAACTCTTCTTCGAAGGCTGGGGCTTGTGGGTCTGGGTTCCTTGGAAATAAGGTTGAGAACAATCCTCATAGGGATCACTCATAGGAGGATCCTAGGAAGAAGTGGGTATCACTCTTTGGAACTAAGCCAGTTGGAAAATCCTTTTTTCTCCCAGTTAGTAATATCTCTTCCCCGAAAAGCAGGAAGTTTTCCATTATGATTTTGTATCCTGTTATAGACCATAACGTATCTCTAATGGAGTCATCTTTGGTTGGAAATTTTATGGGACCTCGACTTAATATTGAGGTGGTTAGTAACTTTGTGAAGAAGAGATGGAGAGTCAAAGGAAAAGTAGAGGTTGCTGCTCTACCTAAAGGTTTATTTTCTTTCTCTTTTCCTTGTGAAGAAGATAAAATTGTTGTTCTATGTGGAGGCCCTTGGGTTATGGGCAAGTCATCTCTAGCCATTAGGAAGTGGTCTCCAAAAATGAATTTCTCAGATGTTGCCTTTGAGGTAGTACCAGTCTGGGTGTGTTTACCTATGTTACCACTGGAGTTTTGGAATGAGGATGCGTTCAGAGGGATTTCCAGTTCTTTTGGGGAACATTTATCCATTGATGCTATGACTTCTTCCAAAAAGAGGCTAGTTTTTGCTAGAATATGTGTGGGGATTACCCAGTCCTCATATCTCCCCTCGTCGATTGAGATAGTTTCTAAACTTGGAAAATGGACCCAAAATGTAGAGTTTGAGACTCTACCCTTTGTGTGCTTTACTTGCAAAAAGGTTGGGCATTGGGTGAAGAAATTCCCGAATAATAAGCCCAAATCCAATGAGAAGGTGGATCCTAAGGAGACTAAGATGTGGATGGTTAAATCAGTGGAGAAGCCTCAGGAGGAAGTGAAAAGTGTTGATTTATCTAAGGAGGGACAAAAATTTAGTGGAGAATGTAATCTTAGCCCAGAAAAAAGGAAGGATGAGGACTCATGCAAAGGGTCTAAGAATCTTGTAAACCCTAAAAGTGGGATCAAAAAACTTGAAAGTGCAGAGTTTGATATGATAACCAAGACCTCCCAAGAGGAGAACGAAAGAGAAAAAGGAGGGATGAATGAAAAGTAGAATGAGATCCTAGACATTATCCTAGATTCTGTCACTGGTAGTCTGGAGGATACTTCCCGATCGTACCAGAGCTTGGAAGGGCGGGCGGAGAACTATGAGTGATCAGGGTAATCTAACTCTCCTAATCATGTTGAACCACAAAGCTCCACGGAGATAGTGAAATCTATGTTTGGGACTTCGGCTGGCTCCCCCAAGGGGTGGATTGAGGGTAGGACTCCCCTGTTACATAGTGCTACTGCAACATATGACTTTATGGGTTTACAGGATCTAGAGTTAGAAGAAGAAAACCTATACACTAAGGTTGAGAAGAAGAAGACCAAAAAAGGGAATAATTCAGTGGGGGTGTCTACAAGAAAAATTCCAAAGCAGATGTGGGAATGCTGAAAGGTTCAGGAAGAAAATCAACTAAATGGCATAGAGAGTAGGAGTGCATTCAAAAAATTGTGGATGGAACCCAAAAAACCATCCTGGATTTATGTAGAAATCTAGCTATAAAATGAAAGTTATGTCTTGGAATATTCGGGGACTAAACAATTCCCATAAACAGGAAATTTTGCACAATTTTTCTAGAGACCATAAGCTAGATATTCTTATCATTCAAGAAACTAAAATGTCCAAAGACCATGTGGAGATGATTAAGATTTTCAAGAATAGGGGTGTTGAGGGTTGTAGTTCGGATGGTGCCTCTGGGGGTTTGATGACCTTTCAGAATCAGGACCATGTTCAAGGTACTCCAATTTTGGGAGATGCTAATCATGTGGCCACTAGATTTAATCATATCAGAGATGACTTCTGTTGGATTTTATCTAATATCTATGCGCCCAATAGAAAATTTTCTAGAAGGAATATTTGGAAAAAACTTGAGTCCTTTAGGTTATGTTTCCTAAGTGAGAACTGGATCATTATGGGGGACTTTAATACACCTTTGTTGGAGACTGAAAAACTTGGCGGTTCTCAAATTCAGCTAGATAACAAATTGGATCTAATGAGATTTATCAATTCTTAATGTCTACATGATGTGGACCTCAAGGGGGCTACTTACACCTAGACTAATAGGAGAGTTGGGAATGATCTAATTCAAGTTAGGCTTGAGAGGGCTTTAATCTTGGATAACTGGCTAAAGGAATACTGTTGCTCGTTACATGCTCTCTCCATAATTGGTTCAAATCATTTCCCTTTAAGTTTCATGGCTGAGTCTGTGTCTAGTAAGAGGAATTCTCCTTTTCGTTTTGAGAAAAAGTGGCTATCTCATCCTAAAATTCTTAATTACATTCATGAGTGGTGGAACATAAATGTTAATAGTACTGTATCTAGAAAAATAGTTATGAGGGAGATATCCTTCAAAAGGAAATGAAATTCTATCCAAATATCATAATATCATCTCGAAGGAAGAAGATTACTAGAAACATAGATCTAGATGTGCTTGGCTTGCTGCAAGGGATAGGAATACCAGGTTTTTCCACTTGACCACTATGAAACATAGGACCTCTAATCATATTTCCTCTATAATGAAAGATGGGGTTAAAGTTGAGAAAGAGGATGAGATTAGAGGTGAAGCTATTCAATTCTTTGCTGATCTTCTTTCTGATGGAGAAGAGTTGAATGTGGATGCTCAAAATACTCTTATTGAAGCCATTCCTAATGTCTTGGAAGATCACCAAAATAAGCTCTTAACGGCGATCCCATCTGTGGATGAGGTTAGGAAGGTTGTTTTCTCTTTTGAAGGTAATAAGGCCCCTGGCCCTGATGGTTTCCCCATGTTCTTCTTCCAAGTGTTTTGGGAAATTGTTGTTGATGGTATTACTAATGCTCTTAAGGAGTTTTTTGGGGCTAGGGAACTGTTGAAAGAGCTGAATGCCACCTTCATTGTCCTCATACCTAAATTCCCTGGTGCTAACTCTTTTGATTCCTTCTGTCCTATTAGCTTATGCAACTCTTTTTACAAGATTATTTCTAAATTGATCACTTCTAGATTGCTTGAGGTTCTCCCTATGTTGATTTCTCCTCAATAGAGTGGCTTTGTTTTGGGTAGACAAATTTTGGACTCAATAATCACGGTTCATGAGAATATCCACTCTCTTGAAGTTTCAAAAAACCAAGGCTTCCTGCTTAAACTAGATATGGCTAAGGCCTATGTTAAGGTTGACTGGAAATTTTTGATTAAAGTTTTATAGGCTTTTGGGTTTTCTGGAAGATTTCTTCAATTGATATGGGAACTAATTTCTACCACCAGTACCTCAGTGATTATAAATGGGTCTCTTTCTCGCTTCTTTATAGTGTCAAGAGGTGTCAAACAAGGGGATCCTATCTCCTTGATTCTTTTCACCCTCATGGCTGAAAGTCTTAGGAGGCTAATGCACAAAAAAGTGATAGAAGGTAGCTTGAAAGGTTTAAAACCCTCCTCGGCAATTCTGGTCTATTCTCACCAGCAGTTTGTAGATGATACGATGCTCATGGGAAGTGCTACTATTTGTGAAGCCTGGGATTTAAAGAGTTGTCTTGTTCTTTATGAGGAAGGTTCGGGGTAGAAGATTAATAGGACCAAAAGTTCCCTTTACTTTTTCAATACCCCTAAGCATAGGTAGAGGAAGATTTCTATGATACTGGGCTATGGTGTTAATTCCCTTCCTTCTACTTATTTGGGCCTCCCTTTAGGGTCCAAACCTCTAGACTCCTTTAGGATTTCTCTAGTCGATAGGTTCAACAAGAAATTAGCTGGGTGGAAAGGTACCCTTTTGAGTCAAGCTGGTAAAGTTCTGTTACTTAAAGCCTTTGTCTGTTTATGCTCTCAGTTTGTTTAAGATCCTGGCTAAGTTTGCTAATATTATTGAAAAGATTCAGAAACAGTTCCTTTGGTTGGGGGTTGAGGAGAAGAAGAGGATTTCGTTGGTGGCTTGGGAGAGAGTGTGAAGACCCAGGAAGTCTGGAGGCCTTGGTCTGAGAAGCATCAAAGTGTTTAATAAAGCACTCCTGGCTAAGTAGGTGTGGAGAAATTTTGCGGAAATTCAGGAATGGAATTCTATATGGCGAAGTAAATACTTGAGGGAGGCTAACTCCCTTCAATATTTTCTCAACTCTTAGAACCTTCCTTCTAGTTCTTTTCTTTGGAATAACACTATTAAAGCTAGAGACATGGCTAGAAATGAAGTTTTTTGGAAGGTGGGTGATGGGCAGAAAATTTGGTTCTAGGAAGACAAGTGGATTGGCAAGGAGTGTTTGTGCAATAATCCAATCTATAGTATCCATATGGAGGACTGCAAGTCTAGGTTTGGTTGGTTGGTTAGGGATTATTGGAGGAATGATCAGTGGGTTGAGATCTCTTCCATTAGTTAGGATCTTCAACCTTTGCAGGTTCTTCTTAATTCTATTAAGGCCAGTTCTCGAGGGAGGGATGATACTTTGATTTGGAAGCTATTTTCCTTTGGCACCTACTATGTCTCTTCTGTTGTGGCCTCTTGTTACTCTGGTATTGATGTCTATGCTTGGGATAAAGTGTGGGTGAACAACCTTATTCTGAAATTTAATTTATTTATGTGGATCCTTCTTCAGAATAAGCAGTTGACTAATGATAATATTTATAAGAGGGGGCTTTCATTTCCTAATAGATGCTACCTATGTTGTGTTGAGGCTGAGACATCCTCATACCTGTTTCTCCTCTGTCCATTTGAATATGCTATATGGGGTAGGATTTTGTGCATGTGGGATCTTAGCTGGATTTTTCTTGGAACTATTGTGGATTTTTATAACCAATGGAAGGCCCCCTCAAAGAATTGGGCCCTGAATCTGCTCTGGAACTATATCTTTCCTCATTATTCCTAGGGTATCTAGAAATAACACAATAACATAATCTTCAGGGATGTTTCCCTCTCGGAGGAAGTGGTTTTTGGTAAGATCACTAGAGCTGTGATTGAAAATTTTAATCTTCTTAACAATAAGCTAAAAGGTAAAGGTAAGGTTAGTATGGGTATGTGCAGGATCATGATCGGCCAAAAAATGGCAATATGATGGGTATGTGGCTGACGACATTTTTTTTACCCAAAATTGATGAAACGAAAAGGGTTTTTAAAGGAGATTATCAGCTTTCCACCAATATAAATTATGCTATACTTTGAATTTAATAATTAATTATTATTCATTTTTTATTTGAATTATGACTAAAGTCTTGATTGATAGGTTGATTGAAAAACATCTATAGCTTTCAAACGGTATCACATTTTTTGAATCGAAAACATGTGTCACATTCTATGCTTTGAATACTATAGGATTAAAAAAATAAAAATTGAATTTCATGAAGTTTTGACCAAGTTAAGGTGGTTAGACATATGAGTTTTTATATTTTTTTAAAGTTGTAATAAAAAAATCATAATTAATTATTTACATGGAAAAAAATTACAAAAAATATGCATCACATTTGGACATGAGTCATCTACTTATATCTAAAATATAATAAAAATATATTACCATTTTATTGTGGTTAGGGTGGTCAGACAGACACGTACTTCTTATTTTTTCCCTAAAATTTAAGTACTACTGCATTGAAATTTCAAATTTTCACCAAATAGATTTTTTCTTTTTTTAAGTAAACCTAGTAGTTTAGCAACTACATTCAATTTTCTATAGATTCTATTCTTACAGATTTTTGAAATAATATAGATAACTTATTCAAATTTTTACGTCAAGTTTCCTAACTTTGATTTTTATGAATTTTTTGCCACTTAAGGGCCTATTTTTTCCATGAAGATCCTACACATACCTATATGCTTGATTATGATTGTAGAGTTGTCAGGGCCTGGAAGATTAATGTGGACATGTTCAATTTGTCTAAAAGCATTAAGGATCCTAGAGATGGCATATTCTAGAGTCTTCCTCCCCCTAGTTGGGTCAAAATCAACTTCGATGGTGTGGCCAAGGGGAATCCTGGGCCTGCCAGGAGTGCAGGGGTGATAAGGGATTAGAATGGCTCTTTCATTGTGGCTGTTGTGGTTCCTTTAGGAATTCAGACCAACCATGTGGCTGAAGCCTCTAGTTTTTTCTAGACCTTGAAGTTGGCTAGTCAACTAAATTTTAAATATGTGGATTGAAGGGGATTCGAACAACATTATCCAATGTCTAAAGGGCCGCCATAAACCTTCATGGTCAATTTAAAATTGGATAGATCTCTCTAAGGAAATTATTAATTCCTTTGAGAAAATTTATATCAGGCATGCCTATTGGGAAATAAACACGGTGGCAGATTTTTTTGCGAACAAAGGGGTCAAAGCTCTAAAAAACCTGATGTGGTATGGGAAGGATGAGTTGGAGGCTAACGTCAAAGCTCTGCTGATGTTTGATCATGCTCATGAGAAGGCGCAATTTCCCATTCCTTAGTATGATGGTTGAGTGTCCTCGCCTACAGTCTCGGGACTATGTTTTAATGATGATTTTTAGTTGGCCGAGGGGTAATTACTTCATCCCTTGGTTGTATGTGATTATTATCGCATGCTTTCTGGGCAATTTAGGAATTTATTTCTATAGGGTTCTAGACTATTCTACTCCTGCTAGCAAAATGATGGGTGGCGAAAGTCACAAAGTGGAGCTAATTAGCTATGATCAGTTGAAGAATAATCCTAAGCTTTGGAAGAAGTTGGAGAATGGTGGCATTACAACTTTTATTGAAAAGATCCATGGATGGGATCTGGAGGTGACTAGTTTCTTTGAGAAGGATTGGAAAAATGGTGAGATAAACCTATTTGGTAGACATATGGTTATGAACGAACAACTAATTTTTGAGGTTACTGGCCTTTTGATGGATGGCATTAAATTCTATAGGGATAGGAAGCAGTTTGATGAGGTGGTCAACAAGTTCCCCAAGTCAGAAGGTGAGAAGGAGGAATTACGTAGGACCTCCAGAAGCTACTATGACACAGACACAATTGTCTCGCATTGGAGGAGGGTTTTGAATGTGCTTATGGAGTATGTCACTTTGGATGGATGCTACACCAGAGTTTTTAGGTATCACTTTGTTCTGTTGAATCACTTCAGGCACCAGGTCAGGATTTCCTTCCCTTTTTACTTGGCTTCTTCTTTGAATACCAATCTAAATAACCATAGACAAAACCCCACTAGGTATTCTATCCCTCATGAAGGACTGATTGTCCTTATTTATGATCATTTCAAATCCATGACAGCTCATCCCCTGTCGCCTAAGGTTAGGGTTGTTGGAAAGGACAATGATAAACCTAGGGATTCCACTCTAAAAAAGGGTAAGAGAAAATTATTGGAGGACCCCTCCTATGATGTGGATGATGAGGAGTCGTAGTTGAAATCATTTTCTAAATATTCCAGCCACCCTAAGACCAACAAAGAAGAGAGACCTCGCTCCCTATGGACCTTAAGGCTGGGGATCATTATTTTAAGGAGGAATGGGAATTTCCCACCGATTTCCTTGCTATAGCCCATAATGGGGCGGTGGATAATTTTAGACTTATGAGATGAGTGTTCTTTGAAATTAAGGAAATAAAGCTAAATCAAAGAGCAATGAACAACAAATTGGAGAAATCCATGAATGACAATAACAGAGGTAGTGGTAGTGGTTGGACTACTGATTTATGGGCGAAAGAGGAGAAGAAGTATATGGTTGAATGCCTCAAGAAAATGGTGGAGGAACTACAGGATTTCAAATGCAATCATGATGGAAAGTAGGCAAACATGGAGGAGCAGTTGAGGAATATTAAAAGCTTTCTCCACAAAGTGTTGATTATGAACCATAAAATTTTGAAATCTATTGCACAAACCATGAATACCATGGTGGAAAACCTGGAAAAATCCCATCAGGTAAAAACTTTTGTGTTTTTGGACTTGGATAATGAGGATGGGAAGCCGGATAGTGGGGGACCGAGCAACAGGACCAGAGCAAACTTGAAAAGGAAGGCAGAACAAGCACTTGTCAACATCCAGGAGATTAAGAAGTTTGCGCTCAACGTGAATAGTCTTGAGCAGGAAGCGACAAAGATCCTTAAGAACCTGGCCTAGTTGTTGGGTGTCTTGTGGCCTTTTGTTGGTTTTTGGTCTATTCTTCCCTAGTGTTACTGTGTGATCTTCTTTGTGGGCAGAGTTTTGTTTTTTTTTTGTGCTGTGTCAATGTTTTATCTCATCCTTTGATACTGTTATGGTTTTTGGGATCCCTCTAAAACCTGTTTGTTCCTTAATCAAAAACAATGAAGCTGACTCATATTTGAAACATTCAACTTTATATGCCATAAATGTGACAATATTCACATAAAATGACAAGGTTGAAACTATAGATCTAACAATTGATCATGATGGAAAATGATAAGATTGAAGCCATGCTTGGAATTTGATTCACTTCTAACAATTATGTGAAATTTTTATGACGGTTTGATTATTTAAATTATTTTCATTTGATTTTAAGAAAAATATAAATTATCAAAAAATGTTTAAATTTATGAAGATAATTATAGAAAATATTCAATATTAAAATATTTTTATCAATTTATTAATTAGACATATTAAATATGAAAGAAATTAATATCTTTAATAAATCAATACAAACAAAAAAGTAGAATCTATTGATAGATATACTTATTTTATGGTCTCTCCTTTGTTGTCCATCACAAAACTCCAAATTTTAAGTATATTAAAATAAAAATGCAACAAAAAAAATAAAATTCCTCTTCATACAATGTTTATGTAACTATCACAACCAAGCCTAGAATTTGATGGTTACCCTATCTGTCTTATGTTTTTCTTTTTATTTTATTTATTATTTATTATGGTTTACTTATTTGAATGTCTTTCATTTGATGTTTTAAGAAAAATATAAATTGTAAAAAAAATGTTTAATTTATTTAGAAATTTATAGAAAAAATTCTATATTAATTTCTTTTATCAATTTTATTAATCATACATGAAGAAACCAACAATCACAAAGATATAAATCAAGCACACTGAAGATACTAGAAACTGTATGCAATCAACTTGATATATTAGACATACAAGGGTCAACATATAAAGGAAAAATATCCAAACATAAGGTGTTGATGTGCATCGAAAACTCTCCAGTCTATAAACCAGCTGGACAACTCATGAGGAAAATATCCAAGAATCCTAATTAGTCATATAGTATGCACAATAAGTAGGCTTAGCTTAGCCTACATGTATGCAAGCATTAATGTTGTAATGAAGGATATTAGTACTCAAATCCTTCTTAGCTCCTCCTAGGGTTTTTCACCTAGAAGGAGAGAGAAAATGGGCCAAAATGCACAACATTAACACTGAAGACTAAAGGATGAAAGAATGAAAAGAAAATGTGGAGTGTGTGGATGTGTTTTAATGCTATAAAATTAATGAAAATGCACACTAAGGAATGTAAATGGATCTAATACAAAAGTGTTGGAAAACATAGTGTAGAATGCAAACATGAACTAGAAACCATAATGAATGAAAATAGAAATGAATGAAACTAAACATAATGCACCTGGAGACTGATAACTGTTGCTAGAAGATTTTGGAACCTTTCTGAAGATGTTATTTTCCAATAGGACTAATTCGCCACAGATGGCAAATCAATCCTGGCTCTAGTGAAAACTTCCAGAAACAGGTTTTTGACTGTCGAGAGATGAATTTTGGAAAAATCAAGTTCCATGCCTATAGATGAGACTAATTTTCCATGCTTGGTGAATCAGTCTTCCTACAATAATCTACAAAGTTAGGACTTGACTTTGTAGCTTTAAATCTGTAATTCTGCCTTCTATAGGTGTCTACTTCTGAAACTGCCAGATTTGGGTCTAAAAATGACTTTTTGTTGATGTTTTGACTTGAATGATAAGGAGATGACTTGAATGAATTTTAAATGTAATATTCAATGATTCCTAAGCCTCCAAGATTCCTAAATCTGCAAAAAACCATGACAAGAGATAGATATGTTGAATGTTAAGGTATGGGGGTTTGCCTTAGTCAAACCCTGTTTAGGTAATTAAACCAAACTGATGAAATAAAGTAATGAAACATGCAACAATGGAGATGATTACCTTGTAATGATTATTTTATCTTAAAATTATGCAACATAACATGAAGATTCATCCCTTGAATGCTTTAGGAAGCTAACTTGATGACTTCTAATGAAGAAACCCTAGCTTGCTTGACTTGGATGAGAAGATAGAAGATGAATTAATGGTGATAGATGCAAGAATGAGTTGTTAGATGAGAGATGGATCTAAAATGAGGATAAAATCAATTATTTATAGACAATTGTACCTTAGTACCCAATCATACCTCATCACAGGTCGACATGAAGCAAAATTAATTCAAATTTCACTTTATTTCCCGCTCAAAGGTCAAAATGGGGTCAGATAGGAATCATTCCCCACACATGGTGAATGGGTCCCACCTATATGGGACTAATTCACCATGCATGGCAAATGGGTCCCACAAGGGCCATTCCAACACCTAAGAATTCAAGGAATTAGGAAATAAGGTTTAAATTGCAATCTTGTCAGGTATTTCATCAATTAAAGCCTCGAGGTTCACAATGTGGGTCATTGGGGACCTATTATTGATGATGTAAATGTTGAATAGGGCTTGGGACACAAAAATAAATGTGGAAGTGTGACTAAATACACTTTACAACACTAAAACTAGGTCCACATAGCCTAAAAGGGCACAAAAATAAATGTGAATGTGCAAGAAACATTACAACACTAGTTTATCATTAAGTTTACACGAATAATATTCTAAATTGATGTGATAATGTTATTAAACGCATTTTATAATGTTGAATTAGGGATAAATAGGTTAATTAAGTCTAGAAAAGCATGAAAGTCCTTTACAAGACTCTACAACACCTTTACAAGACGTTGATAAACAGATTCTATTTAGTGTAGAAGGGTCCAAGACCTAGTGTGGATGCATGAAATGCCTCACAACACTTGAATCAAGGCCTCATTAAGTCCAATTATCATGAATTATTCCCATGTCAAGCAAAGGATCCTTTTTTCTACAACACATTTAGCCCCCACTTTAGTGAGAGGATGAACCTACTTCAAACTCACACTAAAGTAGACATTCAAGAGAGATCAACATGTACGGATGTAGATGAAAAAGAATGACAAATATCAAAGGAGGTGGCCAAGCCCCCAGGATCAAAGATCCTAAGTAAATCCCCCAAGATGCAAATCCATGCAATGACAAGAATGAAAGGGGAAATGAGGTGGAAAAGATGTACTCACTCTGGGTTGACGAAACTTCTTGGTTGTCCACCTAGTGAGAAAGGCCAAACTATATACTCACTCTAGGGCCACGAAACTTCTGGTTGTTCACGGGGTGAGAAATCCCAAAAAGAAGTAAGATACATCCACTAGTTGGTATGCACTCACAAACACAAAAGTGCCTATGGGGAAAAGTCATGCCGCTAGGTGGGCTTCTCACTCAATCATGTCAAGGTTATACTCGTTTGCTAACTTTAACAAGGTGCCACAAGGAAAAATGCTCATGAATGAAAAGGAAAGGTACCGCAGTCATGCAAGTTATGTTATGCAAGGTGGAAAAAAGGAATGCAAAATGTAAAAATGTAAAATGTAAAGTTAAAAAATGTAAGATGTTCAAAGAAGTCTTGTTCAATTCATGCAAGGTCAATCACTTAGGGAACATTGTGTCTAATGTTTCCAAGAGAGAACCAATCAAAGAATAGTATATTCACAACTTAGGGGATGCAGTGTGTCACATCAGGCCACCAAGAGGAATGTAATATGCTAAGAAAGATCACACTTATGAATGATATCACACCCAATGTCATCCACAAATTGACAAAAACATCACACAAATGACAAGGCTACACTAGGAACCAAGAATGCAAATGAATTAGTTGTAATGTATGCCCCCCACTTTAAAGGAATTGCTACACATCATTCTACGAGAAATTAATTCAAAGTAGAGAAAAAAGAAAATGCAAACAAAAAACACGACATGAGAGCCAACTCGAAAAGCCCTATGCCAAGTCATATGTTTCAAAGTTAGGTTGTGTCATGTCAAGGAAAATCAAAGAAAGGTTGTATGTCATAGGTGATTCAATCTTGAAAAATATCATTCACATCTCAATCTTTCTCTTATATGTTCGTGAAAATTTAATGAGTAGTCAAAGGAGACAATGCCAAGTGACATACAAGGGATAATGTTGTCTAACTCTTTGCCCCCCACTTAGTGCAGGACAATGGTGAGCCTAAAGTGGATGATGATATGCTGCCCCTTGTGATGGATGCAAGGCATACAATAGTGAGAATGTGATTATCCTACAACTATTACATGGCAAGGAGCAGCAACTAAGGTTATTGATGTGAATAAGAAAGAGTCTTGGAAGAGTCTTGTGTGATAGTATTGATGTTGAGTGAAGATTTGGTGATCTTGGGTAAAGGAGAATAACCAAGACCATGAGTTGTTTGTTGTGTGTTAAGCTCTATGGGATTGCAGATACCTTGCTCTCGAGCACCACAACCTTTTCCATTATACCCAAATTGTTTCATGAAGTCATACCATTTTCCATAAAGTTGTTTCAATACTTTGAAATCAGGCAGTTTTTCATTATTGTGTTCATCAAGGGTTATTAGGGTATGTGTAGGATCATGATGGGCCAAAATGTGGCAATATGATGGGTATGTGGCTGACAACTTTTTTTTTACCCAAAATTGATGAAACTAAAAGGGTTTTTAAAGGAGATTATCAAATTTCCACCAATATGAATTATGCTTTACTTTAAATTTAATAATTATTATTGATTTTCTATTCAAATTATGACTAAATTCCTAATTGATAGGCTGATTGAAAAAACATCTATAGCTTTCAAATGGTATCACATTTTTGAATCCAAAACATGTTACATTCTATGTTTCACATACTATAGGATTAAAAAAAGAAAAAATGAATTTCATGAAGTTTTGACCAAGTTAAGGTGGTCGACATACTAGTTTTTATATTTTTTAAAAGTTGTAATAAAAATGCATAATTAATTATTTACTTGGAAAAAAATTACAAAAAAATATTCATCACATCGGGACATGGGTCCTCTACTTATATATAAAATCTAATAAAAAATAATTATCATTTTATTGTGGTTAAGGTGGTTTGATTTACGGTATCCTTGTTCATAATTTTGGGGTTGGGGCCCTAGCTCGGTTGGCTAAATCTTTCCTGTTGCAAGAGGTTGGTCATGAGGTCTAGTCTCCCCCACCCCCGTGGTACCATAGGGCGTGTCGTGCCAGCACCGCTAGTCACGTTAAAAATGTTACCAAACGCATTGCATTTTATAGGGGGTCATGCTACCCGATTCCTACAGTCAAAACCAAAAAAAAAAGAAAGGGTGGTCAGACAAACACCTACTTCTTATTTTTTCCCTAAAATTTAAGTACTACTTCATTGAAATCTCAATTTTTTACCAAATAGATTTTCTTTTTTAAACAAACCTAGTAGTTTAGAAACTACATTCAATTTGCTACAGATTCTATTCTTACATATTTTTGAAATAATATAGATAGTAACTTATTCAAATTTTTATTTCAAGTTGCCTAACTCTGATTTTTCTAAATTTTTGCCACTTAAGGGCCTATTTTTTCCATGATGATCCTGCACATACCTATTGTAGAGTTTGTGGCATTGTCGAAAGTGGTTGAAGCAGATGCTTTTGAAAGGTTATCTGAATGTTGTGTTGTCAAGATAGTTGGTTGTTCTTGTTTCTCATCTTTCTTGTGTGTGAATATGTATTCGTCCATAACTGATGGTGTGGATTCTAAGGATCCCCAATCATCACCAAATAATTTAGATGGCAATTCCTCATCATTTTGGTCAATTTCAAGAGGATCTATGTTGGATGTTGAAATCAATGTTTTAAGAGCACTTGTAGCTCCTTTTTCAAGATGCAAGCAAATTTTAGGCTCAATATCTGCTTCAACTAGATAAATGTTATTGTTATAGAAATATTTCATAATAAGATGAAGGGTTGAAGGCACTGCATTCATCTCACGAATCCATGGTATGCCTAAAAGAAGATTGTATGAAAGATCATAAGGCATGACATGAATAGTAGTTTGTAAAGTAACCACCCCAACCGTAATAGGAAAAGTGATTACACCGAGTGGTTGCTTGGTTGAATTATCAAATCCTTGAATAGAAAAAAAATCAGGTATAATTTGTGATCTGTCAACATTTAATCGATTAAGGAGACTCACACCAAACACATTAAGGGTAGAACCATTATCTATGAGAGTGCATTTGATACCTGTGCGATGGAATTGAGAAATTATCATAAAGGTATCATGTTGTTTTGCAACTCCAAAGAATGGAGCTCATGTTGATGAAAAGTAATGTCAAGATTAGTTTGAGTCAGTTTATGAATTAAAGCTGCCACATCATTCAGAGTTGTACCATGAGGAAGCTGCAATTTGTTGTAAGGTTGTTTGAAGAATAGTGTTGTAAGTTGGTGAGGTCTGAAGTAAATCCCAAAGGGAAATTTTTGTAGGAGTGTTCTTTAATTGTTCAACAAGATCATACTCCTTTGTAGGTGGGTTATAACGAGGAGCACTAGGTGGATTAGGTAAAGGTAAAGAGGTTGGAGTTGGTTGTAGTGGTTGCGGATTATTTTGATTGTTATATGTATGAGCAATAGTATCAGTACTAGATTATTGCAATACATTAGAGGGATGAAGGGGATGCAAAGGTGGGTAGAGAATAAGTTTGGGTTTAGGTGAAGGGTTATGTAAAGGGGGATAAAGGGTGAGTTTAGGTTTATTAGAAGAGTGAAGAGGAGGTGAGGGTAGGTAAAGGGTAAGTTTAGGTTGAATATTGTTAACATCCCTGGGTATGTGCAAGATCATGATGGGCCAAAAAGTGGCGATATGTAAGTGATATAATGGCCCATGTGGCTGATGAGTTTTTTTTACCCAAAATTGATGAAATGAAAAGGGTTTTTAAAGGATATTCTCAGCCTTCCACCAATATAAATTATGTTTTACTTTGAATTTAATAAATTATTATTATTCATTTTCTATTTGAATTACGACTAAAGTCCTTATTGATAGGTTGATTGAAAAACATCTATAGCTTTCAAATGGTATCACATTCTTTGAATCTGAAATATGTGTCACATTCTATGCTTTGAATACTATAGGATTAAAAAAACAAATTGAATTTCATGAAGTTTTGACCAAATTAAGGTGGTCACACATACGAAATTTTATTTTTTTAAAAGTTGTAATAAAAAATTCATAATTAATTATTTACTTGGAATTTTTTAAAAAATATGCATCACATCAGGACATGAGTCCTCTACTTATATCTAAAATCTTATAAAATAATATTATCATTTTATTATGATTAGGGTGGTTAGATAGAACTTCTTATTTTTTCCCTGAAATTTAAGTACTAGTGCATTAAAATTTCAAATTTTCACCAAATAGATTTAAAAACCTAGTAGTTTAGAAACTACATTTAATTTTCTGCAAATTATATTTTTACATATTTTTGAAATAATATAGATAACTTATTCAAATTTTTATGTCAAGTTGCCTAACTCTGAATTTTCTAAATTTTTCGCCACTTAAGGGCCTTTTTTTTCCATGATGATCCTCCACATACCCCCCTTATCAACTGAGATTTTCCGTTGTCTAGGAAGGGGATAATATCTTTGTCTTGGTTCATAATCTCCTCCCTAGAAGGAGAGTTCATAGGAGAACAAAAAACCACATTTTCATGACAAGTAAGATTTGGTTCATCCAAAATAACTTCATCACAACTAAGGGGGTTATTAATGGTTGAATGTGTTTGATTATTGATAGTGGGGAGATTAGGAAAAGATTGTATGGGATTGTTGGTTGTGTCTAAGGTCACATTATCTCATTCTATGTTGTCTACCATACTAGGAGAGCTTGTAATATGTTCATATAAGGTTGGAATTTGCAAAGGAGCTTCATCACAAGTATGAGGAGGATCAATGAAGAAATTGGTTTGCTCAATAAAGTTTTTTGTAGGTGAAATGGGACAATTAAGATTCTCATGACTTTCATTGGTTATGTTTTCTAACATAGTATCTTCGTCACAAGTAGGAAAGATACTAGGAGAAGAACAAATTTGATTATCATGGTCATGTATGATTTCATTGTTTGGTTCCCTAATATCCACCAAAATAGGAGAGGTAGGGGAAGGATCATAAAGAGGGTTGTTATAGACTTTAAAGATTTGATTATTTACGACCAATATATTATCCACATCATTTACAATCTCATGTTCCTAAAGTTATCCGCATAATGGAAATTAGGTAAGGTGATGTATATGATTTCATTTTCTTGTGCTAAAATATCTTCCCAATGGGGATGAGGAGAAGGACAAACAAGGGCCTTAGGATTCTCAACGATTGTGTCTTCTTTCACCAAGATACCATCGTCACTAAAAGGAGAGGTGTTGGGATAATTACAATCATAATCATCATGAGTGTCTATGTTTGTATACTCTTCTAACACATCATCTGCACAAATAGGAGAGATAGGAGGGAATGTAGGTTGAAGACAAGAATTAACACTTTCATTCTTTTGTGCTAAGAGACTCTCATAATATTGACATGCAGTGAAGAAATGATAATCATGCTTATTAACTAACATTTTGAAATAACAATCTACGCTAACTCAAAATAAAAGGATGAAATAAAATGCAATTTTTAAAGAAAAATTGACTAATTATGTTGTGGAATAATATGAGAAAGCAAATGTGAAAGTTAAACTATGCATGAAACAAGCTAATTTAGGCTAGTTTTGATTAAATGCATGATACAAAAATACAACTAATTGATAAATACAAGTTAAGGCACCAATCAGAAACCTAAAAACAAATTTTTGAGATCTGTAAAGTGTTGTTTCAGGGGTCAGAAGGGACTGATTCGCCCAAGGTGGTGAATGAGTCCCAGTATGGACCTTTTTTCAAAATTTTCAAAAATTTGATACTGATTTTTATGAATTCTAAGTGCCAATATGTAGACTTAAGTGAAGAATGCAAAATTACAGTAAATCTAAATGAATTTAGATGCTAGAAATGCAACCTAAATGCACTTTTTGTAAATTTTAACAACTAGAATGCAAATGAATCATGCAAACCCTAATGGAAGCTAGATCTATGATGTAAGACACCAAATCAGAAAATAGAAGTATTCAAAAAGTCAGGTTCACCAAAATGTAATGAAGGATTTTGGCACTCAAATCCTTCTTAGCTCCTCCTAGGGTTTTTCACCTAGAAGGAGAGAGAAAATGGGCCAAAATGCACAATGTTAACACTCAAGACTAAAGGATGAAAGAATGAAAAAAAAATGTGGAGTGTGTGGATGTGTTTTAATGTTGGAAACCTAATGAAAATGCATAATAAGGAATGTAAATTGATCTAATACAAAAGTGAAGTGCTGAAAAACATAGTGTAGAATGCAAACGTGAACTAGAAACCAAAATGAATGAAAATAGAAATGAATGAAACTGAACATAATGCACCTGGAGACTGATAACTGTTGCTGGAAGATTTTAGAAACTTTCTAAAGATGTTTTTCTTTACACTAGGACTAATTTTCCACAGATGGCGAATCAGTCCTGGTTCTGGTGAAAACTTCCATAATCAGGTTTCTGATTGTCGAGAGATGAGTTATGGAAAAATAAAGTTTTAGTCCTACAGATGGGACTAATTCTCCATGCTTGGTGAATTATTCCTCCTACAATAATCTGAAAATTTAGGACTTTATTTTGTATCTTTAGATCTGCAATTCCACCTTCTACAGGTGTCCGCTTCTGAAACTGCCAGATTCGGGTCTAAAAATGACTTTATGTTGATGTTTTGACATCAATGATAAGGAGATGACTTGAATGAATTTGAAAGGTAATATTCAATGATTCCTAAGTCTCCAAGAGTCCTAAATCTACAAACAAATAAGACAAGAGAGAGATATGTTGAATGTTAGGGTATGGGGGTTTGCCTTGGTCAAACCCCGTTTAGGTAATTAAACCAAATTTATTAAATAAAGTAATGAAACATGAAAAAATGGAGATGATTACCTTGTCATGATGATTTGATCTTGAAATTATGCAACATAACATGAAGATTTATCCCTTTAATGCTTTAGAAATCTATCTTGATGACTTCTAATGAAGAAACCCTAGCTTGCTTGACTTGGATGAGAAGATAGAAGATGAATTAATGGTGATAGATGCAAGAATGAGTTGTTAGATGAGAGATGGATCTAAAATGAGGATAAAATCACTTATTTATAGACAATTGTACCTTAGTACCCAATAATACCTCATCATGTACATGAAGCAAAATTAATTCAAATTTCACTTTTTTTTCCTGCTCAAAGGTCAAAATGGGGCCAAATAGGACTCATTCGCCACACATGGTGAATGGTTCCCACCTGGATGGAACTAATTCACCATGTATGGTGAATGGGTCCCACAGGGGCCATTCTAACACCTAAGAAGCCAAGGAATTAGGAAATGGAATGTGCAGGATCATGATGGGCCAA
The DNA here is from genome assembly GCA_007258455.2 of Sequoia sempervirens. Taxonomy (NCBI): domain Eukaryota; kingdom Viridiplantae; phylum Streptophyta; class Pinopsida; order Cupressales; family Cupressaceae; genus Sequoia; species Sequoia sempervirens. Next base: position 193,775,329 of record VDFB02000008.1, on the reverse strand, counting down.
AAAGTTGCAATATGATGGGTATGTGTAGGGTATGTGGCTGACGACCTTTTTTTGGTACCCAAAATTGATGAAATGAAAAGGGTTTTTAAAGGAGATTCTCAACTTTCCACCAATATAAATTATTCTTTACTTTGAATTTAATAAATAATTATTATTCATTTTCTATTTGAATTACGACTAAAGTCCTGATTGATAGGTTGATTGAAAAACATCTATATCTTTCAAATGGTATCACATTTTTTGAATCTAAAACATGTGTCACATTCTATGCTTTGCATATTATAGGATTAAAAATAAATAAAAATTCATGAAGTTTTGACCTAGTTAAGGTGGTCACACATACGAATTTTTATATTTTTTAAAAGTTGTAATAAAAAATTCATAATTAGTTATTTACTTGGAAACAAATTACAAAAACATATGCATCACATCTAGACATGAGTCCTCTACTTATATCTAATATCTTATAAAAAAATAATATCATTTTATTGTGGTTAGGGTTGTTAGACAGACACCTACTTCTTATTTTTCCCCTTAAATTTAAGTACTACTGCATTGAAATTTCAAATTTTCACCAAATAGATTTAAAAAAAAAACCTAGTAGTTTAGAAACTACATTCAATTTGCTACAGATTCTATTTTTACATATTTTTGAAATAATATAGATAACTTATTCAAATTTTGACGCCAAGTTACCTAACTATGATTTTTCTGAATTTTTCACTACTTAAGGGCCTGTTTTTTCCATGATGATCCTGCACATAACCGAAATAAGGTTTAAATTGAAATATCAGGTATTTGATCAATTAAAGTCTCATGATGCACAATGTGGGTCATTGGGGACCTATTAGTGATTATATAAATTTTGAATAGGGCTTGGGACACAAAAATCAATGTGAAAGTGTGACTAAATACACTTTACAACACTAAAATTAGGTCCACATAGCCTAGAAGGGCACAAAAATCAATGTGAATGTGTAAGACACATTACAAAACTAGTTTATCATTAAGTTTACATTAAGAGTATTCTAAATTGATGTGATAATGTTATTAAACACATTTTATAATGTTGAATTAGGGAGATACAAGTTAATTAAGTCTAGAAAAGCATGAAAGTCCTTTACAAGACTCTACAACACCTTTACAAGATGTTGATAAACACATTCTATTTAGTGTACAAGGGTCCAAGACCTAGTTTGGATGCATGAAATGCCTCACAACACTTGAATCAAGGCCTCATTAAGTCCAATTATCATGAATTATTCCCATGTCAATCAAAGGATCCTTTTTTCCACGACACAAATGTATACACTAACACCCCCCATTAAGCATATCTTGGGTGGGCATGGATAAAATGGGTCCCAACTAATAGCCTAGTGAGGTACCCATGTACAGGGCAATCTCTCTAAAAAATAGAGTAAGATAGAAAATCCACTGGGAAAAAAAGCTATCCTCCAAAAAGAGAAAAGATGAGGAGAAGAATAGAAAGCCAAGGATGATGATGATGCTGATATAGACCACATGCCAAGAAGAGATCACAGATGAATGAACTTGCTCTTAGTGAAGGGTTTGGTGAAGATGTCAACAATCTACTCTAAAGATTGGCAAAAGACTAAGTCAATGATCTAACCATGAATCAACTCTCGAATGTAATGCATATGAATCTCTGTGTGTTTGGTTTGTTGATGTTGGACCAGATTCTTGCATATCTGAATAGTACTCTAGTTGTCACAATAGATGACTATAGGCTATCTGAAAGGAGTACCAAACTCAAAAAAAATTCCTTGAAGCCATATAGCCTCAGTAGTTGAGTTAATAGCCCCCCTAAACTCTACCCCTATGGATGATATAGCAATAGCATTCTACTTCTTGCTAGACCAATAGATAGGACCTGAACCAAGTGAAAAGTTGTAACCTGAAGTGGAATTACAATGCTCAGTGTCACCAGTCCAATTTGAATCTGTATAACCAACCAAGTCAAGTGATGAACCAACTCTGTAGTGAATCCCAAACCCAAGAGTGCCATGAAGATAATGAAGGATCCTCTTAGCTACTTTCTAATGTAACTCATGAGTTTTCTACATGAACCTTGAAACCATGCCTATTGCATAGGAAATGTTTGGCCTAGTATGAGTCAAGTGTATAAGACTACCAACAATTCATTGATACAATGTAGCATCAACCAATGGTGTAGTACATGAAGTCTTAAGCTTGACTCCTTAAAGAAAGGGAGTCAGAGATGGTTTGAAAGTAGTCATATGAAACCGTGCAAGTAGATCAAGAGTATACTTGGGTTGTGCAAGAGTAATCCCTGAATTTGATTAGGTATGTGCAGGATCATCATGGAAAAAGTAGGCCCTTAAGTGGCAAAAAATTCAGAAAAATCAGATTTAGGAAACTTGACGTAAAAATTTCAATAATTTATCTATATTATTTCAAAAATATGTAAGAATATATTTTTTAGCAAATTAAATGTAGTTTGCAAACTACTAGGTTTTTTTTTTAAATAAAAATCTATTTGGTGAAAATTTGAAATTTCAATGTAGTAGTACTTAAATTTTATGGAAAAAAGAACAAGTAGGTGTTTGTTTGACCACAAAAATGATTATTTTTTTAAAGTTTAGATAAGAGGACATGTGTCCATATTTTTGTAATTTTTCCAAGTAAATAATTAATTATGAATTTTTATTTTTTTCATTACCACTTTCAAAATAATTTTTCTTTAATCTTGTATGTGAAGCATAGATGTTTTGAATTCAAAAATGTGATACCGCTTAAAGTTATAGATGTTTTTCAATCAACCTATCAATCAAGACTTTAGTCATAATTCAAATAGAAAATGAATAGTAATTATTTATTAAATTCAAAGTAAAGAATAATTTATATTGGTGGAAAGTTGAGAATCTCCTTTAAAAACCCTTTTTTTTCATCAATTTTGGGTAAAAAAAAGGTCATCAACTACATACCCTACACATACCCATCATATTGCCACTTTTTGGCCCATCATAATCCTGCACATACCCGATTGTGAAATATCGATTCCAAGGAAGTAGTGCAATAAATCCAAGTATGTCATGTCAAATCTATCCATAAGTGATTTCTTCACTACTACAATGGTAGATGAAGTACTCCTAGTAATCAAATATCATCAACATATAGAACCTGTATCAAAAGCGAATCATCTTGTCACAATAGATACACATTAGGATCATATTGACATCTAGTTAAACTTGAAGATGGGAGGTAGGAGTCTATCTTGGCATACAAAGCTCTAGGAGCTTGTTTGAGGCCATAGAGAGATTTCCTAAGTCTAAAAACTAAGAATGAATCCTAAACAAACCCTGGTGGTTATTCCATGTAGATTTCCTCCTGAAGGTCTCTACGAAGAAATGCACTCTTCACATCCATCTGATGTACATCCCATCCATGTGATGAAGCTATAGCAAGTGTGAGTCTAATGGAAGTCATCGTAGCAACTAGTGCAAAGGTTTCTATATAGTCAATGCCTACAACTTGTGAAAATCTTTGGCTACCAATCGTGCTATGTATTTATCAACTAACCCATCTACTGTGAAAATTTAGTTTGATATATCCACCTACATTGAACTATCTTCCTTCCCTTAGGAAGTGAATTTAAATCCCAATTGTAATTTCTAATCAAGGAATCATATTCCTCATCCTTAGCAATATCCCACTTGTGTATGCCTGATTCCTCTTTGAATTTCTGTGGATCAAAAAGTGAAGCAAAGAAGGCATGTGACCCCCCCTAAAAATCTACTTGAATCAGTATATCATCTGCTAAATTTTGTACCCCTGTATCTGTCCTATGTGTAGTGTAATATGTGGGTGAGTCTGGTGCAGATATATCAACTTCTAATGCAATCCATGAACTAGATGAAGATGAACCCTCATCATTATGAGAAATGGAAGAAGAAGATACTACACTAGGAATTTGACGATAATGATCTAAATCATCAGTACTATAATCAGGATCTGAAGAGTCCACAATATGTTGAGAAGTGTCAAGTATAGTTTCAAGAGATTTTTCTTGAAAATTAACACTTCTCTCAATAAACAACTCATGTGTGGTAGGGTGGAGTAGGCGAAATCCTTTTACACCATCTGGATATCCCACAAAGATGCAAGGTTTGGATTGTGGGTCCATAGCCTTAAGTTGTTCATTTGGAATCCACAGGCATGAGAGCCAAAAACTATTAAATGATCAACTGTTGGTTTCCATCCTTTCCAAGCTTCAAAGGGAGTGATAACCTTTAAGGCTTTATGTGGAACTCTATTTTGCATGTAACATGCACAGTTGATTGCTTCTACCCAATATGATGGTGTGAGACCCTTAGAGTGAATCATACAATTAGCCATCTATTTTAAAGATCCATTTTTTGTTCTACAACACCATTTTTTTGTGGGGCATAAGGAACTATGCACTACAGATCTATCCCCTCTAATATGTAAAACTACTCAAAACTATTATTGACATATTCTCTTCCATTATCTATTTGAAGATCCTTGATGACTTTCACTGATTATTTTTCAAAAAGAGCTTTGAAATCTTGATAAAACTCAAAAACTTCTATTTTTCTCCTAAGAAAGTAGACCCATGTAAAATGTGATAAATCATCAATGAAGGTGAGAACATATCTAGCCTTTGTAAAAGATGGATGGGAAAAACCCTTAAAACATCATTATGAACAAGCTATAAAACTTGTGTTTCCCTCCATGATTTACCTTTGTCAAATTTTTCTTATGGATGTTTTCCAAGTGCACAAACCTCACAAATCCCTTTAGAAAATTTAACCTTAGATAATCCCTTAACCATATTTTGTTGACATGTAGTTGTTCAAGATAGCGGCAGTTAAGATGGCCAAACCACTCATGCCATAGTTTTCTAACTTCATCTGAATGAGATAGTAATGCTTTTGGAGAAATATCTGTGGAAAAATTGGAGAAGGTATATAATCCAGTTTGGTGATTTTCCTCTCCTATTGCTACCAAATTGTTGCTTTGTAATTCTCTTATCTCAACTAAATCTGGAGAGAAGTGTACTCTCATGCCCTTCCCTAAATGAGTTATTTGATACACTAAAAGGAGATTAGTTGAGAGTGAAGGTACACTTAGAACATTTTCAAATGTTCCTCCTTCAACTTCAATGGATCGTCTCCCTTCTATCAATGTTGGAGTATCATCACCTAAGGTGATTGTGGACATACTTGATATTTCTAAGGATGAAAGGACAACGTATGAAGAACCCATATGGTTTGAAACACTAGAGTCTAGAATTCATGATGGAGATAAAGATGCTTTAGCAACTAAGGCTTTACCCTTTGATTTCTCTTTGTCCTTAGTATTATCTTGATTTGATGAATATGCCTTGTGAACCGAAAATAAAATAGGAGGGTGATTTCCTATTCTATCTTGGTCATTCAATTATGTCCTAGGAATCCCAAATTGGATTGACTAGCAACCTCACAAGGTGAGTCAATTCCCAATAAGGAAGACCTAGGAGGGGTTCTTTTAGGCTTTAAGTGGTTCACCACCAAGAAAATTATTGGAAAAGACAAATAAGCATTCAACCTACAAAATCTAGCAATACAATCTAAATAATGAGATCAAATGATGAAATTAAGCTAGTCCAAGTCAGGGTACATGTGTACCTGGGAAGTTTGGAAATGTAATGAGGATTCCAGAAATAAAAAAATGCTATAAAAAACCACCATGGAGGAATAAGACGCCCAAGATGGCATATTAGTCCCGCTGGTATTTTTTAGCACAAACATGTAGAGTCTTTGGATGTCAAAACTGGATCCAAAGGAATTTCTAAAAAATATGCTCAAGAGGACTAAGACGCCCAAGGTGGCATATTAGTCCCACTCTGAATTTCTGATAATTTTCAATGTGGTCCTGAGCTCCAAGGTATGTACTTTCTTCCCTCTAGATTTGAGGTCCTGAAACTTCCAGATCTGACCTGTAGGTGAATTTCCACGAAAATGTCAACTTTACAATCCAACTTTGCACTCCAAAAGAGGGTATGTGCAGGATCATAATGGGCCATAAAGTGGCGATATGATGGGTATGTGTAGGGTATGTGGCCGACGACTTTTTTAACCCAAAATTGATGAAATAAAAAGGGTTTTTAAAGGAGATTCTCAACTTTCCACCAATATCAATTATGCTTTAATTTGAATTTCATAAATAATTATTATTCATTTTCTATTTGAATTACAACTAAAGTCCTGATTTATAGGCTGATTGAAAAACATCTATAGCTTTCAAACGGTATCACATTTTTTGAATCTAAAACATGCGTCACATTCTATGCTTTGCATACTATAGGATTAAAAAAAAAAGAATTTCATGAAGTTTTCACCAAGTTAAAGTGGTTATATATACAATTTTTTATATTTTTTAAAAGTTGTAATAAAAAATTCATAATTAATGGGTATGTGCAGGTTCATGATGGGCCAAAAAAGTTGCAATATGATGGGTATGTGGCTGACGACCTTTTTTTACCCAAAATTGATGAAACAAAAAGGGTTTTTAAAGGAGATTTTCAAATTTCCACCAATATAAATTATGCCTTACTTTGAATTTAATAAGTAATTATTATTCATTTTCTATTTGAATTACAGTAAAGTACTCATTGATAGGCTGATTGAAAAACATCTATACCAAAGCGGTATCACTTTTGTGAATCCAAAACATGAATCACATTCTATGCTTTGCATACTATAGGATTAAAAAATAAAAATTGAATTTAATAAAGTTTTGACCAAGTTAATGTGGTCATACATATGAGTTTTATATTTTTTAATGTTGTAATAAAATTCATAATTAATTATTTACTTGGAAAAAAATTACAAAAAAATATGCATCACATCGGGACATGAGTCATCTATATATCTAAAATATTATAAAAAATATTATCATTTTATTGTGGTTAGGGTGAGGTCCTATTTCCTTTTCCCTAAAAATTACTTTGCAGTGAAATTTCAAATTTTCACCAAATAGATTTATTTTTTTTTAAAACCTAGTATTTTAGAAACTACATTCAATTTTCTACAGATTCTATTCTTACATATTTTTGAAATAATATAGATAACTTATTCAATTTTTATTTCAAGTTGCCGAACTCGATTTTTCTGAATTTTTTGCCACTTAAGGGCCTATTTTTTCCATTATGATCCTGCACATACCCTAATTATTTGCTTGAAAAAAAATCACAAAAAAAAATGCATCACATCGGAACATGATCCCTCTACTTATATCTAAAATATTATAAAAAATATTATCATTTATTGTGGTTAGGGTGGTCAGACAAACACTTCTTATTTTTTCCCTGAAATTTAAGTACTACTGCATTGAAATTTCAAATTTTCACCAAATAGATTTTTTTTTAAATAAACCTAGTAGATTAGAAACTACATTCAATTTGCTACAGACTCTATTCTTACATATTTTTGAAATAATATAGATAACTTATTTAAATTTTTACGTCAAGTTGCCTAACTCTGATTTTTCTAAATTTTTTGCCACTTAAGGGCCTATTTTTTCCATGATGATCCTACACATACCCACGATCTTCAAGTATTCAACCTAAACCTGCAAACATAGACATGCAAGAGGGGGAAAACTAGTTTATTTTTAGTAAATGGGGGTTTTCCTTGGTCAAACCCCTTGTAGGTAATTAAACCAAATGATGAAATGAATGAAATGAAGCACGAAATATGAAATATATAAATGGTACCACCTTGGATGATGTCTTGTGAAAAAAATTTGCAATCTACCATGTAGTGCCCATGAAGAATGTAGATCTTGGATCCTTGGATATTATGTGAACAATAGTTACAAATATATCTTCAATGCTACATCCACAATCTTGGCTCAACAACATGAATGGATGCACTAAACCCTTGACATGATGCTTGAATCTTGATGATGGATTCAAATTCTTGATTAATTTCTCTTGAATGCATAAAATTTCCTCAGGAATGAATACTTGAATGATTGTTATGAAAATGAGTGGAGCAACCTTTTATTTATACTTATTCATGCTTAATATCTTGAAATTACACCACAACAAGTCGACATATGAAAACATTAAATAAAGGAGGCTAAATCCTGCCAAGATTTGAAATTGAATCCCAAAAATAAGCCAAGGAGGACTAAAACAATGTAGGTGGTGTCTTAATCCCAAGGCTCAAATCTCGAGGCACACACACCAAAAAGGTGCCCAATTAAGATACCTCAAAATTAGGGTCCCGAGACCTTTGGGGGACAAAGATGACCTAGGTGGAGTTTCAGTACTGACCCAAAATCAAGGACACATAGATGGATTCACTAAATTTTCATTTATCTTGTGATGTTTGTCGAGATTAGCCATAAAAATATATAATTCATAGGCCTTGTGGATGCAAAATAGGATCAATTAAGCCATAAAGAAGCATAAATAAAGCAAGGTGGGCCCAAACAAGTGTGAAAATGCAAGGGTATGCTTTTTACTATGCTACATTTAGCCCCCACTTTAGTGAGAGGATGAACTTGCTTCAAACTCACACTAAAGTAGCCAACCACACAATCAAGAGGGGTTCATGTACAAATTCTAGTAATATAAGATGACAATAACCTAGAGGGATGATCAAGCCCCCAATATCAATATCCTATGAAAAACCACCATAGGCACAAAGGAACACACTTGCAGATGATATATGAAGCCATAACCATATCACAAACATACACCATCAAAGATAGAAAAAGGAAAACAAAAAGGAAAAAAGGAAAATTCCACAGATCAAGCTTCAACTAGTCATCCAACATGGTGGATTGGGTCCAAGTTGTTTGTCCAAAAAGAGGTTTACAAGTAGAACTTATTGTCCACTATGCAAACAAAATGCATGCTCACAAGGGCTAGTGGGAGCTAGTTGTCCACTAGGTGAGCCTCAAGAGGTCCATATCAAAGTCATACCCCCATGACTATGATAAGGACAAAAGAAAAATGCATGATCACAAGGGCTAGTGAAGCTAGTTGCTCACTAGGTGAGCCCTAGTAAACCATATCAAAGCCATACCTCCATGACTTTAATAAGGTGTACAAAAATGCAACACAACAAGAAAGAGGGATGTTAAAAGGGATTTTTCTTAGTTTGTGCAAGGTATCATCTTAAGGAACATTGTACTTAATGTTTCCAAGAGAGGACAAGTCAAATAAATATCACAGTCTCAGAGGAAATCAAACCCAATGACACCACCAAGAAAGAAACACATCACAAGAAGAAAGAAAATCACACAATGAAATCATGCCAAAATAATGCCAATGTATGCCCCCACTTTAAAGAAATTTCTAATTGTGACGTACTGAGTTATGTATTTTGGGGGCAACCCTATTTTCCTTTTTCATTTTTGGCTACTTTAAAGTAGCCAAAAATGAAAAAGGAAAAGAGGGTTGCCCCCAAAATACATAACTCAGTACATCTTATGTGAGCCAACTTAAGGAATGTCGTCCACATCTCAAGCTTGCTCTTGTATGTACATGAAATGTGGTCAACTATCCAAAAGAGGCAATGACAGGTGACATACGAGGACAATGCTACCTAACCCCTTGCCCCCACTTAGGGCAGAACAAGGATGAGCCAAAATTATTGATGAGAAACATGCTAGAGTTAAAATCAATATCGATTAGAGGAATTAGGTGACCCCACATAAGGAAGAGTACCAAAATCCTTAAGATGTTGGATTTTACTACTCAAAGCCTTACATTCATTAATAGAATGACCATGAACTCTATGATATGCACATAATGAACTCCTAGATAGTAAAATTTCTTTCATTTTTTTGGAGGGAGGGATATCAAATGATCTTGGAGGAGTCTCAACAAGATACTTTCTTGATGAAGGTAGGAGATGTTTTGTTATTTTGTGATAAAGATATATGTTTCTTAGTACATGATGTCATACTTAGACAAGACTATTTAAATTGTGAGATTTTGTACTCTTATTTAAAGGAAGGTGTAAAATATAACGAATTCAAATCATTAGTGTTTTGTGTGATGACATTAACATTAAGTGAGGACTTCTTTATTTCTTTCAAAGGATAATAAGTAAGACCACTAGTGTTGCTATTAAGTGAAGGCTTGTTTATTTCTATGAAAGGACAATAACCAACACCCTTAGTTGTTTCTTGTGTGATAGGTTTGTTAGGGACACAGATACCTTGTTCTATAGAACCACATCCTTTTTCATTATATCCAAGTTGTTTCATAAGCTCATAACCATTTCCATAAATATTTTTCATTTACTTAGGAATCAGAGGTTGTTGATAGTTAGTTTCAACAAAGTTTGTTGTGTATGTTGTCCTTTCTTCTAAAGTGATTAAGGTGGATGCTTTTAAAGGGTTTGCTTTTTCCTTTCCCTTTTCAAACATATTCTATTCTCCCATGAATGTTGTATGAAATCTAAGGAACCCCAATCATCTTCTAATAACTTCGTGACTTCTTCAATGTGTTTTTTGTTGTCTTTTTGTTGCATAGGTTCCATTTGTGTAGTTGGTGTTAATTTTTTCAAGGAGTTCTCTTTGTTTTTCTCAAGTTGGAAGAAACTATAAGGCTCATGATTAGTGTCAAGTGTGTGCACTTTGTTGTTGTAGATGTATTTCATTTTATGATGAAGATTGGAAGGCACCCCATTCATTGCATGAATCCATAGTCTTCCTAAAAGAAGCTTATATGAAAGATCACCAGGAATAACATGGATCAAGGTTTGTAATGTGGCCTTTCCAGCTTTAATAGGTAAAGTGATTACACCAAGCAGCTGTTTTTGCACGTTATCAAAGCCATTAATAGAGAAATAGATGGGTTGTATTTTTTTATTTAGCGACACCAAGCTTATCCAAAAGGTCTACACTACATACATTTAAGGTTGAGCCATTGTCAACAAGGGTTCATTTTATCCCTTTTGTATTGTATTGAGATATGATCATGAAAGCATCATTTTTTTTTGCATTTCCAAATGGGGAGTTCACTTTGATGGAGAAAAATGTCAGTGTTTATTCCTTGAATCATTGTTTCTATGTCATTCAGGTTTGCACTAGAGGGAACCACAACTTGTTGTAAGGTTGTTTGAAGCATAGTGTGATAATTAGGTTAATTATGAATTAAGTCCCATAGGGATATCTTAGTAGGAGTATTCTTAAGTTGTTCAACAAGATCATACTCCTTCCCACTATGCAAAGTTAAATGGGGGGCACTAGGAAAAATAGGATTAGGAAATGGGAGGGATGTTGAAGATGTTTTTCTTGGTTGCAGATTGTTCCTAGTGTTGTATGTATGAGCAACAATATTGTAACTTGGTTTCTACGAAACATTTTTCTTACGTGGGTCGAGGATAAGGAAAGGTTTGTTTTGAGGGTAGATGGATGATAAATTTAGGCTCAGGAGAGTAATTCAAGGGGTATCTAATGTGCATAACCTCAGAATATTTATCGTTATTTTCATGAGATCTTATTGAAGAGGAGTCTAATGTTACTTCATCATCTTCATCTAAGGAATTATTATTGCCAATTTCCTCATTTTCTTCCACCATTATATCTTCCCTAGTAGGAGAGATTTTACGAGAAATACAAACCAAATGTTCTTGACATTCAAAGGTTGGTTCTTCAAAAATGGTGTTGTATTTTTCAAGAATTTTTTCTCTAGGGGAAGAGCGGAAATCAAGATTCCCATGACTTTCATCGATCAAAGTATCTTCTTCACAACTAGGAGAGATACTAGGAGAAGAACAAATGTAATCATCACAATTATCCATAATTTCATTCTTTTGTCCTACAATTTCTTCCAAAATAGGATAGGTAGGGGAAGGATAATAAAGAGGATTGTCATAAATATTAAATTTTTGATCATTCAACACCAACATATCTTCACATATGCTTTCATCCTGTAGAGCATTATCACAAGAGGTGAATATGTTGGGAGATGAATGTACACTAGTTGAAGTTTCAATGGTTATATGATTACCTATGGTTGTTTCTTCTTATTCATCAATGTCTTGTTCACTAAGAGAGATAAGAGAACAGAAACAACTAGGACTCTCAAAACTCTCATTGATTAGTTGGGAATGTGCAAGATCATGATGGGCCAAAAAGTGGCAATATGATGGGTATGTGGCTGATGACTTTTTTTTTACCCAAAATTGATGAAACGAAAAGGGTTTTTAAAGGAGATTCTTAGCTTTCGACCAATATAAATTATACTTTACTTTGAATTTAATAAGTAATTATTATTCATTTTCTATTCAAATTATGACTAAAGTCCTAATTGATAGGCTGATTGAAAAACATCTATAGCTTTCAAATAGTATCATATTTTTTGAATCCAAAACATGTGTCACATTATATGCTTTGCATACTATAGGATTAAAAAAATAAAAATTGTATTTCATGAAATTTTGACCAAGTTAAGGTGGTCAGACATACAGTTTTTATATTTTTTAAAAAGTTGTAATAAAAATTCATAATTAATTATTTACTTGGAAAAAACTTACAAAAAAATATGCATCACATCGAGACATGAGTCGTCTACTTATATCTAAAATCTTATAAAAAAATATTATCATTTTATTGTGGTTACTGGTTAGACATACACCTACTTCTTATTTTTTCCTGAAATTTAAGTACTACTACATTGAAATTTCAAATTTTCACAAATAGATTTTTTTTTTAAACAAACCTAGTAGTTAAGAAACTAAATTCAATTTTCTATAGATTCTATTCTTACATATTTTTGAAATAATATAGATAACTTATTCAAAATTTTACGTCAAGTTTCCTAACTCTGATTTTTCTAAATTTTTTGTCGGCCTTAAGGGCCTTTTTTTTCCATGATGATCTTGCACATACCCAGTTCTTCTAACATCAAAATATCTTCTTTGCCAATAGGAGAGATATTAGGAGAAGAATGAATATGATAATTAGGATTGTCCAAGGTTGTATTCTCTTTAACTAAAAAAATCTCATAGAGAGGGGATATGAACTTTTTCTTAGTGTGCCTAGAAAGGTAAGGTACTAACATTGTTTGACCAAGAATGAAATTTTTTTTTAACCATCTCATGCAATGATTTAATAATGTAAACAGTGTGTATCCAAAGATGAAAAACAATTTTATCCAATAAATGCAAAACTTTAAGAGTACAAACAATGTATATCCAAAACTGAAAAGCACTTTTATCAGAATTATACAAAGTCTTATGAATGTAAACATTGTATGTGCAAAAGTGAAAAGTACTTTTATCCATCTTATGCAAAGTTTAAAAAATGTGAGTATTTTCAGATCTAATGATGATTGTAATTGAAATGATTTCAAAAATGAATGCCCTAAATTGATGATTTTGACCTAGATGCATAAAATAGATGTTCCTGAAACTTCCCAAGAGGCTTAGGAAGTAAAGAAAAGCATATTTAAATCTTGAAAACTATAGGTTCAAACTAATAGGGACTAAGATGCCATTAAGGGAATTTTAGTCCTGTTGAAGGATTTTGAAGGTTCAAGAAAGTGGAATAGAATGCAATCAACTCAGACAAGGTTCTAAGCCAAAAACCCTGAGAGGGACTAAGATGCCAATAAGGGAATTTTTGTCCTAGTAGAGGTTTTTGTCAGAAAAACAACAAATTCTGAGTTTTTAATAGTGTTCCCCGATTGCCTACCCAGGGGCCTAATGTTGAAAAATAGAAATTTATGCAAATGAAGGACATAAAAAGTAACTAGTGACAAGAAATTGGATGCAAAAGTGAGTGCAATTTTTTTCAATTTTGAATGCAATAAGAATGTTTCTAAATGCAATTAAGATGATGAATAATGCACTTTTCAATTTTCAAATGAAATAAAATGATGCAAGAAAGCAAAAATGCGACCTATATACACTTAAACTAATGCAAATATGAGAAATCCTAGATGCAATTTCACTAATTCATGATGTAATGCAAGAATGAATGCAACCTAGATGTAGGAATGTAATGGACTCCAAATTAGAAAATGAATGCTCAAAAGAGCCAAGTTCACCAAAATGAACCGAAAATAAAATAGGAGGGTGATTTCCTATTCTATCTTGGTCATTCAATTATGTCCTAGGAATCCCAAATTGGATTGACTAGCAACCTCACAAGGTGAGTCAATTCTCAATAAGAAAGACCTAGGAAGGGTTATTTTAGGATTTAAGGGGTTCACCACCAAACAAATGCTTGGAAAAGACAAATAAGCATTCAACCTACAAAATATAGCAATACAAGCTAAATATTGAGATCAAACTCATGAATTAAGCTACACCAAGTTAGGGTATGTGTACCTAGGAAGTCTAGAAATGTAATGAGGATTCTAGAAATGAAAAATTATTGTCAAAACATTTTATGGAGGACTAAGAATCACAATATGATGTATTAGTCCTGCTTCTATTTTTCAGGGCAGATGTAGAGTCTTCAAATGTCAAACTGGATCTGAAGGAATTTCTAAAAAATATGCTCGAGAGGACTAAGGTGCCCAAGGTGGCATTTTAGTCCCGCTCTGAATTTTTAAAAATTTATAATGTGGTATTGGGCTCCAAGGTTTGTACCTGCTACCCTCTAGATTTGTGGTCCTGAAGCTTCTAGATTTGACTTGTAGGTGATTTTCTGTGAAGATGTCAACTTTGCAACTTTCAAAACTTTCCGCTCCAAATGATCTTCAAGTCTTCAACCTAAACCTGCAAACACAAACATGCTAGATGGGGAAAAATAGTTGATTGTTAGTAAATGGGGGTTTTCCCTGGTCATACCCCTTGTAGGTAATTAAACCAAATGATGAAATGAATGAAATGAAGCACAAAATATGAAATATATAAATGATATCACCTTGGATGATGTATTTTGAAACAAATTTGCAATCTGCCATCTAGTATCCATGAAGAATGTAGATCTTGGATCCCTGTATATCATGTGAACAATAGTTGCAAATAGATCTTCAATGCTACATCCATAATCTTGGCTCAACATCATGAATGTATGCACTAAACCCTTGACATGATGCTTGAATCTTGATGATGGGTTCAAATGCTTGCTAAATTGCTCTTGAATGCATAAACTTGTCTTAGGAATGAAGACTTGAAACCTTGTATTTATACTTATTCATGCTTAATATCTTGAAATTACACAATAACAAGATGACATATGAAATCATTAAATAAAGGAGGCTAAATCCCGCTAAAATTTGAAATTGAATCCCAAAAATAAGCTAAGGAGGACTAAGACGCCCTAGGTAGCATCTTAGTCCCAAGGCTTAAATCTCGGGGAATAGACACCAAAAAGGGGCCCAATTAAGATACCTCAAAATTAGGGGCCTGAGACCTTTGGGGGACAAAGATGCTCTAGGTGGCGTTTTAGTCCTGACCCAAAAATCAAGGACACACAGATGGAGTCATTAAATTATCATTTATATTTTGATGTTTTTCGGGATTAGCCATTAAAAGATATAATTCATAGGGCTTTTAGATGCAAAATAGGACCAATTAAGCCATAAAGAAGCATAAATAAAGGAAGGCGGGCCCAAAAAAGTGTGAAAATGCAAGGGTATGCATTTTACTATGCTACATCTTGATAGAATTAGGTAGCCGTATATTATTCTTTTTGAGAATTTTTTGTAGAACTTCAAATTTTTTCTTCATGCATTGATGTTCATCATGCCAGATACTTTTACAAAAGACACATGCAACTCTCTTTTTACCTTGAGAGTCCTTTATGGAAGTTGTCAATTTTTCTTTCTTTCTTAACTTCCTTGTCCTTTTTAGTATTCTTCTTCTTCCCTTTTGATGTTTGATGTGTTTCATTCCCTACAAGTAGGGCTTGAGGTTTAGTAGACCCCAAAGTACCCATTTGAATTAACTTTTCTTGATCCCTTGTGAGGTCAGCAATAAAGTTATCAAGTGTGGGAATTGACCATTAGGCTCCAAGAGCCCTTTTAGTATAGTAGAAAGTTGATACAAAAAAAAATAAAATTGGACCTAGTTTAGAAAGTACAGGAAGGATTAATTGATCCTCTTTCTTGTCAATTCCACAATCTTTTAATTGAAAATTCAAGGATTTAAACTTAGTAAAAAATTCTTGTAAAGCTAAGAAATTCCTAGGACTAAGACCTAAGAGTTGATTTTCCAACTCATGACTTCTAAGTTCATCTATTTTCCCAAATAATTTGTGAAGACCTTCCCAAACTTGGTTGGGTGTTTTCAAGTTCTCAACATGGAACAACAAATTAGGAGATAAATTTAGACATAGGAAGCCAAATGCTTGATCACACTTATTGAAAAACTTTTTTGTCTTTAGTTGTTGTAAGTTCTTTCTCTATTTCCATAGTTACCCTATATAAGCCTTTGTTCTTAACTACAATAATGAATTTCATCATTTGTGAACCTAGATCCCAAACCTACAATAACACAACAAAAAACACATTAGTAAGCTTCAATGCAAGTTAGAATATATATCCCTCAAGAAATCCATTTATCAATGATCAAAATAGGAAAATTAATTAAATAAGGACTTTTGATTTATTTAATTAAAAGAGATGATGTGAGATTAAATTAAATAAGGTTTTAATTTATTTAATTTAATAGATAGACTTTAGAGATTTAATCAAATAAAATCAATTATTTAATTAAATAGGGATAATTAGATCAGATTGGTTAATTTAATTATCGAGAAAGGATGACTTAATTAGATAACTGATTTATTTAATTAAGAGAGGAATATTGATGAATTTAATCAAATAAAGGCATTTGATTAAATGGATAGACCGAAGGATGATTCAGGATGAAGCAATGTTAGTGGTTAGGATCAGATGTCCAATGTCAATCAGTACATTTTACGTGTCTACATTTTGCCCCTCTTTGAGGCAATGCGCTTGCTGTGTTGGTTCAAAGAATAAACAGTCTCGATCAAAGCCAACATTTTTTCATTTTCAAAATCTTGCCCCATTGTTTCCCGGTGAGAGAAAACATGCTACTATACTGCCCCCTCGAGAGATTGGACAAAAATTTTGATTTTTGGGTGATCTCGCAAAAAAAAGAGGAAAAGGTTCCCGACAGGTCTAGAGGGCTCCAGGAGGCCAAAAATGTGTCTAAACACAATAAAATGATATAAAATAGGCCTCAACCAGACAAACACAAGATTAAGAGCTCCAAACCCTAGCAGGATAGCCAAACAGGGTGGAAAAAACCCTAATTTTTAGGCTTAAAAAAGGCTTCGAGGGGTCACTTTCGATTCATTTTCACACATAGCCTTCTAGTGATTTTGTGATTTGAGCTCTAATACTATGATGAGATGGCACAACGACATCTCCTAATGCATATTTTTGATCGAGTCCGAACATACTAGTGACCTCTTGGCATTGGGGCACCGGTAAGTGATCCTTACTTGAGCTTCGTTTTTTGTTTTTCATGCTTATTTAATGCTTTTAAATTTAGCTTCTTTACAGTGGTGCTATATAGCACCACTTGGTGGTCCAAACTGGCTCACCATCATAGAATGCACCGTGGCGGTGGAGTTTGGAAACAAACTTCAAACTTTGACAGTCATGCCATCTCCAGCGGGGGCATTTAAAAGTTCAATGTGGCGACGAACTTTTAGACTAGAATCTTGCCAAACTATGTCACTTTTTAGAAAAGTGCACTGCGATAGTGCTCTTTAAGACTTTAGTAGTCCCAGCGTTGCAGTTTGCAACTTTCAAACTACGACGCCTTCATCTATAACGACATTGGGCTAGTTTTTTGGACACTCGAAATAAAATTTCTTAAATTTTTTAACATTGCGACCTTCCCTGATGCAGGACGCGGCGAGGGAGCTCTATTCTCGGGAGCATAGATCAGGAGATATTTTTAGTTACCTACGAAACCTAAGCGATAGGGAGTAGGATCGGCTACGGACATGGGACTGTGGTACATTGCTTACACAGCACCTGTGCAGACCCACCTTGGGATGATGTCAGCGCTTACCAAGAGATGGCACAGTGAGACCTCATCCTTCCACCTTCCTACTGGAAAGGCCACCGTCACCTTAGAGGACGTGTGGCGCATCCTTAGATTGTTGATTCATGGTTGGCAAGTTATTTTTGATATGGATGTTAGACAGGACACCTACCATACAGTCCTCGCCATAGATGAGGTTATTTTTTGCGAGGAGTGCCATAGGACACTCACATCACCATTCTGTCTAGTGGTTGCATCGATCATCTCAGGTCTCGTTGCCCTAGATCGACGAGGCCGATATTTCAGTCCTGGCTGGGGCTTTGCTGGGAGCGGATGGTTTGTGACAAGCCAATTCATTTTGCATGGGGGTTTGTTCTTCTAGCCTCCCTCTACAGGGACTTACACGAGTACGTCTACCTCGATGTTAGAGCACTTGGAGCAGGTGTTACACTTCGTCATGTGTGGGAATGGGAGCACATCACCGTTCTCCAACCGCGAGTTGTTCCAGTGCCAATGGGGCCTGATGATCCCTTAGTGTGGTGTTATAGAGGTGGTGTTTCCTTTACACACATAGGCAAGCATGGGATTCCTCACTGGAGGAGGGTCTTGGATGATATGCAGGTTTTAACATGCCACTTGTACCTTGGTCAACCCGGATGGGTCGATGATGCACAAAAGATATTCTTTACCTACCATGATTGCTTTATGCAGGGGCGAAAGCATACAATGGTCGAGAGATACCTGCTAGGGCGAGTCCAACATCAGTTTGGTGAGCCACATGACCAGCTAGATGACGACTATGTGGCCATATTTTCTCACATTGTATCATAGGATTCGTGGGGGCGATACATTCCTTCCTCCGAGGCAGTGGATAGCTTCAGACAGTTTGTGGCCTGACCATGGGTGTATGATCAGGGGCTCGTAGATCCAAGTGTGACATAGGCCTATAGAGAATTGTTTCAGCCACAACTATGATTGACAGTTCCAGGATCACCCTTCGCTTGGTGGAGATTGAGGGGTAGATGGGGAGGACGAGGACGAAGAGATGGTGAGAGGTAGGATCAGCCATTCAGGTTTCCAGCTCAACCGGTCCAGGCAGATGTACACATGCAGGATCAAGACCAAGGGCCAGTTAGGCAGCAGGATTAGGCAGATGCACTACCATGAGTTGAGGGTGAGGATCAGCCTCATGTGTAGCCCACATGAGCACAACCAGCAAGACAACCAGATCCTTGAGAAGCATTGATTGCACAGCTAGAGGCTTAGGTTCGAACTTTGACTGTGGAGAGGGATCAGGCCAGGGCCGAGAGAGACCAAGCCATTTTGTAGAGGCAGGACATAGAGCTACAGGCGGCCATAGAGATGGGCCAGAGACAATAGTTGGAGAGCATGGAAACCTCCTCTCAGAGCACAGTGGCTCTTCACTCTTATAGGGAGGCCATTCAGGAGGTAGATTATTATTGCTTGCATTATCATAAGGTCGTACCTAGAGCAGAGTGGGCCCCATACTACTCGCAGCGAACTAGCCACAAACCGGTAGAAGGTCATGGTGACAAAGGTGAGGGTAGCAGACAGGAGGGATAGGCCTCATTTTGATCAAGATATCATTTTTGTGTGCCATATGGGCTCATTTTTTGATAGCCCGTTGGGCCTTTTTGTACTTATTGACACACATGTACAGTGATCTGATTATTTTGTACCATGACAGTTACCCGATGATGATATATATGAGATGATGATGTTGATATGATGTGATGTGTATCATTTATTTATGCATTTATAGATGGTTCCATTTCTATGTGCTATGCAATAATGTTCTGTTGTTATGTGATATATATATGGATGCATTTCTTTCTAATTATGTATGCATTATTAATAGATCTATATTATGTTGTTAATATATGATATACAAATGGATTTATATGATATGTGATATGGATGGATGATATGTACGTTTTGATGATGATGTAATCTATATGATGATTTATGTATGTTGATGCAAATGATATGATATGTGATATGAGATGGATGATGTAATATGCAAAATGATATGGAGATGATTTATGGTGTATATGTGAAATGATATGTGAATCATGATTATAAATTCTTTTATAAAATTGATTATGGATGGATGTATTCTTTTAATGTAATGGATTTTTATGTTCCTATTATGCTTTGAATGTCTATAATGGTATGGAATGTTTTATAAAATGAAATGCAAAAATGATTGTGATGTGGTTATTTATGAGATGTTCTATATGATATGGATGAATGATGGATGATATGTATGTTTTTATGCTTATGTATGATGCAATCTGAATGCAATGGTCATGCTCTATATGATATTCCTTGATGATGTAAATGAGATGGTTTGAAGATGTTGAGAATAACAAATATATATTATCCTAAACATGTTAAATGATTGTGAGATGTATGTGATGCATTTATTGTGATGTGATGTAATATATGAAATGATATGTTAATGAAAAGTAGTATGATGATGTTTTATGTTCTACAAAATGAATGTAATGTGAGAGATGACTTTATGATGTTTATGTGAATGTGCATGTGTATGCTTATAATGCAATGGATTATCTATAATGTTCTCAAACCTATTATGTTTGATTATGTAGTAGATGGTAATATGAAATGATTTATGAAATGTTTATGCAAATGAATGTTATGCAATGGTTTATGTGATGAAAAAATGGATGTGCTTATTATGAAAAATGCTTATAATAACATATTTATATGATAATGGAGATTCAATGCATATGTTTCCTATATGGTATGTTTATGAAATATGCTAATGATTTTTGGATGCAAGATTGATGATGATGATCAACTGTCATAGTACCTTGTTAGCGTGAAGAGCAAGAAGGGATGAAAAAAGAGAAGATATTTCAACAAGACATAAGATGATGAATATGAAAATGATGATGAATACTTGCCAAGGAGTTGGGATTTTCAAAGGGCCAATTTCCTTATGTTTGATAACACACGTGGTACGATGCATCAAGGTATAGAGAACCAAGATGGCATTGTACCCAGTGTGATGAACTTTGACTTGACAAAATAGATAGGAGTATTCTTGTTCACACCTGACATACGAAAACCTTACTAGGGTGCATTTTAGGTACTTCAAACATCTTAGACCAAAACATAGGAAGGTAAACCTTCTTATGTGGTCAAAAAAATATCTAAAACACCCTCCATACACACCTAAATAAAGCAAGTATTCGTAGAGGTTATTTTACAAGAATATCCAGCAAGCACAACAGACAAAAGATAATGATCATTGCCCCATTCCTATTTCTCTAAATCTTTTGTTCGGATATCATTGAGAGGTCCTTGGAATGAGCGTAATAAGATAAGTCAAAAGACAAAGATAAAGTAAAAAAGCAAGCTGATGTTTTTCAATACCACTAACCAAAAGGGAATGTGTTTTCAAGGATAAGAATCAAAACTATTGCCAAAAGATAATGCCCATTGTAGGAAGGATACATCCTAGGACATGTTAGTGGATGGTGGCACGCCATTTCATTTATCCAAATTGTTCTTTCTGATAAATAATGCCCATTGTACGAAGGATACATCCTAGGACATGATGTCATCAGATGATTGATATGGGACTTATTGGATGATGGGATATTGACACAAAGAGTTGACCAACTTGTTTACGTACAGACTTAAACTTGAGACTTGATGTTTTTGAGTTTTCACTTTTAACCTACTAGACTTGTTTCTAATTTTTTTACCAAAGGTAGAGGATGATGATTTTTTGTTATGAGTGATGTTATTTTGGGTGAAAGCGAGATGAGACAGATGGATTTTTTCAAATATTTGGATGTTTTTGGAGTTTTACGATGTTTTGAGGCTGTTTTTGGTATTTTTTGAGATTTTCAAATGTTCTAATTTTTTTATTTTCCAATGTTTTGGGATTTTCTGAGATTTTGACCAAGAGACTAACCTAAGGACCTATCCTAGGGACCTCGGGGGCTGATCAACAGATTAGCCTTGCCTACATTATACACACAGAGACCATGTAGTTCGACTGACAACCTGACCGATTTATAGATGAAGATATACATGATGAAATGTCATTTTATTATGACGGACTCCTAAAGGACTGACCTAAGTGTCTCAGGGGATGATCAAAGATCAACCTTGCCTACGTTCAAGGCTCAGAGACCCGTTGCTTGACAAGATGACTCTATTTTTGACTTTTTGACTTTTTGACATGTTTTTGGATTTTGTGATTTCTGATGTTTTTGGATTTTTTGATTTTAGGACTTCAAGAATATACATGAATTTGATTCGATGAGAACATGCCCCCAATGTGATGCAATAGACTACTTTGATAAAGGCATGAAAAATTGAGCTTGGGAATGGGCCAAGTAGTACTAGGAAGGATCATGATAAGAACATAGGACCAAGCTATGATTTAGATACCAAATGAATGGGTGATGGATGGAGATTCGAATGCGATGGATGATGGAAATGTAATGGAGGATGATACAAAACAAGCCATAGAGATTCTGGTGGATGGGAAGTTCTTATTTATGCAAGGTGCCTATTTGCCAGGTTTTCACCAAGGTACTTGTCCAAAGTGCCACCGAAGTGGTTTTCACCAGAGGACGATTTTTCTCTTTACTATTTTTTATCCTTTTTCTATTCTTTTTTTATTTTTTGCTTTTTGATTTTTTTTGTTGTTACCAAGGCACCTATTTGCCAGGTTTTCACCAAGGTAACTATTTCTTCAAGACATTTTCTAATTTTTTTCTTTTGGATTTTTTGGTTCTATACCTTGAAAGATTAGGCATAAATTTTTTTGAGATGAGAGCTAGTCAAGGGCTCTTGTAGAGGTTCCCCTTCAGGTGTTGATAACTTATATGTCCCTGACTTATAGCTTTCTATGATAACAAATGGTCCCAACCAGTTGGGTTCAAATTTTTCTTTGTTGTTTGGATTTGGGACATTCTTCTGATTCTCCTTTAGTACTAGTTCTCTAACTTGGAAAGTCCTGCTTCTGATTTTCTTGTTATAGCTCCTCTTGAGTCTATTCTGATAGACTTACAAATGACTTAAAGCATCTATACGTTGCTCATCTAGTAGCTCCAACTCATTCAGTCTTGATACTCGGTACTCTTCATCTGTGATGAAGTTTTGCAGTGATATTCTTAGTGATGGGAGCTCGATCTCAATTGTGAGTATTGCTTTTGATCTGTAAACCAAGGAGAAGGGGTTGGGGCCAGTGGGTGTGTGGATGCTAGTTCAGTAGGCCTAGAGGGTAGGATTGAGCTACAAATGCCAGTCACAACCTGTATCATTGACTATTTTCTTAAGGATTTTTAAAATGGTTTTATTTGTGGCTTCCACTTGGCCATTTCCTTGGGGATAGTATGGGGTGGAGAAGTGATGTTGGATTTTTAGTTTTTCACATAAGTTGTAGATGTCCTAATTCTTAAATGGTGCCCCATTATCTGAAATAATGGCTTGTGGGACACCATAGTGACAAATGAGATAGTTCGGGATGAACTTTGATATCTGCTTACTGGTTATATATGTCATAGGTATTGTTTCCACCCACATGGTAAAGTACTCAATGGTTGTTATGATGAACATGTGGCCATTAGATGAAGTGGGAGTGATTTTTCCAATGAGATCGAGTCCCCACTGCAAAAAGGGCCATGGTGTGATGATGGGATGAAGTTATTGAGCTAGAGCATGGATGAGGTCCCCATGTTGCTGAAATTGTAGACACTTTCTGATGTAGTCATGTGCCTCTCTTTCTATTGTAGGCCAATAATACCCCATCCTCACCAATTTTTTGGCTAGGGTCATTCCACTCAAGTGTGAACCATAGATACCATTATGTACGTCAGTTAGAGCGGTCAATGCCTCCTCATCGTTTAAACAGTGTAATAAGGTTCCCTCTATGCTTCTACGATATAAGGTATTTCCTAGTATGACAAATCGGGATGCCTTTTTGACAAAGGTTCATTTTAAGGTTGAGGGTAAGTCAACAAGTATGATCCCTATTCATAGGTAGGTATAAATGTCATGGTACCAGGGATCATCGAGACCAACAATTTCACACACAAATTCTAATTCTGGTACCTCGAATGTGGACACGAGAAGCTTCTCTACCAAGAATTCATGTTTTGGGACATTGTGAGGGATGTCCAGTAGGGATCCAATCGTTGCCATGGCATCTGCTACTCTATTGTTTGCTCTGGGAATTTGTTCAAATGTGATTTCGATAAAGGATTCCTTAAGAGTCTCCACCAATTTCTTGTATGGAGTGAGCTTATCATCCTTAGTCTGGTACTCACCATTCACTTGGTTAATTATCAGCTGGGAGTCTCCATATACCTTGAGGGCCATGATGTGCCACTGCACTGCTATCCTGAGACCTATGGTTAAAGCCTCATATTCTGCAATGTTGTTAGTGCAGGGGAATGCCAATGTATATGATCCTGGTATGTAGTCTCCTTGTGTGGTGATAAAGAAGACACTGGCTCCTGATCCATGTTGCATGTATGAGCCATCAAAGTAAAGTTTCTAGTGGTTGGATATGTTGAGATTGAATATGGATTCATCTGGAAATTTTGAGATGAGCAGATTCTCTGAATAGATTGGTGCTTTCGCAAGCTGATCTATGATGACTTGGCCTTTAATTGCTTTCCACTCCACATATTCAATGTCATACTATGATAGTATCATGACCCATTTATCCATCCTTCCCATGAGCATTGCTTTTGATAGTATGTACTTGAGAGGGTTGATTTTGGCGATGAGTTTTATTTTGTGTGCCAACATGTAATGTCTAAATTTATGTGAAGGAAACACTACTGCTAAACATGCTTTCTCAATGAATGAGTAATTTAACTCATGCCCAACCATTGTCCTACTGATATAATATATGGCTCTTTCTATTTCGTTTTTGTTGTGCTGACCTAGGAGAGCACCGAGGCCTACTGCTATTGCTGACACATAAAGAATTAATGGTTTTATTGGGATTGGTGGCATTAGGACGGGTGGTGTAAGAAGATATTCTTTGATCTTATTGAAGTATTCTTCACACTTGTTATCCCATTTGTACGCTACTCCCTTGTGAAGTAGGTGAGAGTATGGATTATTTTTATTTGCCAGTTGTGCTATTAATCTTCAGATGGACTGAAGCCTGCCTTGGAGACCTCTTAATTGTTTCAATGTTTTGGGTGCCTCCATCTCAAGGATTAATTTTACTTTTGCTGGATCTACCTCAATACATCTCATTGAAACTATGTATCCTAGCAACTTTCCTGATTGTATGTTGAAGACACACTTCTTTTGATTTATTCGGACCTTGTATTCCTCCAGCCTATCAAAAATGGAACATAAGGTTTCTATGTGATCCTTCCTCTTCCTAGATTTGGCTAGTATGTCATTGACATAATCTTTAACAGTTTTATGGATCTTGTCATGGAAGATTAATGGCATGGCTCTTTGGTATGTTTCTCCTACATTCTTCAAGCCGAATGGCATTATATTCAGGTAGTAAGTCCCCCATGGACAAGTGAAGGTTGTTTTGTGTTGTTCTTCTTTAGCAATCAATATCTAGTTGTATCTCAAGTAACCATCCATCAAGGAAAGCATTTCATGTCCCGTTGTCATGTCTATGATTATGTCAATGTTGGGCAATGGGAAATCATCTTTTGGACATGCTTTGTTTAAGTCTTTGAAATCTGTGCAAATTTTGATGCCCCCATCAGGTTTTGAGATGGGAACAACGTTTGACACCCATTCTGGATAGTCTATTGGTCAAATGAATCCTACATCCAATAGCTTCTTTAGTTCCATTTTGACTAGCAGGGCGATCTGAGGGTGCATTTTCCTGAGCTTTTGCCTAATGGGCTTTGCTTCAGGATATACTGCTAGGTGATGAACTACAATTTCTGGATCGAGCCTTGGCATGTTAGCATAGATCCATGCAAAGTTTACCTATCTCTCTCTCAAGAAGGCTGCTAGGAGTTCTTGTTCTTCTTATAGTAATGACTCCGCATAAAATGTGATGTGTGGGGTCTCCTCTGTTGCTAGATTAATTGGATTGCACTTTTCTGCTAGGACTGCTGATTTTTCCTGATGAAGAGTTCTGAAAGGAAGATTGAATCCCTCATCCTTAGGCACCTTGGAGAGGTTTTCACCATTGGATGTGTCCTTTCTTTTTACTTTTTTTGTGTTGGAGAGTGCCATAGTGTGGTTTTCACTCAAGGACTTAGATATTATTCTTAATTTCTCACTTTTGTGAATGAGGGATTCAATCGTTTCCCCATAGTATGCATTTGTATCTAGCTCAATGATAATCCTGCTTTTTGATCCCCATATGGAATTTTATCTCGTAGTCCCATCAATTCTGAGAGCACCTCATCATTTTTTAATGTGTCAAGAATTGGTGGTCCTCGTTGGTCATAATCGACGAGTTGGGGGTAAACTAGGTGGATTTCATGATTTTGATGGTCTGACTCAAAGGATAAGGTGCTAATCATGAGAAGGGTGGTATCCTCAAAGAGCCTAGGTAGGTTGGTTATGGGATCCTCGTCATCACTACTACTACAGATGTCAGTTATTTCAAATGTGAAGTTGTCTATGACTCGACCTGTAGATACGGGTAAGTGAAGTTCGGCTATAGATTGTTGAGGAGGATTATTGACCTTTCTTAAACTGAGGACTTTGGACACGTATGGTTATATTGAGAGGGGTACATCTGAGGCCAATATTTCTCATTCGTGTCTCCAGAATGATAGGTATTATAAGCCCATTTTTGTTTTGTCCAAGTCTCTGGTTCCTATCATAGCCCATTGTGAGCATCATTTGCAAACCTTTGCTTCTATCATCCATTGGTAGATCAATTGCTAGTCTTTTATCTTGGTATAGGAGATGACATGGGTCCTCCTCTATGACTTCTTGTTTGAGATCTCCCCAACTTCTGAAGTTGGGATAGTCTTCAGGAGATGTTTCAGATGTTGAAGCCTCATTTGATTGCATACATCCTCTTGATCTGGGAGATTGTGGTAACTCTCCTACCACAAAAGAATTTTTGGGAATCATGTAGTTTCCACAACCATTATCTTGGATGATGACTTTGATATCAGAGATGGTGGGAATGGCGGGAGTGGTGGATGTCTCTGTCGCAGAAGTGGAAGCGAGGGTGGTTGGATCAATGTACGGTGTTGATGGCCCTTCATCATTTTTAGGCACTTGAGGGATTTTGTAGTATTTTTCCTCAAGGTTCTTGCAGTAGGAGAATGGTTCAGGATCTCCATGGATGGTGACCTCTTGTCCTTCATATGTGAATTTGACACATTGATGGAAAGTTGATTCTACCACTTCCATTACATGGATCCATGGACGTCCTAGGAGAATGTTATAAGGCAAGTCGAGGTCCAGGACCTGATAGGTGGTTTCCATGATAGCTAGCCCTACTTGAATAGGGATTCTGATTATGCCTTGGGACACTCTTTCCTAATCATCATATGCTCTTATTGTAATTCCTTTTCCTTTTTCGATTGAATCCTATGAGATTTTTAACTGTTTAATGAGCTTGAGGGAACAAATATTCAAGCCTACACCTCCATCCACCAAGACTCGCTTGACTTTACTTTTCTGCACTAGGACCTCTAAGTGGAGTGCACAGTTATGAGATGGTTGAGTGGGAAAGTCTTGATTGGAGAATGTAAGGATGTTTGGAGTAATGATATTTTTTACCATAGCTTGGAATTGTTTTGTATCAAGATCTGCGGGGACGGTGGATGAAGCCAATGCTTCCTTAAGGATTTTCTTGTGGGTGGATGATATTTTTAGTAACTCCATGATGGAGATTTGTGCTAGCATTCTTTTTAGCTGATCAAGGACATTGTAACTATTGGGAACAAATCTTGAATTGGACATGAAATTTTTGTTTGGTTGAGATGATCCTGTGATAGTAACTTTTCTGCCTCTTGTGGTGACTCCACAATCGGCTTGAGCTCCTTTGATAGTGATGGTAGCGCAGTAGTCATCTAGAGATGCGACGACATGGTCGTACACATGATTCATGCTCTTAAAAGTGCCTTTTCCCTTATCAACATTATTGTTCCCTTTATCATTATGGTTAGGCATTAGATTTGTGTATATTTTGAGATTTTGGTTTCCTTTTGGTTGTTCCACGTTTATGATCCTTTGATCAATAAGGTCTTGGACTATGTTCTTTAACATCATGCAACTGTTCGTGGTGTGCCCTTTGATTTTGTGGAAGTCACAGAGTTGATTTTTATTGTACCAAGGAGGTTTAATGTCTGGTTCTTGGTAGTTCTCTTAGGTGGGAATCTTGATGAGGTTTTCATTTATTAGTTTCTTCATGATGACTTCAAGTGGTTCCCCAAGAGTGGTGTACTTTCGCTTGGTAAAATTCTTGTTTCGTTGGGGTGGTCCCCTTTGGTCATTGATGTTATTGATTGCTTGGTTGTTTGCTTGTTGTGTTGTTGTGTTTGTTTGATGATGGTTTTGGATTTTTTTTGTGGTGTGGGTGTGTTTTTTTGAGGGCAGTGATAACAACTTTGGCATCAATGACACCATCATTGGTAATATTTTTGTTTCTTGCCCATGTGTGAGGTTTGTCATTGTAATTGGTGGGTGGGCGATTGTTCTGTTGTTCAGGATATGAAGTTGATCCTCCAGGTTGTGTCATAAGGGCTTGTTCTATGCTAAGCACCTTGGAAATTAGTTGTTCATATGTGGTAATCCCTTGGACCTTGGGATGGAATGCCAAAAGGCCGTCAAGGTTGGACATGATAGTGCATACTTGTTGTTCCTCAAGCATGACCCATTTACTCTGATTGGCCTTGGATCACCATCATTGTAGGAATGAAGCAACAAATGATTCATTCTTACCTTGTTTTAAAGTTGAAAGCTCCTCTGGACTAACATCCATAGCGATATTGCATGCGTAGTTTTTGATGAATGTGTCTATGATTTCTTGGAATGTCTTGATGCCTGTAGGTAGGCAAGAAAACCATTCCATGGTGTGGCCAACCAAAATCCTAGGGAATAGCCACATCAGATAAGTATCGTCATACAAAACTTCCATGCAATGAACCTAGAATTCCCTGATGTGATCTTCAGGGTTTTCCATCCCATGGTACTTGTCAAACTTGGGGATCTCAAACCCCTTCGGGAATGGTTTCATCACAAGGTTCCTGTCAAATGGATAAGGACACAAGTTACTAGATGTTCTTGTGGTTCGCCCTAATTGAAGATCGAGCACTTGTTGTGAGAGCAACCTAATTTGTGTTGTCACATCATTTTGTGGATCAAGAGGTGGGATGAAAGTGTTATGAGGTGGTTCGCTGGTGGGTGTGATGGGTGGATTTGTTGATGTGTTGATTGGTGGTATCTACACATTCTGTTGAGCCATGTATGCTTGCACTTGCTATTGTATAAACAACACTTGTTGTTGGTCTTGTTGTTGTTGTGTCAGGATATTCTATTGTTGGGCTACTAATTGGGCTGCTTCTTGCTGCTCATGGTATTGTTTTACCACTTGCTGATATGCTTGTAGTTGTGCTACTTGTTTTTGTGCAAGATTTGTGCTTGTTGTGCTTGATATTGGGCATGCACCTAAGCTTGAGCTTGAGCTTGTGGTTGTGCTTGTTCTTGTGCTTGTGTCACTTGTTGTTGCAATAGGATTTGGGCCTAAGTAGCCTTTTGTGCTTGTAATGTAGCTTGGGTTGCTTGAGCGGCTTGAGTAGCTAGTTGTGTGGCTTGTTGAGTAGCTAGTTGTATGGATTTTTGTTTTTGTACTTGCAGGAATGCCTTTTGATAACCAACTTTCTGAGCTTCTTGCAATGCAATGCTATATTGATTTGATGTATTGGAGCTTGGTGGTAGTGGAGGTGGTAGTGGAGGTGGTGGTGGATTTGGAATGGTGCTTGTGGTGGTGGTGAGAGGTACCGTCGTGTTGGTGTTTAGGGTTTGGTTGGTGGATGGTGCAATTGATGTGGTTGGTCCTTGAGAGACCATGCTTTGAGATGTTGGGGGGTTGATGATGTTGTGATTGCTTGTGTAGCTTTCATCTGTTGTTGTGATCTCGATGACAAGTTTTGAGAGTATGGCATGATGTTTTGATTGATGTTCGGGATGTTGGTTTGATTTTGATTGATATTTGGTAAAGGTGGAAGTCCTAAGACAAGTAATGGTGTGGATGATGGTGGTAATGGTGGAAGTGGTGAAAATGTAAGAGATGTGATCTCTTGAGGAAATGGCATAGTGTCAAAAATGCCCCTTGGTCCAAATATGTCACCCTCTCCTTGTGAAGTTATGGGGAGAGAGGTTTGGGGTGTTGCGTGAAAGGATGATGATGATGGATCATTAGGATCATGGAAAGTGAGAGGGGCATAATTATGTAATGGATTTTGGGGTATGTTTTTTTCCAAAATGGTGATTGCATCCAAGTCTTGATTATTAACAAGGGGGTGTGTTTGAATGGCATTAAGAAATGCATTTCCCTTATTAACATTAGGTTGAGTTGGAGTAATAGATGTTGTGATTTTTGAGATGTTGTGAGTGATGCTTTGGGATGGGGGTGTGTATGAGATGGGGATTGTGGATGAAATTGGAGGCATGACCTCTAAAGATGGTTCCACTATAGAGCTCACATTGAAATCAGATGGTAGTTTATCCCCTTTTTTTGCTAGTTCAAGCATATATAGTGAAGGGTTGAGTCTCATCATGATATTGATAATCTTATGGTTCTCCAGATTTTGGATCATTTCGATGATTTTCTTGTGTGACATCCCAAAGGTAAGATCCTCTTGGCTTTCCTCTTGTGGATTTTGTGATGATGAGAGAAAGTTAGTCAAAGGATTGCTTGATTCAACAAGATTCATTTCAAAGTTTGTTTGGCTTAGGTCACTTGAAGCGGGTATTTATTTGTTGGCTTCCATGTTCTTCTTGTGTTGAGATCTAGTCTGCACCATAAAATAGGGATCAATTTTAAGAATATGGGAGATGAATCTCCAATTCTTTGGATTGATATATCTTTAGGTA
This sequence comes from Sequoia sempervirens, assembly GCA_007258455.2. Classification (NCBI taxonomy): domain Eukaryota; kingdom Viridiplantae; phylum Streptophyta; class Pinopsida; order Cupressales; family Cupressaceae; genus Sequoia; species Sequoia sempervirens. Next base: position 193,744,277 of record VDFB02000008.1, on the reverse strand, counting down.
CAAAAGGGGAACTTTTTAGGATGATTTTAAGGATCAAATGGTGATAATGATATGGATGTTAGGTGGATGTTTGATGGATGATTGGAACTCTTGAGAAAATCTTGAAGGGTATATTAAACTTTAGGACTTGATTTGGGATTGATTTGTTTTGGATTCAGATTTTGGTGAACTCATGAACTCTAAGAGGTTGGATGTTGTCCTAGAGTTAAATTGTTCACAAGATGCTGATTTTTCTAGGTGTGAGAAGAAGGATTCATCTAAACACTCCTATCCAAACAAGATGATTTTTATAATGAACTCCTAAATCCCAAGATGTTGGATGTTTATCAAGGGATGAATTTGTTCACAATTTTTGATAATTTGATCAAATATGCAGAGAAGGATGCATCTACACACATTAAATCAAACAAAGTGATTTTGGATTGGTTTCAAATGATTTTCCCAAAGTTTAACATGAAGGATTTTTCCAATATTTTTGAAGAGTTGATGATGAGATGATTTTGGTTTTGATGTTCAAATATGGATGAGGGTTTGATTTTTATCCTAGGATGTACCTAAAAAAAGACACTTGCCTCAGTATTGAAAAACATACGATAGGACCTCTATAACTAAGAAGTGGTTCAAATTGAGCATACATTTCTGGATTGTTCAAAGGAATGAGTCTATAGAACCTTGTGATTTTTTTGCTTATTTTGATATGTTGCTTTTGATTGCACTTCCTATTGTATTTCTTGATGACCTTTCGAGTGTGACTCCTAAATTTTGAACTTTGACTCAAGGACTTTCGTTTTGGGATTTTGACTTTCTTGGAAATCATGAGGTTTCAACACATGTGAGATCCAATTTTGTTATCTTTGCTTAGTGACTTTGTTTTACCACAAACACTTCTTTTGATTAGGTTTTCAAAGTAGATGTCCAATGTCTTAATTTCTTCAAATCCCACAAAGTATGTTATGTGGAAATTTGATGAAGTCAAGGAAAGGGTTACCTATTGTTTATCTTCAGTAGGAAAATTGAGATGTAAGTTCAAGTGTTTAGAAACCTCTAAGGATAAAATCCCGAGGGCAAGCAATAACACATGAATTTGGTCAATTGTATTTTCCTCCTAAAGGGTTTGAAATTTTGATGTTGATGTTAAGTGTTTGTTTTTCAAATATTTTCAAACAAGCAAAGTGTTTTGTAACCAAGATAAAGTACAACCTTATGGTTATGAAAGACAATATTTGTTGAGTCCCCACTTGGACAAGTCCAACTATGCTTATCTTTAGCGAATGGTTAGATGCTTGACCCCACTGGCTCCCCTCCACAACACTCACTTATATGGGGAAGCCAAGCATCAACACCCATGAAACTCCCATGGCATGCTTTCCATTTATATTAAAGACTGTAAAAGTGTGTGGTGGCTTCAGAATGACCGTTCTTGCACCAACAAATAGATAGGGATTTTGGCCTTTCTACAACAAGGATTTTAATTTAGACTTTCTGTTCGTAGGAGTTGACCCAATGTGGTGAGAGACCATTGTTTCCCTTCTCATCGGAGCCAACCGCATGATACTGGCACTTATTCCAATACCCACATTTATATCCTAGCTAGAAATACTCTCGGGTTCAGAATGTTATCGGTTGAGTCGTTCCCTTAGGTGAGTACTTTTTCTCCAAGGCAGACCCTCTAAGATAAACAATAGCGAGTAAATGTATTCATAGTTTGATCAACATTCATTTATAAACAAAGGGAGAACACATGCAATAGATTTACTCACACTTGCACAATTTGTTTAATTTTAAACCCAAATTGAAGTGTGTATGGGCAATTATTTACACAACTTAATGTCACCAAGATCCTTTTGATTCACAAGATCACCGTGAGGTGCGAGAGAAGCACATACGTATTTTGATGATATTACTTTGTGTACGTAATTATAAAACAATGCAAACACTTGTTTATTTTAAATCGACAAAGAAAAAGTGAATTCGTTTTAAAGAACCAAAGTAAGTGTGACAATTTTCCTTGTTCAATTTTTAATCCCAAAATAAATCTTAGTAAATTTGAGTCCTAATAACATTCTTTTTAAGCCTTTTTGTAACAAGAATTTAAAAGGTTGTTTTTAAAGCCCAAAATGAAATTAATAAGTCTTACGAATAAGGGACAACAATTTTTTCCTTAAGAGGAATAGTGACTCCTCTAAGAGTGTTAAACAAACACTAGAGTGTTTAAAAACACTTGTTTTTGTGAAATGACACCATCATGCTTCTTTTCCTTTTTATCTTTGATTGATCCAACCTAAAAGAAAATCAGTTATATTGTACAAAACAGCGGTCTGAAAGGAAAAAAATAGACAAAAGAACCATAATTTTTTTAAAAAGCACATGCTATAAATACAATTTCACTTCATACTCCCCTCTAGTGGTGCAATCCACGAAGGCGTTACAGTTTGATTTCACCAGTGGTGTTGTATAGTGCCACTTCCGAGTCAGCATCGCTCTGCAACTAGACCAATGAGCATGAATGCGTCACCCTTTTGGCCAGCGGTGCAGTTTTTATTTTTGAAAGATTCCCATGGGCCTTATTAGTTTAGCGGCACAGTTTGGAATTCAAAATTCTGCGCAGGAAGATAGAGGCATCATAGTTTATAGTTTTCAGTGCTTCTATATAGTGATGCTAGAGAACCAGTGGTGCTGAACAGTGACGCTAAGCTTCTAGCGGCGTAGTTTTCCTATAGACAAAGAAAAACACAGAATTTTTGACAAAAAACATGATTAGAAAATGAGATAATTCCCTCCCTCTAGCGCAAAAATGTGAACCTAGATCCCAAACCTACAATAACACAAAAAAAAACACATTAGTGAGCTTTAATGCAAGTTAGACTATAGATCCCTTAAGAAATCCATTTATCAATGCTCAAAATAGGAAAATGAAAGCAATACAATGAGAAATCAATAAAATAGATTAAATCTTATGAAAGCAATGTAAATTCTTGATCTCTTGAGGGAGTTGGTGCCAATTTGATGTGAAAACTGGCCCTTTTCCAACTCCAATGATGCAATGGTGATTTGGTGATGAAAGTTGATCCACTTTGATGAAGAGTGATGAGTGCTCCAAGATGAAAATCTACATAACCTAGCTATAAACTCAATGGCATGGATGAAATTTGCTAAAGTTTTGAGCATAGTAAGTTTACTCAAATTGTGGATGCTAAAATGAGGAGATTAGCCTCTTATTTATAGAATGTTAAGTTGAAAGAATGCCAAAAATAGAGCAATGTGGGACTATCTTTCATTCAATGGCAAGGTGCCACTTACATCCAAATGTGAATGGATGGAGGATGTGCAAGTTCTGAAGAATGTGTCAATAAATGCATATATTTGAATTTTGAAATTGTTGAAATGACATGTAAGAGGGAAAAAAGGTGCATTGAATGCCACTTGGCTCAAGGAAAAAGGAACTTGTAGGTGGAGTAAATGCCTTGTTGGAAGGACAAAGTCCACTTATATTGTGAATTCAAATTTGAGGAATATTCCTTAAAAGATGCCTTGTTGAAGAAAATAGAGATTTAATAAATCAAATAACTCTATTTTCATGTGCAAGTGGCAAAAGATGGAGGATGGGACATGAGAAGAGATTAAATTAATCAAGGCTAATTAATTTAATGAAGGGATTAAATGATGTGACCTATTTGACTTAAATTTATGGATTGGTTTAAATCAAATATGAGAAGAATATGATAAATGATTAATTAAATAAAGAATTTTGATTTATTTAATTAAAATAGATGATGTTAGATTAAATTAAATAAGGTTTTAATTTATTTAATTTAATAGATATACTTTAGAGATTTAATCAAATAAAATTAATTATTTAATTAAATAGGGATAATTAGATTAGACTAGTTAATTTAATTATTGAGAAAGGATGACTTAATTAGATAACTAATTTATTTAATTAAGAGAGGAATATTGATGAATTTAATCAAATAAAGACATTTGATTAAATGGTTAGACCGAAGGATGATTCAAGATGAAGCGATGTTAGTGGTAAGGATCAAATGTCCAATGTCAATTAGTACATTTTACGTGTCTACATCTTCCAATCATGATAATTCAAAGGTGTTAAGGTAACTATAGTAACATTAGATTCCATATTGCTTTGACTTAGATAGTTGCTTGTAGAAATGCAAAAAAGAAGAAATTAGAAATGCGTGGAAAGCGACAAAACACAACAAACACAAGCACTTCTCGAGGAAGTGTGAAAATGAACCACACATAATACCACACCCCTTCTACTTAAGAAACCCAAAAAAAATCCATGGCTTGCAATAAAAAACATAGCCTTTGTCACAAAAAGTGGTTGCCTCCAATTGCAAAATGATGTTAGGGTTTTCCCAATAACTGCATAAAAAAAAAAGTGCCTCCTCTATAAGAAATCATGGCAGGGACAAGGAGCACTTGTTGTGCCCTCAGCACACACGCCCCGTTCGGAACGGGGACCCTCTTTTCCTTTTGCCTTGTCGGGTCTGTCGGGGCCTCCTCGTTTTACGTGCCCCTCTTTTTTGACATTTTGCATGGTCGGTATTACCCTAAAGTTTCATCCTAAGATCGACCGTGGTTCCCCATTTTTGGGGCGGCCCTGCGCCCCTTCGGGCTCGGGCCTCCGGGGTTCCCCTTTCGGGTTTCCCTCCCTCCGGCCGCCCCGGCGGCGTTTCCGGAGCATCTTTCCGCCCTCCGGAACCCCAGCTGCCAGCCGTTGGCCGTTCGTGCCGCTATTCAGAGGTTTCCCGGCTACCGCTTCCTTCGAAGCATTTACTCCCGGATTTCTGGTGGCCCCTCCGGGGCCCATCGCCCATCGCCGCCCTGGCGGGTCACTTTTTGCCGTTCAAATAAACCCACCGCGCGAACTCATCAAGGCCCGCCCCGGCTGCCTCCATCGCGCTGCAGTCACAAAATTCATAGCCGTTGTTGAGCATTTCCCGGATTCGGCCTTTCGCCGCCGCCGACTCGAATTTGAATCTCACCGAATTTTGGCGCGGACGTACGAGAGATTAAATGCGCCATTAATGACCGGGGGTATATAAACGAGGCCCGCCACTATCATTTTAACTTGCGAGTTTTAACGGATTGGAGCAAATAATTGGACCATCGCGTCACCATCCGTCAAGAACCGCCTCCATTAACTCCCCGCCATATCGATCGGCTTAGCGCAGTTGGAGGTAGCCATCCTCGTTCGCTCCCGTTATTTTTGATCGGTTTGAAGATTTAAATAAATTAACCAACCAAATTAAATTGTATAAAATGAACGCTTCTGGTGCGACCAAACTCCATGTCCTTTAAATTTTTGCGGCCCCGTTTGAATCGCTATTTTTCGCCCGACTTGTCCGTGTCGCGGCCGTTCTTCGCACATGGCAAAGAACGCCCGGAGCGGTGACCTTCCGCCGCTAAGATCCGAGCCATTAACCCTCCGGCGAGGTCAAAATTTGGTTTTCCCATCCGGGTCGCGCCGCCTTGAATTTTCTGCCGTGTTAGCATAGTTGTCTTCCAGCCATCCCCTGTTTCCGCGTTCCCTGGACCCTTCGGGCCTGGCCGTCCGGAGTTCCGTCCTTGGAACTTCGTGACGGTTCCGCCGCTGCTCACAGCGGAACCCTGTCGGCTTCCCGGCCTTCGGACTCCGGGATGTCATTCGCCGCCGCCGTTTTGAGCATAGCAAGCGTCTTGCGGCGGTCGTCGGGCTGCGTCGGCCCGCCTTCCGGATCCCGGTCCATCCTTCGCCGCCGCTGTCGCACCCGCATTCATAGGGATCCCCGGCGGCCGTCCACCAACGGTGCCCCGTGTCCTGGGCCCCGGTTGCCTTTTCGCCGCCGCTGTACAAATCATCGACAAGTAAGTGTTGCGGCCTATTCCTCATGGCGTCCCATCTTCTGGGCCCCAGTAGTCTTCTCGCCGTCGCCGTTCGAAACGATCAAAATCACACGGCGGCCGTCAGCTAGCAGCCTCCTGGCCTTCGGGTCCCGGTGCCCCGAATACCGTCGGGTATAAACTGTGAAACCAAACCAGAACGGCCGACCTTTTCCTTCCTGGCTTCCGGCATCTGGGCTTTCGCCTCCGGACTTCCATCTGGTGTCCGCCGCCGCCGGCTTCCTTTGCCTGACTGCCTTCCGGCCTGAAACCCCCGGAGTTCCCCAAATCGACCCAAATCAATCCAAATTGAAAATCTGACTTCGACCCACGTCCTAAATCATACCATTCTTCATCTTGGATCTCTTAGAACATCAAAATTTGGCCAGCAGGGGTCTCCGAGAGCTTTCGTGCGTGTTTGCCCTTCCTGGCAGCATTCCTGCCAGGGAAGTCCGGGCCTCCAAGCCCGGATCTCTCAATTTCCCTAAAGTGAAATCGGTATCATCTGAGAATTAAGTTTATGATGCATTTGAATGGTTAGTCATATAATATGCTCACAAAACGGACTAACATTAACGTTTTTGGTGTTTTCTTGTGCTGACTTCGCCGTTTGCTTGTAGGATATATGGAATCGGCTGTAGGAATTTCAGGGGCCTCTACCGAAAAGGACAAGGGTAAGAAATCCGAAAGGGCTGCTCGTGGGAAAGACGACAAAGACCAAATAAAGTTTCAATTCCAAGGTGAGCCGATCTAGTCAAAAGTCTCGACTGACTGGAAAGAGATCTCGGACACCAATATAGGCCAGGTGGACATAGATGAGTTCATCCAGAGGGTCAAGGTCAACCCTAGAACAAAGAATGCCCGATTGATACGCCAAAGTGGAATTGCCAAAGCTGCCGGCTTCCCTCCCTCTCTGATAGCACCTGAGCTAGTAATGGCTTGCCGAGAAGCCTACCAGACGGACACGCGAACGATCGTGGACAAAGAAGGGAATATCCTTGCCGACATGTCTCCGGAAGGAATTACAAAAACATTCCACATTCCTACATTCCCACATATGCACGTCCCTACTTTAGAGCAATGTCAGGCAGCGTGGGATGCCAATCCATTGGGCATCAAGAAGTCAATCAACATTTACTGGTTGAAGGAAAAACGGGGTAGCGCAGCAAAGGTCCCCCAAGAGCTGTTCCGCAGCGATTTTCACGAGGATTATCATGACCTGGTAACCATGCTAAGCAGGGTTATGGGCCTCCCGGTAGCCGCCTACTTCCAGGAGTGGATGGCTTACTATATTGAGCAAATCATACGAGGAGGCGAGGACGTGAAGACCAAGAGCTCGTTCGACTGGGGGAGTATTATCAGCAGCTGCTTCCACGAGGAGTTCATGAATGTCAAGAAAAGTAACAAGTTCTACATGACCTCGTACCTGGTGTACTCCTTGGCAGGTCAGAGACAGTATAGTGGACTCTTCACAACACCGGAGGGGGATCACAAACGAGGGCTCAAGCCTTTTGACCGGTATCCTCAGCTACAATACTGCCACTTCAAGAAGGAGTACTGCCAGGTCAATGATGCCTTCATAGGCCACATCATTAGATTGATCGCCGGGGAGTTCGAAAGAAGGGTGTCTCACAGCGCCAGGGCACTCCTGAAGGAGTATGCATTCTTATACATTCAGTTCCCTAAGTTCACCTACATTCGTGCCCAGGGATTCACGGAACGGCCGAACAGGCTGCCAAGATACCCGAACGACCGGATCATCCTCTTGGAGCTTTCCCGGCAGCTCCAACATATTCAAGCAGTCTTCAGCCAGAAACACGTAGCGAGGATCCCTTATCCCATGACCCTCGGCCGAGGCCTCTATCGATTGCAAACATCTCAATGCGCTGGCAACTCGGAAAAGGAACTCAAAGAGTATAACTTTGAATGGTACACGGCTCGCCCACGAATGGACCCCCACGGCCACGTCAGGAAGGCGCTAGGGCTGGCATACACCCACCAGTACCATGTTGAAGATTTCTAGGCGGATTATGCAGATGATAAGGAGGTTCGCTAGAGACACTACATGCGAATAACAGTGCAGTTTTTAAGGAGAGTACAGCTATTTCTAGTACCTGATCAGCTTGAAGAGGATGAATCCACCCTTGTGCACCCGAGGTACCGTGCGGTTGCCAACCTGGCAATCCCCTCCATCGACTGGGACGAGCAAGAGGTCAAGGACCTAGATACCATCACGCAGCCAATCATAGCTCGCACAAAGGAGTGGGTTGATGGGCAGGTGGCACAATTGAAATGACAGGGGGTGACCCTGACATATGAATCTCTCAAAAGTGAGCCAAGCGCCATGGAGGACGTTGCTGCCTCCCCATCAGTTGGTGAGACTTCTAAGTCTCCCCCTATCACCAGGTCCCAAAAGAGGAAAGAAGCAGAAACGACACAGTCTGCGGACCCCAAAGAGAAAATAGCAAGGGGCACGGGAGGTTCATCCCCCAAAAGACTCAAGTAGACAATGACTATAATAGAGACGCAGCCCCCCCTTGCCCCTTCCTCCCTCAACTGGTGCGCTGCCCACCTCTCAGGCCGCAATTGCCTCATCTCCACCGGCGGTGGACATTTCTATCCACCTTACTTCTTCGCCCCCGGCCGGGTCCATAATCAATATCGACTCTTCCTCAAGCATGACTACGTCCCCTTCCTCTGTTGCCCCCATGTCCCCCATCACCTCCCTGCCTCTGGCAACAATACCATTGCCTCTCCCCCATTCTAGCGTGCCCGAGGCCATTACACGGCACCTGCAGAGTCTTCCTCCTGAGCTCTCGCAACTCCTAATGGACCCCGCTCTCCAAGCAGCCCTGGCCCAGGCCCTTGCAACATCTCAGCCTTCGCAACCACCAATAGGTCCGCTGGCCATGGAGGCCACAATGCAGATTTCCAAGGAGATGGATGAACTGGAACGGGAAGCCTCCAAGCCTGTCGAAGAGGAGGCCGATGATTATTATGAGCAACTTGAATTTGGGCGTAGAACCATCGACAAGGTGGCCTACGAGGAAGAAGAGACAGGCTCTTCTGAGGGCAGGGACGGAGAGGATGGCTCAAATTCCAAGGAAGTTATTCGGGTCTTCTCTAAGGACAAGGAAGAAGAGTTGGCTCAGCAGCCTAAAAATGTTGGGGAGGAAATAGAACAGTCGCTGCGTGGTGAGCAAGGGCAGCCGCAAGAAGAGCAGTCAAAAGGGGATATCATTGAGGCTGAGACCCACATGGTGAAGAGTCCAGAACCCGAGGCCGCTGAAGAGAAGAAAGGAGAAGGGGCAGCCAAAGAACAGGATCCCATTCAGGTACTGACTACTGAGGCACCCATTAAACACCTCGTACTTTATCCAGACTCCAACGAGGAGGAGGATGTTGCCAAGGAAAAAGAAGAGCTTGAAAGGCAAAATGAAGCAGAGGTCTTGCCTCTGGCTGAGACAGGTGAAGGCAGCCATGGTACACCCAAGGATAAATCCGCCATGCCCGACTGGCTGAAAAAGCAACTTGAAAAGGCTACTCCTGTCCTGAGCGACCCAAGGTCAAGGTTGGAAGCCATCTTGGCTCGATCTCTAGCCACAACAAAGAAGGAGAAGAAGCCTAAGGTCTGTTCCAGGATAACCATGGACGCTTCTGGCTCCCGGGCTGCACAAATAGCGACGCCAACTGTTGGCCAAGCTGGAGTAGGCTACAATATCTCCACGGTCAACTTAGGGACAACAACCAGGGAACAAAAGGTCGAACATCTGGAGGAGTCGGTGGCCACAGTAGTGCACCTGATTAAACAAGACAAGGTTACCAAGGATGAGCTTAAGGCGCAGGTTGCTGCCCTAACTAACTACATCCAGCAGTGGTCTTCAATAGACGACCTCCCCACTACCTCGACGACCACGCCACAGCTACTCTCCAAGGAGCAGATAGATAAGCTGGAAAGAAGGAAAAACTTAGAGAAGACCACGGAGGACTGGTTCCAGCAAGTTGCTAAGGTCAGAAACATAGGGATCGGCTTGGCTGTGCAGATAATCAACAAGTTCCTGGACTTAGTTCGGTCCTTGGAAAGCACGAAGAAGCTCTGCACCAGCTTCCCTGTGATCTACGACTCTACCTTCCCGAAGGTTGAGGCCATCCTTCAAATGCCAGAAAGCACGTGAAAAGAGAGGCTAGAATTGAGGAAGGAGGATCACTGGTTGGTTGGCATATGGCGCAGAGATCTCATCAACCATAAAGAGAGGATGTAGCAGATCTAGGGCAGGGTGGATCCAAATATTGCATGGATCAAGGAAATCCGAGCGGAATGCGCCAAGTACCTAAAGATGGTAACAGGCCATGATATGCCCACGGTGCAGTTGGATGCAGAGAAGGTTAGGTCATATTTTGAGGAAAGGATGAAGGACGGGACAGCCGGGGATATCACAATGAACTTCTTGAGTTTCGCTGCCCGTGCCTTCGATAGATCAAAGCTCTTCAGAGATCAGGGCTCAAAGTATGATGAGGATTGGAAGCGGCTGGAAGAGAATGCCAAGGAATGGAGCTACCAGGCGTTGAGATGCGAGGTCCTCGAGGTAGACAAGCTCCAAGCCGTAATCCTCAAGTATATTGAACACGCAGCCTTCGAGGAGCAACCAAACAACCCAGCTAAGGAAGAAGACCTCCCAGAAAGGTAGCTACAGCCAAAGAAACAGCAATCAGCTACAGGACGAAATGCAAATAGTGTCATCCACTAGATGACGAAATAGGGAAAAGACAAAAGATGTTTTTTAATTGTAAATCTATTTAGGGGTAGGTGAAACCCTATTTTGTAATGAATCGTGGCCACACAATTGTAATGAATCTTGGCCATTCATTTGACTTTTGAAAAACTATGAATAGAGCACTCCTCTCATTTGCAAAAGGAGAGTTGAGTTGTTATAAAGGCATGCTGCTGAAATTTATGAGAAATATCATTGACTTGGTGCATTCCTTTGTTTTCTCTCATGTCTATTGATTCACTTCTCCAATATTAGATGTTAGCTTAGATCTTTTTGCTGTTTAGTTAGCTGTTCATGTTATTTAGATACTCTTAGGAATGCTGTTGGCTGTCCATGAAAATTCCTGCTTTCTTGCTGATATCTTAGTCCATACTTTTTGTTGTTTGCTGAAGGTAAATAGCTTTGCAAAGTTAGCCTGGACCTGATTTAAGCTGCCCCAAACACTTATCTTTAATTCATACATGTATGTGGTGGATGAAAGATAAAAATCTGCAACCCTTAGAAGATTACACAATTTCCATGATACTGTGAAATCTCTGGTTAAGTGGGATATTGTTTTGAAGGAATTGTCTATTGCAGGGACTCTATTATCACTGTTCGCAGCAAGCTTTAGGCTTAGGAACTTTTCTTCCCCTTCGCTCTTTTTTTACTTTCTTTAGAAACTGAACAATACCAAGGTTCATTGCACATTATAAAGCAAAATCTAACAACTAGATGGAGTTTGAGACTGCTGTTTGAACCTACAGCCGAGACATAAATGCTTACATATTAAAAAAAAAACTCCTTTCCGAAGATCCAACTTCATGGTTTATGCCCATACTTCGTGTTTCTGTAAGACCGCCTTGTGATTCCAACAAATCACATCAAACTACTGAGGTATCTGAGTACTGTCATGACCTGACACTCGAGAGACCTTGGGATAGTGTTCTACAACTTGATTGTGGGAGATTGTCTTTCAAGAGAGGTAGTGCACCTACGCACTGCCTATGTTGAGAAGTGCATAAAAACACCATTAACAGAACTGGCGCTAGAAGGAGGGCAGCGATCGGAATACTAGGCTACGGGATAAAGCTAAGCTGGATTGGATCGGATCATTCTCCCCGGAAAGGTTTCAAAGGATTCTACGATCAGTACCAAACAAGGGAGAATTTGAAGAATTGCAACCTCCCACGAGGGCGAAACGAACACAAAGAAGCACCTTCGTCTCTTCCTTTTTTCCATCCGCCTCCATTTCACCTCCACCTTCACTTGGGTGGCCTTCATCTTCCACCCAACCATCTCAAACAGCATTGGCACACCTTCCTTCCGGCAGCCAGGGTTCTCTCCTTTCCCAGCCCTTTCAGCCCAAAGCACAGTCCAGGCAGCCATAGCTCAGGGGCAGCCTCAAATTGTGGTTGTATTGCCAATACAGCCCCAAATCCATGTTCTCCAATAGCAAGCGCCACATCTGCCTCCCCTCATGGCTTGGCTTGCGCATAACCCTTCGCCAATACACTTTGCTGTTTACAATGATATGCCCAAGAATCCAGAGGGTTTTTGTTCAAAATTTCATCCACGTGACATGCAAAGAACAGCCGAAGAGCATATCAAGATATTCGAAACGGCGATTACCGAAATGCAGGTGGGTCACGAGGACGTGGCGTGTCGCCTCTTTCCGCATTCGTTGGGGGAAGAGACCTTCTATTGGTGCATCAATCTGCCTCAGGGATCGATCACCTCGTGGACCCTGATGAAGAATGCCTTCCTATAGAAGTACAAGATTCCTGTCAACCCCGCTGACCTCTACCAGCAGTTCATGTCCATCAGAAGGGAGGTCAACGAACCCATTGGCTCCTTCAATGATCACTTTCACCGAGCTCACATGAGGCTTCAGGATCCGTACCTCCATAATGATGCGGCTGCTCTGCCGATCTACTACGCAGCCCTGGATAACCTCACAGCAGCGTTGGTAAAAAGGATGTGCCCGCCGCCCGCTACCCTACTGACCGCCTATGCAGAAGCTGTCATTGCAAGTGCGGATTTGAGACAAAATATATCCGGCCCCCTGCCCTCTTTGGGGCCCGTCGCCCATCCAATGCAAATTCAGGGGCTCAATCAGGCGTTTGCTCACCAAACTCCTCTCATGAACCAGGTGCCTCAATTGCCCATGGTGCCACATCCGGGGCAGCCGTTGAATTACGCGCCTCCAGTAACATCTTATTCGCAGCCCCAGCATCAGTACAACTATTCTCAGATGGCCCCGCAAGAGCAAGCATATTCTCAATAGCCCCAGGTGCCGTTACACTTGTCGGGACTGGACTTTCCTCCAGCATATCAAAATCAGCCGGCAACCCCGCCCGCTTTTCTCCACAACCCGGTCCCGCCGCCTGGAGGTGTGGCCGAGAAAGACAAGCTAGAAGAGCTGACCGAAATGATTAAGAAGATGTCCACAGAGATGATGCATCTAAAGAACCAGAATAATCAGTTGCAGGCCTCCCAACGTAACTTTCAGGCCAACCTCAACCGGGACAGCCGGGAGTCTCGAGACAATAGAGACAACAGGGATAATCGGGAAGCGGGCACCTCCTCGGGGCAGAATTATGAGAGGGGGCAGAACTCCAATCAAAATACAGAAAGAAGACCTTCTCAGAGGAAAAATCGCACATGGAACACCAGGCCCAACAAAGGCGGTGTCCCTACACCATTCGATCAACCAGCAGGCAATGACCGAATATCCAGTGGTGTGTATCTGGCTGAGGCAGCTTTGTCCGAATGGTGCCGACTTCACAAAACCAGCAGGCATTCATAGCTGGACTGCCTTGAGTTCCAGACAGCGGCCGAAATCTTCCAGGTAGAGGTACAAAATGTCGTTGATAATGCCAGCTGCAGGGACATCATCCCATCGGAGCCCTACGACTCCTCATGTCTAGTGGTCAATCAAGCGCTGTTTCCGTGAGGGGATCGCAACGAACCCGAAGCCGAGCCCACCCCCATCGAGGAAGAGAAAGTGCCAGAGGTAAGTAATGAATCAACCTTAGCTCAGCTTTTTGATTCGGTAGATAATGGTCCGGTGGATGAAGAAGAGTCATTTGTGGATGAGGTCTACATGTTCCATCAACGGTCAAGCCCCTATTTCCTTAGGAATAGACAAGCTGGTGGACCCTTCACAACTTCTACCCCACCAAACAACTTCGCCACCCCCCCTGATCCAAATGCCAATAATAACCTGGGGCTCCCTCGTATACCCACCCAATATCTCAACAGGAACCACTCCCAAAACCAACCGCAAGGTCAGCCTTAGAGCCAACCCCAAAATCTGCCTGGGAAAACCAAGATTCAAACTCCTAGTTTTCCCATAGGCCAGGCCTTTAGCTCTGAAATCGAGTAAATGGGTGAGTATGTGGCAGAGGAGTTCAAGAAGGTCAAAATTAGTTTGTCGGCCTTCGAATTGCTCAAGGTTCCTGCCATGAGGCACGCCTTTTTCAGGGTTCTGAATGGGACTCCCTCATCTAGCACCACACAAGAGACCCCGGCCAAGAGGCTAACCTTTGAGGAGCCCAGGAAAGATCAAGAGATACCGGGCAACACTGGAAGAAGGAATCAGATGCCCATAAATCACCCGGCTAGTACATACATTGAAAAGGAGCCAGAGAGGGCTGGCAGACAGCCTCCCAAGGACCAGCAACTTAAACAAACCAAGGATACAGACAGTGACAGGAACAAAGGCCAAATAGCTCAAATGGATACGCCCTTGGGCATCCTCCAAGGGAGATCGGAAAATCCCCTATTCCTAACTACCATTAGGGTCTTTGGGAAGAATTTGCACAACTGCTTGCTCGATTCAGGCGCGTCTGCCAACGTCATGTCCTTGGCCGTATGCAAGGCTCTTGGCATCACCCCCACGCCTTCAAAGAGAAAGGTTACCCAACTGGACAAAATAGAGATCAATATCATGGGTGAAATAAACTGCATCCCCATGCAAATCGCAGCGGATCCCCGGATACAGCAGGTTGTGGACATCCAAGTGGCAGACATACCTGATGCCTATGGAATCATTCTGGGGAGAGAGTTCACCAAGGCCTTAAATGGATACACCGCCACCGACTTGTCTCACATATGGCTGCCATGGAAGGGGCTGCCAAACCAGATTCGCATTGATCGTGAACCCCGGATGAAATATATGATCACGGAATACAATAATCTCAGTAAGGTGCTGTTTGTAGAGACTGACTTGGGGAATTACTACCCTTTCGCTTACCAAAATGAGCTTGACCTTCAGGAAGAACGAGCAGATGAGGTATTGCTAGTACTATGTAGTCCTTCGGCGGATTCTGAGTAAATGCCCCCGGATGAAGAAATATTGGCAGAAGCTGATGATGAGCCGGATAAAGATGACAACTGGGGATTGCTCGATGGCTTCTAGGAGTTTATAGAAAAATGCGCGAAAGATCGGCTTAGCCTAGGAGATAGAATGAATTTCCAAGAATTATTATTGCCGAACTGGTGCAGAGTACACAATGCTGCTCACTCTGAATTTGACTCCTGCTTGTGTCGGGCAGCAGTGGAGCATGTTAAGAAAGCTATTGTTCCTCCGACAGGAACACCAAGGGAGGCACCACTAGGGCCCCCTGTTGATCGTTGCCTCGGCCCGGAAAGCCTCCCTAAGCTCACAAGGCCCGCTGTCTAGCCGAAAGAGAACGAAGGCTCAATCAAACCCGAAAATGCAGGATCCTTTGAGTGTTGGACGCTCCAGTTTGATGGATCAAAATCAAGACAAGGAGCTGGAGCGGGAATCGAACTCATCAGCCCAACGGGTAAGACATTTCTCGCTGCCCATCGATTGCAATTTTATTGCACCAACAATGTGGCAGAGTATGAGGCCTTAGTCCTTGGCCTTCTTATGCCCTTAAAGAAAAATGTGAAAGTACTGCAAGTCTTCGGGGATTTCGCGCTTGTGGTTAAGCAGGTTAGGAAGCAGTACTCCTACTATGATCGAAGACTCGCCAATTATAGACACAGGGTGTGTGATCTCCTAGAGGGCCTAGATACGGTCAACATACAACTGATCCCTCGTGCTCAGAATCGCACAACTGATGCCTTGGCTCAAGCGGTCGGCACGTTACAGCCCCTCTCTTTGTCAGGGCTCAAGAAGTTCACTGTTGAGCTGGCATCTACGCCATCAGTCTCGGACAATGTCACCCATCTGCAGGTCTTTAATGATGATAAGCATATCCTCTAATTCATCACAAGCTCTGACGTCTTTGCTGCCCAAATAATCGATGAAGCTGATCCACAGGAGGCTGAATTAGACATAGAAGGGGTTATCAATCTGAAAACCAACACGATCCTAAGAGGGATGGTTCAGCTGGAGCGTGTATTCGATTTGGATCAGATCAGGGAGCAGGACCGACAAACAAAAAAGGAGGCTATAAGCAGCCAGTGCAACACTCACAACTTGGGAACGGCCGAAGATACCAAGAATGTTTTTATCGGGAAGGTATGTACGCCCGAAGAGAAGAGGGGAATCACAGATGCTTTGCGCAGATATCCTGACGTGGTGGCATGGAGTTACGAAGACTTGAAAACATATGACACCTCTGTCATCACACATACTATCCCCTTGAAGACTGAGGTGAGGCCATTCCGTCAGCGGCAGCGCCCTATTAATGCCTTGCTAGAACCTATTGTCTACAAGGAGGTGCAGAAATTACTTTCAGCAAGGATCATCTTTCCCATTAGGCATTCCACGTGGGTGGCCAACTTGGTCCCCGTTAGGAAAAAGAATGGAGAGATCAGATTATGCGTGGATTTTTGCAATCTCAACCGCGCCTCAGAAAAGGACAACTATCCAGTGCCTTCACTAGATGAAGTGCTGTAAATTGTCAACGGCTCCCAGATGATGTCGTTCCTTGACGGATACTCTGGATATAATCAAGTAATGGTACAATACAAGGATCGCCATAAGACCGCATTCACTACTAAGTGGGGGACGTTTGCGTACAGGAGAATGCCGTTTGGGCTCATCAACACCGGCGCTACTTTCCAACGCGCCATGGATATCGCTTTTAAGGATCTGATTAGCAAATGTATAATCATCTATATGGATGATTTGACCGTATTCTCCAAGAAGCGAGGTGATCACGTCTCTGACTTATGCAAAGTATTTCAGAGATGCCGGGAATTTGGGGTTTCCCTCAACCCCAAGAAGTGCATTTTTGGAGTGACCGAAGGCAGATTACTCGGCCACATCATCTCAGAACAAGGAATCTCTATTGATCCTGAACGCATCGAGTCGTTACTCAAGATTCAGCCCCCGAGCAACAAGAAGGAATTAAAGTCTTTCTTCGGAAAGATTAATTTCGTCTGGAAATTCATCACCGGCTTCGCGAAAATAGTCAAACCTCTCAATGCCATGCTCAAGCAAGACGCTAAAGTTGAATGGACACTAGAGGCCAAACAGTCTTTTGAGGATATCAAACGAGCCATTGCTGAGGCGCCTGTGTTGGTCAGTCTGGATTATCTGAAGCTGTTCTATATCTATTCATTTGCTTCGGAGCATTCTTGTGCTAGTATGTTGACCCAAAAGGATGACGAAGGAAATGAGCATCCGATCACCTTCATGAGTGCACCCCTCAAAGATGTTGAATTGCGTTACCACAACATAGAGAAGCAGGCGTACGCTCTCGTCAGGGGAGTAAAAAAGTTTAGACACTACATTCTACGCAATAAGGTGTTCGCAATTGTCCCTGACCCAGCAGTCAAAACACTTCTCATGCAAAATGAGTTGGGCGAACAGAGGGCTAAGTGGGTCACCCTGCTCCAAGAATATGATATGGAGATCCAACCAATGAAATTGGTAAGAGGACAGGCACTCACCCGTACAATGGCCGAAACAGCAACAGAGGCCGGACCTAAAGTCACGGTACAGCAATATCAGCTTGAAGATGTCTCCCCGGGGGAGTGGTATCAAGATGTCGTTTATTATTTGCTCAATCATAAGTGTCCGTCGCATTTGCAAGGAGTTCAGAAGAGGGCCCTCAGATTGAAAAGCAACGGTTATATGTTACAGGGGTCCATTCTCTATAAGAAGAATCATGAGGGCGTTTATCTAAGATGCCTCGGCAAGGAGGAAGCAGAATGTGTTTTGAGGGAGTTTCATGATAAGTTTGGTACAGGCCATGGATCAGGTTCTTCTACAGCCCATCAGATATTAAGGGCAGGGTACTACTAGCCAACTGTCTTCAAAGATGCCCATGGCCATGTTCGTTCATGCCATACGTGCCAGACTGCTGCCACCAGGGAGAGAAACGCTGCTGTCCCACTGCAGCCCGTGCTCGAGGTAAGGCCTTTTGCACAGTGGGGTCTCGACTTCATCGGTCCGGTAAGCCCTCCATCATCTGCGGGACACAGGTACATTCTGACCGCTACTGATTATTGTACTAGATGGACGGAAGCAATAGTTTGTAAGCATTGTACAACTGAAGTAGTTATTGATTTCTTAGAAAGTTTCATTTTAAATCGCTTTGGTTGTCCGTATGCCCTAGTATGTGATAATGGACCTGCATTCGCTTCTTTAAAATTTTCCAGCTAGGCGTTTGACTATGGGATTGCCCTCAAATTTTCATCCAATTACTACCCTCAGGGTAATGGCCTTGCCGAGTCCACAAACAAGAATTTGATCACCGTGATCAAGAAGCTGCTAGATAGGAATCTCAAGGACTGGCATACCCAGCTTTGTTTCGCCCTTTGGGCTGATCGCACCCGCCATAAGGCTGCCCTTGGTGATTCCCCATTCCACCTTGTCTATGGCCTTGAGCCAATATTCCCCATCCACCTGAAAATTCTGACTCTTCAGTTCATCAACGACTTTTATGAAGGAGGAGATCGTAGGGAAGCTCGTTTAGCTGAACTTTTACATCTAGAGGAAGTTTGAGACCGCGCAATAGAAAATTTTGCCAAACATCAGGGCGTAGTGAAGAGATGGTTCGACCGCCGAGCCAAAATCAAGGCCTTCAGGATTGCAGATTTGGTCCTATATTGGGACAAGGCCCATGAAAAGAAAGGGGGACACAATAAATTCGACAAGCTCTGGCTTGGCCCCTTTCAGATAGCTGAGATTTTGGGAGATAATGCCTTCCTCTTAAAGAACTTAACCGGTGAAAGCGTCCCGCTGCCAGTCAACGGGCAGCACCTGAAGCATTAATTCCAAGCCTGAGCTCCTTCGAGCTCTTCGCTGTAAATACCTGTGCATAGGATAGAATAGTTGCTTTCTTGCTTGTTGCGTTTTGTTCGCGTCATTTTTTTTGCTTTCTCCCTCCCAGCAATTTTATTTCGAAAGAGGTTTCCCGCTCCTTTGTGGTGGCCGTGCTTGCCTAACAAGCGGTTCACTCTGTTGTCCGTTCTTTGTGTTCTCTAGCTAAACATTCACTCTAGACTATCGGTCTTTGCAGATCTGTCCGTGAATGATTTCCCTGTCTGAATTCTGCTCAGAACTTGACCCTTCGTCGGATCTTCTTACCCACATCTCGGATCTCGCACAAATTACATAATAAATAATTCTGAAGGACCGTGCTATGGTTGTCACGACACCCAAGTGAGTGAAAAATCCTAAAGTCTGCTCCAGTGACCACTGCAGTCTCAATACCATTGTAGGCTTCAATGCTTACCCGGTCAAGCTAAATGGTAAAAAGGAAATGAAATATCAAAGAAAAAAGAAGAGAAAAGAAAACATGAAAAAAGAAAATAAACGACCGTATGGGTGTTCGGATAACTCTACCAGGGCTATGGACGCCCGGCCGGCAGTAGAGCAATATCCATGAGATTGTAGCGACAACTCTGCCAGGGCTATGGAGGCCTGACTGGTAGCGGGGCAATGTCCAAGTTACTTTTGGTGTTAGACAACTTACGTAGCTCACTTGGTTCAAGTAATAACCTTGGTTACTATCCCGGGGAAAGGAATGAACTCACTCTGCACACACTTTCGAGATGTCATGTAAGCTGACCCAATTAAGGATCTCGCTCTCCCAGATTCATCCTTGGAAACTGTTTCTGGTCCGCGAAACCAGAGATTCTGGGTCCTGAATGAATATTTATCCCTAGAACGCTTTGGAGCGTTCTCCAGCGGAGTCACCATTTGTTGTGCCCTCAGCACACACGCCCCGTTCAGAACGGGGACCCTCTTTTCCTTTTGCCTTGTCGGGTCTGTCAGGGCTGCCTCATTTTGCGTGCCCCTCTTTTTTGACGTTTTGCATGGTCAGTATTACCCTAAAGTTTCATCCTAAGATTGACCGTGGTTTCCCCCTTTTTAATTTTGGTGCCCTCCGGGGCCTTGTGGGTTCCTTGGGCCATTCGGGCTTTGGGGCGGCCCTGCGCCCCTTCAGGCCCGGGCCTCCGGGGATCCCTTTCGGGTTTCCCTCCTGCATTTGCCGCCCCGGCGGCGTTTCCTGAGCATCTTTCCGCCCTCCAAAACCCGCCCAGTCGTTGGCCGTTTGTGGCTATTCGGGGGTTTCCCGGCCGGCCCCTGCTCCTTCGGGCTCCGGGAGCCGGAATTCCGCTCCCGGACTTCAGTCCCATGATTGCCGTCCGCAACGGCCATCACACGTCGGCCGCCCGCCCTCCGGGTCCCGTGGTTTGTTTCGCCGCCGCCGTTCAAATAAAGTGCAAAACCTAACGGCGGCGAACTCCTCACTGTGCTCCGCCTTCCGGGTCCCAACCGTTCCGTCGCCGCCGCCGTCCGAAGTCACCAAAATTCATGCGGCAACCGTTGTTGAGCAGCCTCCCGCCCGCCGGATCCCGAAGCCCTCGTCGCCGCCGCCGACTCGAATTTGAATCTCACCGACTTTTGGCGCGGACGTACGAGGCATTAAATGTGCCATTAATGACCGGGGGGTATATAAACTGAGGTCCACCACTGTCATTTTAATTGCGAGTTTTAACGGATTG
Source organism: Sequoia sempervirens (assembly GCA_007258455.2). Classification (NCBI taxonomy): domain Eukaryota; kingdom Viridiplantae; phylum Streptophyta; class Pinopsida; order Cupressales; family Cupressaceae; genus Sequoia; species Sequoia sempervirens. The sequence goes on along the minus strand of VDFB02000008.1, from coordinate 193,723,698 downwards.
GAGCAGCGACCGAATTGGAGCCCACTGCAAACGGCACCATCGCGATCATCGACCCCAGCACCGTCCCGTCAACTCTGCCAGTGGATCCCATCGTCGTCCCGCTTAGCGAGTTGGAGGTAGGCCATCCTCGTTCGCTCTCCCGTTATTTTCGATCAGTTTGAAGATTTGAATAAATTAAGCAACCAAATTAAATTGTATAAAATGAACGCTCTCTGCGTGGCGCACCAAACCCATGTCCTTAAATTTCCGCGGCCCCGTCGGAATCGCTATTTTTCGTCTCCTGGGACTTGTCCGTGTCGCAGCTGTTCTTCGCACAGGGCGAAGAACGCCTTTGGGCCCGAGACCTTCCATCGCCGTCAAGATCCGAGCCATTAACCCCGCCAAAGGAGGTCAGCCCTTCCGGGCCCGGCCCTCCGGGTTTCCCGTCCCGGGCTGCCGCCTTGAATTTTCCGCTGTGTTAGCATAGTTGTCTTCCGGCCATCCCCTGTTTCAGTGTCCCCCGGACCCTTCGGGCCCGGCCGTCCGGAGTTCCGTCCCCGGAACTCCGTGACGGTTCCGCCGCTGCTCACGGCGGAACCCTGCCGGCTTCCCGGCCTTCGGACTCCGGGATGTCATCCGCCGCCGCCGTTTTAACCATAGCAAGCGTCTTGCGGCAGTCGTCGGGCCGCGTCGACCCGCCTTCTGGATCCCGGTCCATCCTTCACCGCCGCTGTCGCACCCGCGTTCATAGGGATCCCCGACGGTCGTCCACCAATGGCGCCCCGTGTCTCGGGCCCCGGTTGCCTTTTCGCCGCCGCTGTGCAAATCATCGACAAGTAAGTGTTGCGGCCTATTCCTCATGGCGTCCCGTCTTTCGGGCCCCGATAGTCTTCTCGCCGCTGCCGTTCGAAACGATCAAAATCACACAGCGGCCGTCAGCTAGCAGCCTCCCGGCCTCCGGGTCCCGGTGCCCCGAATACCATCCGGTATAAACTGTGAAACCAAACCGGAACGACCGACCTTTTCCTTCCCGGCTTCTGGCATCTGGGCTTCCGCCTTCGGACTTCCGTCTGGTGTCCGCCGCCGCCGGCTTCCTTCGCCTGACTGCCTTCCGGCCTGAAACCCCCGGAGTTCCCCAAATCGACCCAAATCAATCCAAATTGAAAATCTGACTTCGACCCATGTCCTAAATCATACCATTCTTCATCTTGGGTCTCTTAGAACATCGAAATTTGGCCAGCAGGGGTATCCGGGAGCTTTCATGCGTGTTTGACCTTCCTGGCAGCATTCCTGCCAGGGAAGTCCGGGCCTCCGGGCCCGGATCTCTCAATTGCCCTAAAGTGAAATCGGTATCGTCTGAGAATTAAGTTTATGATGCATTTGAATGGTTAGTCATATAATATGCTCACAAAATGGACTAACATTAACGTTTTTGGTGTTTTCTTGTGCTGACTTCGCCGTTTGCTTACAGGATATATGGAATCGGCCGTAGGAACTTTAGGGGCCTCTACCGAAAAGGACAAGGGTAAGAAATTTGGAAGGGCTGCTCATGGGAAAGACGACAAAGACCAAATGAAGTTTCAATTCCAAGGTGAGCCGATCCAGTCAAAGGTCTCGACTGACTGGAAAGAGATCTCGGACACCAATATAGGCCAGGTGGACATAGATGAGTTCATCCAGAGGGTCAAGGTCGACCCTAGAACAAAGAATGCCCGACTGATACGCCAAAGTGGAATTGCCAAAGCTGTCGGCTTCCCTCCCTCTCTTATAGCACCTGAGCTAGTAATGGCTTGCCGAGAAGCCTACCAGACGGACACGCGAACGATCGTGGACAAAGAAGGGAATATCCTTGCCGACATGTCTCCGGAAGGAATTACAAAAACATTCCACATTCCTACATTCCCACATATGCACGTCCCTACTTTAGAGCAATGTCAGGCAGCGTGGGATGCCAATCCATTGGGCATCAAGAAGTCAATCAACATTTAATGGTTGAAGGAAAAATGGGGCAGCGCAGCAAAGGTCCCCCAAGAGCTTTTTCGCAGCGATTTTCACGAGGATTATCATGACCTGGTAACCATACTAAGCAGGGTCATGGGCCTCCCGGCAGCCGTCTACTTCCAGGAGTGGATGGCTTAGTATATTGAGCAAATCATACAGGGAGGCGAGGATGTGAAGACCAAGAGCTCGTTCGACTGGGGGAGTATTATCAGCAACTGCTTCCACGAGCAGTTCGTGAATGTCAAGAAAAGTAACAAGTTCTACATGACCTCGTACCTAGTGTACTCCTTGGCAGGTCAGAGACAGTATAGTGGACTCTTCACAGTGCCGGAGGGGGATCACAAATGAGGGCTCAAGCCTTTTGACCGGTATCCTCAGCTACAATACCGCCACTTCAAGAAGGAGTACTGCCGGGTTAATGATACCTTCATAGGCCACATCATTAGATTGATCGCCAGGGACTTTGAAAGAAGGGTGTCTCACAGCGCCAGGGCACTCCTGAAGGAGTATGCATTCTTATACATTCAGTTCCCTAAGTTCACCTACATTCGTGCCCAGGGATTCACGGAACGACCGAACAGGCTGCCAAGATACCCGAACGACCGGATCATCCTCCTGGAGCTTTCCCGGCAGCTCCAACATATTCAAGTAGTCTTCAACCAGAAACACGTAGCGGGGATCCCTTATCCCATCACCCTCGGCTGAGGCCTCTATCGATTGCAAACATCTCAATGCGCCGGCAACTCGGAAAAGGAACTTAAAGAGTATAACTTTGAATGGTACACGGCTCGCCCACGAATGGACCCCCACGGCCACGTTAGGAAGGCGCTAGGGCCGGCATACGTCCACCAGTACCATGTTGAAGATTTCTGGGCATATTGTGGAGATGATAAGGAGGTTCGCCAAAGACACTACATGCGAATGACAGTGCAGTTTTTAAAGAGAGTACAGGTATTTCTAGTACCTGATCAGCTTGAGGAGGATGAATCCACCCTTGTGCACCCGAGGTACCCTGCGGTTGCCAACCTAGCAATCCCCTCCATCGACTGAGACGAGCAAGAGGTCGATGACCTAGATACCATCACGCAGCCAATCATAGCTCGCACAAAGGAGTGGGTTGATGGGTAGGTGGCACAATTGAAACGACAGGGGGTGACCCTGACATATGAAGCTCTCAAAAGTGAGCCAAGCGCCACAGAGGACGTTGCCGCCTCCCCATCAGCTGGTGAGACTTCCAAGTCTCCCCTATCACCAGGTCCCATAAGAGGAAAGAAGCAGAAACGACACAGTCTGCGGACCCCAAAGAGCAAATAGCAAGGGGCACAGGAGGTTCATCCCCCAAAAGACTCAAGCAGACAATGACTATAACAGAGACGTAGCCCCCCTTGCCCCTTCCTCCCTCAACTGGTGCGCTGCCCGCCTCTCAGGCCGCAATTGCCTCATCTCCATCGGCGGTGGACATTTCTGTCCACCTTGCTTCTTTGCCCCCGGCCGGGTCCATAATCAATATCGACTCTTCCTCAAGCATGACTACGTCCCCTTCCTCTGCTGCCCCCATGTCCCCCATCACCTCCCTGCCTCTGGCAACAATACCATCGCCTCTCCCCCTTTCTAGCGTGCCCGAGGCCATTACACGGCACCTGCAGAGTCTTCCTCCTGAGCTCTCGCAACTCCTAATGGACCCCGCTCTCCAAGCAGCCCTGGCCTAGGCCCTTGCAACATCTCAGCCTTCGCAACCACCAACAGGTCCGTCGGCCATGGAGGCCACAATGCAGATTTCCAAGGAGATGGATGAACTGGAACGGGAAGCCTCCAAGCCTGTCGAAGAGGAGGCCGATGATTATTATGAGCAACCTGAATTTAGGCGTAGAACCATCGACGAGATGGCCTACGAGGAAGAAGAGACAGACTCTTCTGAGGGCGGGGACGGAGAGGATGGCTCGGATGCCAAGGAAGTTATTCGGGTCTTCTCTGAGGACGAGGAAGAAGAGTTGGCTCAGCAGCCTAAAAATGTTGGGGAGGAAACAGAACAGTCGCTGCGTGGTGAGCAAGGGCAGCCGCAAGAAGAGCAGTCAAAAAGGGATATCATTGAGGCTGAGACCCACATGGTGAAGAGTCCAGAACCCGAGGCCGCTGAAGAGAAGAAAGGAGAAGGGGCAGCCAAAGAACAGGATCCCATTCAGGTACTGACCACCGAGGCACCCATTAAACACCTCGTACTTTATCCAGACTCCGACGAGGAAGAGGATGTTGCAGGGAAAAAGAAGAGCTTGAAAGGCAAAAGGAAGCAGAAGTCTTGCCTCTGGTTGAGACGGGTGAAGGCAGCCATGGTACACCCGAGGATAAATCCGCCATGCCCGACTGGCTGGAAAAACAACTTGAAAAGGCTACTCCTGTCCTGAGCGACCCAAGGTCGAGGTTGGAAGCCATCTTGGCTCGATCTCTAGCCACAACAAAGAAGGAGAAGAAGCCTAAGGTCCGTTCCAGGATAACCATGGACGCTTCTGGCTCCCGGGATGCACAAATAGCGACGCCAACTGTTGGCCAAATCGGAGTAAGCTACAATATCTCCACGGTCAACTTAGGGACAGCAACCAGGGAACAAAAGGTCGAACATCTGGAGGAGTCGGTGGCCACGGTAGTGCACCTGATTAAACAAGACAAGGTTACCAAGGACGAGCTTAAGGCGTAGGTTGCTGCCGTAACCGACTACATCCAGCAGTGGTCTTCAATAGACGACCTCCCCACCACCTCGACGGCCACGCCACAGCTACTCTCCAAGGAGCAGATAGATAAGCTGGAAAGAAGGAAAAACTTAGAGAAGACCACGGAGGACTGGTTCCAGCAGGTTGCTAAGGTCGGAAACATAGGGATCGGCTTGGCTGTGCAGATAATCAACAAGTTCCTGGACTTAGTTCGGTCCTTGGAAAGCACGAAGAAGCTCTGCACCAGCTTCCCTGCGATCTACGACTCTACCTTCCCGAAGGTTGAGGCCATCCTTCAAATGCCAGAAAGCACGTGGGAAGAGAGGCTAGAATTGAAGAAGGAGGATCACTGGTTGGTTGACATATGGCGCAGAGATCTCATCAACCGTAAAGAGAGGATGGAGAAAATCCGTATGTATGGATCCTGTGATATTGTACGACGTAAGGAAATCGAAATGAAGCGCCGAGTAATTAAGATGGTAACGCCATGATAAGTCTATGATGCGCTTGGATGCGTAGGAAGGTTAGGGTCATATTTGAGAAAGGATGAAGGGACGGATAGTCGGATACAACGACTTCGAAGCCACGCCTGCCTTCGACATAGAGAGGATCAGGAGCCTTCGGGGACCGTGGCCTCAAAGTATGATGAGGATTGGCTTACCGGAAGAGAATCGCCAAGGAATGGAGCCACCGTGCATTGAGATGCTTAGGTCCTGGAGGTAAGCCCGCGCCGTAATCCCTGCGGGCGGCATTGAACAATGTTCGAGAGCAACCAAACGCACCAAGGAAGAAGAAGACCCCGTAAAGGTAGCCATGTAAAACAAAAACAACAATCAAATACGTGATCTAAATGTAAAATAGCAAGTCATCCACTAGATGACTAAATAGGAAAAACAAAAGATGTTTTAATTAAAAAAAATCTATTCGGGGGGGTTGAAAACCCTATTTTGTAATGAATGCGGGCTACACAATTGTGCCTAATCTTTGGCTATTTATTTGACTTCTTTGAAAAACTATGCAATGAGTTCCCTCTCATTTGCAAAAGGAGAGTTGAGTTGTTGTAAAGGCATGTCGCTGAAATTTATGAGTATCAATTTTGGTGCACTTTGTTTTCTCTCATGTTATTTGATTCACTTCTCCAATATTAGATGTTAGCTTAGATCTATTTGTTGTTTAGTTAGCTGTTCATGTTATTTGGATAATCTTAGGAATGTTGTTGGCTGTCCATGAAAATCCCTGCTTTGTTGATGATCCCTTAGTCCATACTTTTTGTTGTTTGCTGAAGGTAAATAGCTTTGCAAAGTTAGCCTGGACCTAATTTAAGCTGCCCTAAATACTTATCTTTAGTTCATGCGTGTATGTGGTGGATGAAGGATAAAAATCTGCAGCCCTTAGAAGATTGCACAATTTCCATGATACTGTGAAATCCCTGGTTAAGTGGAATATTGTTTTTGAAGGAATTGTCCATTGCAGGGACCCCATTCTCACTGTTCGCAGCAAGCTTTAGGCTTAGGAACTTTTCCTCCCCTTCGCTCTTTTTCATTTTTTTTAGAAACTGAACAACACCAAGGTTCATTGCACATTATAAAGCAAAATCTAACAACTAGATGGAGTTTGAGACTACTGTTTGAACCTACAGCCAAGACATAACTGCTTACATATTAAAAACTCCTTTCTGAAGATCCAACTTCATGTTTTATGCCCATACTTCATGTTTCTGTAAGACCGCCTTGTGATTCCAGCAAATCACATGAAACTACTGAGGTATCTAAGTATTGTCATGACCTGACACCTGAGAGACCTTGGGATAGTGTTCTACAACTTGATTGTGGGAGATTGTCTTTCAAGAGAGGTAATGCACCCTCGACCGCCTGCGTGTTGAGAAGTGCATAAAACACCATCAACAACACTCATGGTAGGACCATGGGGGATCTGAGAGTAAATCATGCCCACCAGCAAACAAAGCGCTCCCCACAAATCACGCCCCATAGTTAACTTCTTTCCAGCTACTCGACAGTCTGTGGAAGGTTGCAGATAAGAGATGATGACAATTGGGAGATTAAGTGGTATTTCACATCTTCCAATAGGTGAAAGCCTCTGCAAAAAAAATAATGAAACAACCCCTCAATCTCGCCTCGAATAGAGGCTCAAAATTGCCAAATAGTGGCAGGGGTCACAATTATCGCTGGAGATAGAGTTAACACGAAAGGAGAGATTACTACCTCATGATACCAAGGATTTTTAGCTTGAAAATAATTAATCACACAGAGCAAGGAATAGATCGATCAAAAAATAAAAAACAATTTTCTTCACCTTCATAGCTTGAGAATATCCTATACGACTCTAATACCATGAAGAAACTAGCAATCACAAAGATATAAATTAAGCATAGTAAAGACACTAAAAACTGTATGCAATCAATCTAATATATTAGACAAATAGGGGTCAACATATAAAGGAAAAATATCCAAGCATGAGGTGTTGATGTGCATTGACACCTCTCCAGTCTATAAACTAGTTGTGTAGCTCATGAGGAAAATATCCAAGAATCCTAACGAGTCATACAGTTTGCACAATGAATGCCTACGTAGGCTTAGGTTAGCCTACATGTATGCAAACATTAATGTATACACTGGCAATACATATTAAATATGAAAAAAAAACATATAAATTTCTATCTTTAATAAAATAATGGAAATAAATAAATAGAAGATTGATAGATACACTTTTTGTTGTGGTCTATCCTTACTTGACATTGCAAAACCCCTATTTTTAAGTAAATTAGAGTAGAAAACACAATCAAGAAAATGATTTTTTACTATTTATACAATGGTTATATAACTATCATACTCACTAGATAATGTTTCTTTAAAAAGTAGGAAAATCTGTGTTATATTATTATTAGTGATAAGGACATTTTATATATATAATGTAAAATTAGAAAAACAATGAAAACTATTAACATTAAATGCAAAACTCTTAACTTTACTATTATAATTCATAATAAGTTCTTAAATTACATTCAAGACAATCTTTTTTTAAATATTTAAAAATAAAAAACAATTATGTTTTATCATTGAAAAGATTCTAAATAAATATGTATTTTATAATGAACATTATAAAATGATATATATTATTATTAGTACTTATTACAATAGTTCTTCAACTCATTTTTGTTAATTAGTTATTAATAAGCTGGTTTTGAACCAATTAAAAATTAGAATTTTATGCTCGTCAAATATAATTTAATTTTTTTTAAGTGATCATGTGAAATACTTAACTTTAAAAATTGTCAAAATTATTTTTCTTGAACATAATTGGCTAAGAAGTTTGAGGTGTTATGGGAAAATTTGTAAGGAAAGAAAGGTAAACTATTTTTTTAATAGTTTTTAAAAATAGTATTTTTCATTTTTACTTTATAAAATCATTTCATTAAATCTTTCTAAAATAAATAAATCTAACAAAAATCAATTGGCTATTTTATACATATTTGGATTGACACTATTAAAATAATAAAATAAAACTCAAATTAAAGCATCTAAATATAATCTTCCTAAGGATTTGATTTTATACAATTAAAATAAAAATTTAAATTAATTCTTAAATTATTAGTTCTCCAAGGGAGAATACTAATGCATCCATTGCATGCAATTTTTTTAACTGATAGTGACAGTTCAACCAATGAACATCTAGAATTAAAAACTTGACCAACAATTTTATATAGTCTATTTTTAATTGTCTATTTCTAAAATTATTAAAATATTCTTTATCTTTCTTTTTATTGGTTCATGTTGTCAACAGTCAATCCAAAAATTAGGATTTTTCTTTTTCTTTTTCTAAATTATGTGCAACACAATGCATTTAATTCATTGAATCAAATTTCAAACCTATTAATGACTTGAATGACATAAGCAGTATTACATACATGATAATATAATTACATTGTTGACTTAGAGGTAGTATTTTACATATTTTATTTAATAATTGGTAAGATTTTCAAAGCTTATTAAATAAATGTGAGTACACTCAATGCATATTTTATATTTGTTTACGAGTGTGTATTAAATATCATAATAAAATTTATGTATCTATAATAAATATCAAAGTAAAATATATCTATCTAAAATTAGTATTTCAATAAAATCTTCCCATTAAATATTAAGGAAGATATTTTAAAAAATATACATGTAATGATATAATTTAGCAAGGAAAAAGTTACATAAATATCACATAATCACATAAATATAAATATGAAGTTATTATAATAATATATATTTTTATAATTGAATATTTTTTTATTTTTGGAATATTAATTAACTATAATAATAACATTATACAACAACAAACAATCATATTACACCCCTACCTACTTCTACTAAATTGTTTAAAACAGCCAAGCACATCCATCTGATTTTTTATTTTTTATATTAGAAACTGGGAAGATCTAAGAGATAAGAAACAAGCACATGAACAATGCATAAAATTGTATTTATCTTAGTATTGACAATGAGCTCAAACCCTCATTATAAAGAATGAGGATTAGCAAATACATGCCACAATATTAGGCAATCACATGCCATGGATTGAAGAGAGGACTCCTCATCCTATAGTGGTGGCGAGTTGCTCTTCTCTATGCAAGGGAGAGGTCTCACGAGGGATTGGACGCCTCTCAAGATACCTCAACATCCTTGAAACCTCATGGAAAATGAGTCAAGGGTCAACTCCAACACCTAACTAGGCTTAAGTTAGCCTAACAAGAGTGGAATACACAAGCACCCTCCCTTAAGCATAACTTAGGTGGGTATAGAAGAAATGGGTCCTAGCTACTAGCTTGACGAGATACTCATTTACAATGCAATCTTTTGCAAATGATGGAGAAAGATAGAAAGCCCTATATGACCCCCCCTTTTTCTAAACTCATTGCAAAATTGAATCTTCTGTTACAAAATTTTAACAATGGCAAAATTTTGCATCTCCCCATACACTTCCCTTTTGCCACATTCATTGTAAAAGAGAAGAAAAACTCCTCTTTTAAGACAAATTCTTAACTATGACAAAATGTAAAATTTTACCTCTCCTTTTACAAACTCTTGTGGTTGATCAAAACCACTATGTTAATGTGATATATTAACTAAACCATGAAAGTTAAATAACCACAAATAGCTAGTACTAAAGTTTAGGGAAAAAAAAGGCATTTGACCTTTTGACTTCATTAATAAGGAAATAATACTCTTTCAAGCAAAGAACTTCATGCCTCCTCCACCTATGCACAACATATCTCAAATGCAAAAATGTGGAGAGTCGACTGCTTTATGAGGGATGATTGCTGCTCTTCTGGAAGAGTCGTTGGAGAGGGTGGATGTTAAAGTGCTTCTTTGAGCTTGCGTGTAGGAGGCTTTGGAGTTGTTCATGCCTCCAAGGAAGCCGCCAATGTAGGAGAACCTTTACCAAGTCACGTTGATGATAGAGTTTGTTGCGTTGTAGAATACAATTTCTCCATCAGCAAACCTCAATTTCACATGCCACTCCTCAAAGCCATCTTTATTGCACTCTACACGATAGGTCACTGCCTTTGCCAAAACTTGTGGAGGCTATGATTGTTGGAATGGGCATCAAAATAAAAGGATCTAACGTCGCCACAATCGCACAAAATGAATGGGCGAATGTATGGGCGCATACTGAGCTGAATGGGGTTCGTACTGTGTGTGAACAGGTTGGTCTATGTAGTAGAGAAGAGCCATAAAGAAGGTGAAGAGGAGTCGCTTGGAATGAGGTCAAATGCGGGGCTATGAAGACTCACGGCCTATACAAATCCTGCATAGAGGAATAACTCACAGCCTGCAATGAAGGTGGACCTTCACATCCTATGCAAATGCCAAATAAATGGTGAATTCACATGATTTCTCTAATGCCCTCAGGCTTCCATAAACCTTGACGGTCTGCAAAAATTGTGCCTCTTGAACAAAGGTGTCGCAAATCTTTGAGCAGAGATTATGCCAAAGGGATTGGTCGATTCATTCTTGTTGTGTGTGCAGGTTGACTCCAAATGACACATGAAAATGAATTTACAGAAATCTAACCATCTTCCTAGATTTGCACACAGCAATAAAAACAAACCAAATACATTTTTTTTCAACTATGGCTTGCACTATCTCTACCTAAATCTCTGATACCATATTAGAAACTAGGAAGATCGAGGAGATAAGAAACATGCACATGAACAATGCATAAAATTGTATTTAGCTTAGTATTGACAATGAGCTCAAACCCTTATTATAAAGAATGAGGATTAGCAAATACATGCCACAAGATTAGGCAATCACATGCCATGAATTGAGGAGAGGACTCCTCATCCTACAGTGGTGGCGAGTTGCTCTTCTCTATGCAAGGGAGAGGTGTCGAGAGGGATTGGACACCTCTCAAGATACCACAACATCCTTGACACCTCATGGGAAATGAGTCAAGGGTCAACTCCAACACCTAAATAGGCTTAAATTAGCCTAATAAGAGTAGAATACACTAGCATTTTATTTTTGCTTCTATTAACTAAATATTTAAAACAACAAGCACACCCCACATGATTTTTTTTTTAATTTTGCAACATTAATCAACTATAATAATAACATTATACAACAACAAACAATCACATTACACCCCTAGCTACTTCTATTAACTAGATGTTTAAAACAACCAAGCAGACCCCACAATGGGAAGAACCTGAGGCAAATGTGTCTCTTGTTTGATATTGCCACTTTTTTAGTTTCCAAATTTTATTAACTTCAAAACATACATAAATACAAATAAAATTTAAATTAAAGCAATTAAAATTATTTTAATTATGAATTAAATTATAATTTTAATCCTATTATTATAATAATTAGGATTAGGATTAGAATTAAGAATAAAGTAAAAATTATGATTAGAAATATTCAAAAATTAAAATAAATTAAAAATAAAATATTACTAATAAAAATCACTAAAATATAACGCCTAGCAGGCAACAGTGAGCAGTTGCTTGTATCTTGGATACCTGGACGAGCGGGGCGGGGCGGTGCCCTATGGGGGACCCAATAGTCGGCAAGCCAGTCCCAACAGGGTAAACTCGAGAGCGGAGTTGAACACGAAACCAATGGGAAGCAAACCCACGGCCCAAGCCAACTCCACTACCCATGCCGGCTATGCAAAGAACTAATTAACAATACTAAAACATTATAACTAAAAAAACTTATATTTATTTTTATTCATATCAGTAAAATTTACATTTATTATTTTCCAAATCTAAAAAAATAATTACAATACTATAAAGACAAGTACTAATCACTACATGACGCTTGTTATAAATTAAAATAATATATTATATTTATTAATAATATTTTTTGAGACTTTATTAATAATTTAAAGTGTCATATAACAAGTCAAATTATATGAACTAATAAATTTTAAAATTGTATTATAGAGTCTAAAGTTGAACAAACGACCAAACGAGACCAGATAACTCCAGTAATACAGGTAGCGATTTATCATAACATAATATGCTATCTCCATCATATGTCAAAATCATGACATCGTGCCTTACGCGTGCAATTTTGTATGGAGAATAGCGGCTGTCGAATGCGTTTCTTTGATAGCGTTGAATGGAAATTATAAATTAGCCTATTGAAACCCCACTTCTATCGCCATTTCAACGTCAATGATTTTACGTTATTTTGTTTTACGCCTTCAAACCACACTGAAATCTCCGCGCAGGTGTGAACGAGAATTTTTATCCTTTATTTCTTTTGGAAAAAAAATGGCCCGAGTGCAGAGTGGGTCCAGGATCGGAATTCTCGAAACTGCTGTCCTCAGGATGAGAATTCAACGCAATCGTGTTGTTATATAGGATATCAAGTGTACGCCACTAACCCACTGCACGCCATGGCTCCTGCAATGGGATCTTACGAGTGCGAAGCAAAGCTTGATGATATTCCCGTGCTGGATCTCTCTCGTTGCGGAGAGGAGAAATGTTTACAGACGTTGAGAGAAGCTTGCCAAGAACTGGGCTGCTTTCGTATTGTAAACCATGGAATCGCACCCGATCTTCTCCTCAAAGCAGACAAGGCATGCCGAGAAGTTTTCAAGCTTCCCACAGAGACGAAGAAGAAAAACGTCACTCCCATGAATCCTTTCGCTTCTTATCATGGTGGAATAGCTGCAGTCCCCTTTCATGAAAGCCTAGGCATGGCCCTGTCAAGGATTCGTGTTCCACAGGTCATCAAAGACTTCACCCATCTCATGTGGCCTCAAGGAAATCAAAACTTCTGGTAGGAGATCGGCTTCTTTATACTTTCTTTAAGACTGTTTTCTTCTTTTTTGTTTCCTCTGAATTGTTCATGGCTTTGGTACAGCGAGACTATAGAAGAATACATCTGTGAGATGATGGAACTGTCGAATAAGGTGCATCAAGTAATTCTTGAGAGCCTGGGAATGAGCAAGTACTATGCTACTGACTTCGACCATGGGATGGCGCTCTTCCGTATGAATTTGTATGACTTGTGTTCTGAGCTGTCCGCTGAAACGACTGGTCTCCCAGCTCATACGGATGGGAATAGCATTACCATACTTCATGAGGATTCCTGTGGTGGGCTTCAGGTTCGTAACAGGGAAGGCAATTGGATTGACGTGAAACCCATCCCTAATTCATTTGTGGCCCTGGCGGGCGACTTCTTTCAGGTGAGACTCATTGGTCTCTCAAACATTGAATAGCTTTTTGTTCTTTTCATATGGATTAAAAGATAGTTTAGAATTATTAAGTTTTAGTCACTATATAGGGTTTGTATTCTTCAACATTTAGAGTCTAAGTTTAATGATTTTTAAAAAAAATTATAAGGTTTTTTATATTAATGTTTTTATTAAATATTGATTAATTTTTTCTATAGAATTTTCAATTATTAGTATTTGAATCTATTCTTGAATATCTTATAATGCTATTGTTATATTATCTTGTCATTTTTCTAACTTATCTATTGTTTCTAGTTGTTAGTCTTATATCTTTAGTCTTTTCTCTTAAACAAACATTTATCTCACAATTTTTTATGAATTTAATTATTATGTAAGATCACTATTTAAATCTTTTTTTTAAATAATATGTCTTTATATACCATTTATTCTTATAATTTTAATGAATTAATGTTATCTTTTATGTGATTACTTAATTTATTTATTTATATATATTTTTAATGATTTTTGAGAAATTAGGCATGGAGCAATGGAAGGATTCCTACTGTGAAACATCAAGTGATGGTGAAAAGGAAACAATCTCGTTTATGTTTAGCTCTTTTCAATTTTTTTCCAGATGAAATGGAGATAAAAGCACCAATTGAGTTTGTTGATGATAAACACCCACAATACTATAAGACATTTAAGTTTGGGGATTTTATGAAGTATAGATCTAGAGAGGGAAAAGGAATAGAAGACCCTCTACTTAAATTTGCTGGTATTTATGTGTAGTAAAGGACGATCTTCCCATTTGTTAGCTATTTTTAAACTTCTAAATGTTAACTTCATTTAGCAAAATACATGACAATTATATTTCGAAGGTGATTTATAAATGGTGTCTTGTAAGAAGGTTGTGAGGTAGTTGAAATTCTTAATGATCTTTTTGTTTAGCAATTTTAGGTTATGAAAGTCTACACTTTGTGTTGATTGTATGGTATCATTTACCTAAGTAATAGTTGACCATATTTTTGACATTGTGTCTTAGGTTGGGTTTTAAGTGTAGATTTTTTATTTGTAAATGTTTTGTAGTTTTCTAGATTCATCTGTATGACTATGTACAATATTGTGGGTTCCTTCCAAGCCTTTGATTTTATAGTAAAAAAAAAATATATTATATATTTTAAGGTATTTACATAATTATATATGATAAAAGAGTGTGTGAATGAGGTTCAAGTGCACTCTCTCTTAATTAGATTAGTTGAATTGTAAAAGTAAAAATTAGATCATATATATTTTAAGTCAATGTGATTGATAAATTTTCTACCATAAATGAACCTAAACCAATTAAAAATGTAATATAACTCATTGGTTTGAATTTGTTAGAATTAGTTGATATTTTTACCATTTTTAATTGTGAATATGCACACCTTGAGTGTGAAGAATTTATGATTAAGAATATTGATTATATATTCTAATTTATTTATTAAAAAATCTTATCATATTGATTGTATATAATGCATATGCATGTTGGTTGCCTCTTTTAATAAGAAGTATATTTAACATTGATTTTAAGTTGTAATGGTTATATTAAAAATTTAGTTATGATTGTGGAATTTTTTTTTTTTGTATTAAAGTGTTCAAAAATTATGTAGCTACATTATTATTAATTTAAAAATATTTTTAAAACACCATAAACTAGAACAACTATTTTTAGTTTAGTGTAACTATCAATAACAAAATTAAGTTAATATATTGAAATTAGATTCAATAATTTACATTGTTTGAAAGATTATATTTTCTTCAGCATTATTATGCAACTAAGATAGTAAACTTCAAATGATTAGGAGGACCAAATTTTAGTTTTTAATCTCCTAGCTAGAAATCTTCCTATTTATACTACTTCCATTGTAGCATACAAGTAGATATATCATCTACAAAATAAAAAATAAATCCTTATTCAATTTTGTTTCATCTAACTATATTTAGCTCATGATAAATAGTAGGATTATCATGATTTTCACAACCAAACATCTCTAATATATCATATTGAACATGTTCACCCATAATGGATTGCATTAAGGTGACCTTGAATTGTCATCTCCAAGACCGTGTATTTTTAATATTATATATCTTTTGTATATAGTTTATAATACACTAAAATCATTATAAATTATCTCCTAATAATTTGTGAGAAATATATTTGAAGCCCAATCATAATTCTCTAAATACCATCATGTATGAACTCAATAGTGAATGTGTGATGGTGGTGTAATATATGTTGGTAGCATCACTAGTCAACCTCCTAGTGCATAGGGTCATACATGCCCCTTTCTAATTTGGGTAACTTTATTGAAATGGGGAATAAAAAGGAAAGTCAAAAGAGGTCGCTTTCATTAAAATTAGTTAAAGCTAAGTATGGATGCATAATTTTATGTGTACACTTGAATTTTAAAGATATGATCAAAATAATAATAGTACTTTGAATCTAATTTTTAAATATATATATTTTAAATGATTAATATTAAGAGAGTAAGGTGTTGAGTAAACAAAAGGATGTTCATATTTTTATCACTAAAGGGTGATCCCATAATATTGGTTTACACTTTTTGGGACATTCTAATTTTTGCTAAAATCACATATTTTTAGAAAATATAATGATTTAAGCCTTGAAAAGTTCCATTTAAAGGATTCCAATTGAAGAGGTTTTGATCAAACCATCCTAGATCAAACCCCCTTGGATAGAACCCAACTAGTTTTAAACCATACCTATAATGGAGTCTCCTTTACACCTATCAAAATGATGATAAAAAATTAGTTTTGATTTACATTTTGGGGGATCAAATGAATTCATTTAAAATTTATTTTTTGTAAGTATATAGTCCTTATTATAAGCTTCCCAAAAAGTATAATTTTAAATTTATGTAATTTTATTATTATATTTAATTTTTATTTCTTGTGAATGTAAATTTTTCATTGAAAATCAAGCTCTATGTTCTGCGCATGTGGAGAAACTGTAGATTATCAAAAAAAAATTGAAAAATATCAGCGCACTAGGTATTGATGTCCCTAATCCAAGTAAAAAAAATTGAATTTCGATACATACAAAAAAGTTATGTTTTAGCCAGTAAATAATGTCTAAATTATAACTAGTTTGACTTTGAAACTTAATTAAGAAAAAAATAATCAGTGAAGTGCTATGAAACCAATTCCATGCACTAGATATCATAGTTATGAATCTAAATTGAAAAAAAATAAAAAAATAATCCTTCATAGAAAAAAAAGATGTGTTAGCCAGTAACATCACTCTTTAAAAATGGTGTTTACTGTTAAAAACTATCCGAAGGAGATGGAAAAAGAAGTGCAATCTGATTCCAATTTTTTTAAAAAATATATATTTAGAATTTACAGAAAAAAAATTCACAAATCACTAGTTTGCATCATCTTCAAATTCCTCATGATTTAACTACTTTAGGTGCCCGAAAGTGAATTTTTAGTTTAAAAAAACTAGTTCAATGTCCAATTTGACCAAAAATTGTAAACCAGTATTATGGGATCACCCTAAAATATAATATAGTGTCTAGTGTACGCCCCATTTTTGCATTAGGAAATTTTAAAACCTTGTTGATTGAAATATAGTCAAGAGTGAGAATTATAAAATGTGCATTTTGAAATATTTTTATTGAATATATATATATATATATATATATATATATATATATATATATATTATATATATATATATATCAAAGTGTCCATGCATATTGGAAAACTATATCACTAAGTATGCAAGTTACATAACTTGCATAAAAATAATCAAAAAATATATTGATAAAAATGTGTAGAATAAGTAGAGTAAAAGTTATAATAAAAAAATATGCATATGTACTTGAGGAATATGAAGACACTACTCAAAGAGTAAAATTAAATACCTTAACTTATCTAAAATATTAAAATTATTTTCATAACATCAAGGATGCATCCTAATTAAATAAGATTAATTTTAAAACATGTATAGAGTTGGCTAAAGATTAGGAAGGTTTAAATATTATAAAATCAAGAGGTAATGAGTTTTTTCTCACCTGATATTTCTATATACACTTCATTTTTCTTCTTTAATATTTTTTAAATTTATTTTTACATAGTTATTATAGTTGTGGCAATACCTTGTTTTATTTCTATTGAAATTTTAGTGGATTTTTTTTGAGTTAAAATAATATCTTTTTATATCTATATTTATTGTGATATTCTTATTTCATGAACATTTTAAGTAATACATAAAAGTATGAACCACTTTAATTAAAAATGACCAACATTCTCAATATCTTTGAAAAAATATTTTGAAAACATTGCATGAGAGAGAGGGGAGAGAGATTTATTTTTAAAGTATTGAGTATATTATAAATGTATTCTCACATAGTATAGCTATGGCAATATCTTCTCTTCTTCATTTTGAGGTCTAAAATGGGAACTTTTTCACTTATGGATGAATAATTGTTTATAGTATGAGATTATGATATTCATTTTTGTATTATCTTATAGTATGAACTTTTAATTAAAATAAAATTATTATGTTAATTATTTAAAAAAAAAAATCATTTAAGTTTTATCAAAATATATAGATTATGAACATACTTTTAAAAATTAACTTGAATATTTTAAAATATTATTTTATAGAGAGATATCAAATACATATAGAAAATGCTAGCATCAAATATTTTATATAAAATACAAAATACAAAAGGACATGAGGGTGAAGAAGAGCCATAGATGAAATTTTAAATCTAGAGGATCAACGACTAGGATTCAAACATGAGTGGATGGTTGTTAGTTCACTCGCGTGAGCTTTCTTTTGAATATTAATGGTGGAGACGCTTCAGGAATTCACCATAAAGAGGGTTTTTGACCATTTTCTCTCATAATTACAATCGTTGAGAGCTACATAATTGGTCTAGAGCCTGAGAAGAAGGTGTGGAGAGCTTGGGCGAATAATTGCAAAGGAATTGAAGAAAAAATTTCCTAGGTAAGTAGGTATTTGCACCTTTCTCTGTCAACTATGCATAAATTAGTTGGTTTGGGGGATTGATGAAAGTTTTGTAAGCTTTAGATGCTTAGGGTTTGGTTATTTTCAAAAATTTCCATTGGGTTGGTAAGAATTGTGCATGGTTTGGGAGAATTTTTGTTTTGTAAGATTGTTTTTGAGAGCATAAACCAATAGGGTCTTTCTGTAAAATTGAAATTTGTGAACCCTAGTCACATTACACTGTAAAATTGGGTGAGCCTGGAAAGTAGAGAATTAGGCCAAAAATAAAACTCAAACAAAAGAGAATCAAGAGGCCTAAACCCTAGGATGACACACCTAGAGTTAAGCCATATATACTTGAGAAATCTGTGAGGGCAAGGGTAGAGAAGAGATCTTTTTCCATATTCATGGAGGGTGAAGCCATGAATACTCTCAAATTGAC
Source organism: Sequoia sempervirens (assembly GCA_007258455.2). Lineage (NCBI taxonomy): Eukaryota > Viridiplantae > Streptophyta > Pinopsida > Cupressales > Cupressaceae > Sequoia > Sequoia sempervirens. Next base: position 193,704,857 of record VDFB02000008.1, on the reverse strand, counting down.
AAGTAGAGTTCTAAATCATGATTAGGGTACGTTTAGTAGTATGTTCATGAAGGAAAAAAGTGCAAAAAAGTAGGGAACTAAATTAGGTGAATTGACCAAGTCTAAGGACAAAAAGAAGGATAAGGACCACAAGGATTATGATTCATATATTGGGGAACCTGATGTTTCCATGGAAGATGAGGAAAATTATATGAGAAACAAGGCAAAAACTAATCTAGAATATGCTCAATATCTTCTTACAGTTGCAGGTCTAGAAGACTCTGATGATGGTGAGACAAATTCTCTAGTTTTAACAAAATCACAAAGGAGACACATACTATAATTTTGAAGATTATCAACCATTGCAAAAATAGAATCCCGGTCTAGAGTTTTTGTCTTAGGGGCTTATGTGGATGAGATGTTTTGATCCTACTACAATGATGAATAATACCTTTTGGAAGGCGAGTAAATATTCTTCAGTGAGTGAAAATAATTTTTTCCTATATGCTTCCCCCCTCTTTCAAATGTGCAAATAGATCTGCTTCTGGAGTTTTGAAATTGAAAGAAAAATGAATGTCAAATGTCAAATGTGACTAAAACTGTAATTTGGCCTGAAGCTTGTTGCTCCCAAGTTTCTATAAATGGGAATCCAAGGCCAATTACATGGGTCTTTGGTTGGAGATAGTTCAAACTCATGTAATAGTGTTTTGTAAGTCAAACACAAATGAATAGAATAGTATTGAGTCTTAGGTATGAATTTAGTTTGTAATAGGCTTAATAGTTTTACAGTAGCAATGGCATATGAATAAGAATTGAAAATTTTGGAACAAGTTCTCTCCTATGTATTTTGTCTCTCAAATTATGAATAGAATGATAAAGGATCTTTTATTTTTCTTCAATCGATTTTTTTGAATGTATGGTTTTATTTTTCCTTTAGTTCAAAGAACTAATTAAATGCTTTAGTGAAATCATAGGTTTGTGAGATAGAATTGAAGGATTACTAAATAGTCCATGTTTCTAGATCTTATGAGTTGTGTATTGTAAAGCAATATATCAATAGCCTATTTATGCTGAGTTTAATTTCTGATATATTATAGTTTGTTACAAATATGAATCTGTCACCCATGGATAAAACACTGGTCTATGAATTTGGTCATCCTAGATATAAATGAGCCATTCCATACCTGACCAAGAACATAAATATTAATGAAAATCACTGACACACGATTGATTGTAGTAAAGTGTTATGAAGTACCACTCATTCCTTGCTTTAGGTAATAATTTCCTTAAGGGTTAGCCAAATCCTTGAAGGATTTTATCTAATTAGAAGCTCAGAGGAATGCATCTATTTTTCACAATGTTCATGATAAAATGACACAATAACATCATCTATACATTGTCAGGATAACCCTCTTTGGTCTCACAAAGCCCGAAGTGTGGAGGTAGAAGCCTAACAAGCCTCTACCTATTCATTTTCCAATCCTTACCTTTGTTTACCATTGAATTATGGAAAATTCATAGGAATATGGTGATATTAAGTTTGGTTCTTAAAAAATAACCAATAGATTGGCGAATCTGTTGGAGATAATCCATATAAAGTCTCTAGTTCCATATCAAAAATATGATAGTCCAACATTTTGTAAATATAAGTTTATCCTTCAACATATCTTTGGTGTTAGTGAGTCAATTCTCATATACATTTCCTAGGATCTACTGTAATTCCTTTGAGCTTGCAAATTTTGTCAAGATCTACCCCTAATTCCATGAATATTTTCATAAATTCCCACTAATTTTGGGTGGCAACTCTGAAATCTCTGCACCAGTGTGCATTATTTGAGGAAATCAAGAAAAATTAAGAATGAAGGATTTACTAAGAAGAGATGAAGAAAACCTAAGCTCATATGATGAAGCACCTTGATGAGAAGCTAGGATGAGGATTTTAGAAGGATTTAGTACTTTTTAGAAAGATTCAATAATTGGGTGAATCTAAACATCTAGTTTAGATATTGAAGTTGCAAACCAAGAAAGGGTTGTGTTGCAGTAAATATAAAGGGATTTATGTGTGACTCTATTGTTTTTGATAAAGGGAAAAATAGGTTTTATAGGAACCCGAAACCACCAAGTTTACAATAAAAGAGAGAGGACAAAAAATTCCAGCAGAGAAAACTAACCGCAGAGAAGGAAAAAAACCAAAAAAAGCAGCAGCCAACCACAAAAGACTAGGAAGGTCAATCAAAAAACCATCTGAAGCGCAAGAAAAAGACCAACCAAAACTAACTCAGAGTCTTCAGAACATAATCTCTCAGCCTCCAAGTCCTGCATGTCTTGAACACACTTCTTAAAAGTCTGGATCATCTGTGGCGTGGGAGGAGCCTTCCTTTTCAGATTCACCCTGGTTCTCTTTGAAATTCCAATATCCTCTTCTTGGTTTTTATCTTTAACCTCTTCCAAATCAACCACCAAGGACCCCTATTGCGCTTTGTCTAGTTTCTCCATCATAGTGTTGATAATGAAGGCATTATGTCTTGCCATCTTATTATTCTGATAAGCTATTATCTTTATAGTGTTTTTCATTTTTTCCAAATTAATTTCAATTCTTCTGTCCTTGCCCACATTGTCTTGGATTTCTTTATTGGAACTGTAATCTTTACACTCCACCTCCTTGCGTAATGCAGTGACCTTAGCTCCCATTTCTTCCAGTTTACTTTGAAGGGCCCAATTTTTATTTTCAGCTCATTGATTTCATGAAAAACCCATTTCGAGTTTCTGAATTGGTCCACCGCATTTTTCCTAGCTCTACCCATGAAAGCAATAGAGGGTTCCCTATCAAGATTAAAGTAGCTTTTAGCTGGGTCGGGGGCTCTAGGGGATCCCAATCTAACATCTTTTTTCGATGATGGGACAATAGAAGGAGAATTAGTATTGGCACCATAATCCTTAGAATCAAGAGTATTCATAATACAAAACAATGTTTTTAACCGGTAGATTCTTTTCAGCACCTTTGGGAATGAGAGTAGAACTTCCAGGCTTAGACATAGTGTAGGCTTTAGCAGATTGTGGGTTTTGGCTTTTCTTACCAGTATGGAGAGAGGGCGGACTCAAGACCTCTCTCACTAGGCTCAAGTTGGGTTCATTCCCCAAACAACTTGGTTCAGTATCAACCTCCTTAGACTTAGGGGGGACATCCACAATAGCAGGGGTAGAATTTTTTTGAAAATGTTCAACAATTAACCTAATCAGACATGCAAAATAGGATATCTTTTTGGGTTTTTCTTGTGGTCTTCCAAACTCTTTCTTAAAGAATAGAAAAGATAGTAGGGGAGAGAAACCCTGACCTTATAACAAAAATGGTTGAGCAGGGAAAAGTGATAACTATAGGCCCTGGTGAAACAACCATCCAAGGTGATATACTCCATGATAACACAAAGAACTTTTCTCTAGAGATTTTTAATGGTGTTGACTTCAAAGAAACTTTTAGAAATTTTCACAAGTTTCAGTCTTTCCTTGTCTTTCTTCAAGAATATGATCACCGCTTCATCAGAGAAAACCCTATCCAAGAAAAACTTGTGTCCTTCAACAAACAAGCCAATCACTTTAGCTATGAGGTTTTTCATCAAGCTTTACTTTCCTACCATAAAGGGTTAATTCCCCATTATCCCAATTCCTCTCAAAATGCTTTGTAGCTTCCTGATGTGACCCATGGAGTTCTTCCAGAAAAGAGAGTAAGCCCCCACTTTTGACTTTATTCCATGCCTTAATGTTTCTAGTGTGCATTTCAAAGCTTTCTAGCTCAACTCTTTTTCTGTCATCACCCATTTTAGTAGACACAGTGGGGAAGATAGAGACGAGAACTATACCTGAAATGGTCCCACCAAATCTATGAGCCCACAAAGCAAGCCAGAAAAACTTACAAGTAAAGCGCTTAGGCTCAGTCCCATGCAATCTAATGATTGTGATGTAATTACCCCATTCTATCATCATTAATGAGATGACCCGCTTCTTGCCCATGTGACGCATCATAGTTCAATAAGGCATGGACATTAGCACCTAAATCAGTCATGTTTATCCAAGTGCACTGTCCTTTACTTTCAACCTCTTCATTCACAAAAAATTATGCCACATCATTGAATTCTCTATAGGCATGTGAAATTTTTATATTATCAAACTTGGCTAAGGTCGAAATAGCATCATCAATCCAAGACTTTATAGTCCATGAGGGGGGATCTACCTAAAAGAAAATCAATAATATTTTTATAGTCCCCTTCTAGCCAAAGGTTTTTAAAATTTAGACTATGGGCCAGACTTATAACATGATAAGCTCCAACTACCTCAACAAGGTGATTGGTTTGAGAACCAAGGGGAGTGGTTGTGGACCTTAAAATCTGCAAATGGTTAAATAACTAACAATTCAACAAGCATGGTTAGTGTTAAAACAAAGAAATATTTTAGCATCCATATGAGATATCTAACATGTTTTAAAATGCTATCAAATAACAAGACAAATAAAATCATACAAAGAAAAACATGAAATCTATCTATCCCATAGTGGATTGGTGCTATTGTAGAAAATATCCCTTTCCCAATCCTTGCTTAAGCTAATGATATGGAAATGATATGTTGATGATCAAGATGATGAATGGGAAAGATTAGCTCTCAATTCAAGAGAGTAACCTTGCATGAGATTTGTGGATGAAATTGTGGAGATTGTGGAGTTGTGCAGGATTTGATCAAGAATGAAGCCTTTCATTTATAGATTTTCTTGATGAGAGATTGGCCAAATGGATGAATGTGGGACAAATATTAGACCAATGAGATGAGGACACTTGTCAACTTGTGAGTGGTTGAGGAGTGTGCAAGATTTGGGAAATGTGCCCAAGAGGGGGAAATTTGAAATTTGAAATGAGAGTTAATGTTGAGTTTGACTTGTGCAAGGGACATGTAAGAGACATTAATTGCTTTGTTGGATGTACATTTCAAATTTCTTTTGAATTCAAACTTGGTGGAATATTCCCCATAAATGCCATGTTGAAAGAAAATAAGGAATTTAATAAATCAATAAATTGATTTATTTGTGCAAGTGGAAAAATCTAGAGAATGTGATGGGTGGTTAGGTTAGGCTAATTAGGATTAGGTTAGCTTAATGATGATTAGGACGTTTGACCTCTTTGACTTGAATATTTGGATTTATTTAAATCAGAAGGGGAGAAATATGACTTTAGATTTAATTAAATAGAAGGCTTGATTTATTTAATTAAAAGGATGGTGATGTTAGGATCACGTTGATTTATTTAATTTAAATTGATAGCTTTAGGAGATTGAACAAATAAACTTGATTTATTTATTTGATGAGTGAATGTGATGCATAATGTCAATTTGACGTGTCTACATTTTTCCCCTCTTTGAAGCAATGTACTTGTTGCGTTGGTTCAAAGAATAAACTTGCCGCAATCAAAATTGAAAAAAATTATTATTTTTTCGGATGCCCCAGCGGAAAGAACTACACTGGTATGGATGCCCTAGCGGAAAGTACACTGGTACATTTCCCCCCTCAAGAGATCGAGCGAAAAGATTTGATTTGAGGGTTGATCTCGCGATAAAGAGGTTCAAAATGGATGGTATGGATGATTGCGATGATGATGCAAATGAGATGATGATGCAATAATGCCTATTTGATTATGCAATAGATGTTTTATGCAAATGCATGATTTTATGAGATGCTTAGACTAATAGATCTATATTATGATGATGATTATGCAATGGATGTGAAATGATTGTTGTTTCCTATTATGTATGATATGTGGCATGCTAACTGTTTTGTGGATGCAAGATGTATGTATGATGGATGTATTGGTGATGATGATGTTATTGTGAAAATGAGATGATGACAAGGGGATCCCACAAGTTCATGATCTAAAGAGAATTTATTAGAGATGATGATGATGATAGATGATGATAGATGGATGATTTTCTTATCAAGGATTGGGATTTTAAAAGGGATACTTACCTTATGTTTGATAAAACATGTAGGTACAATGCATCAAGGTATAAAGAACCAAGATGGCGTTGTACCTAGTGCGATGGACTTTGACTCGACAAATAGATAGGAGTATTCTTGTTCACACTTGACATACAGAAACCTTGCTAGGACATACCTAACAAAGCAAGTATTCACCAAGTTATTTTACAAGAACGTCCAACAAGCACATCAGACAAAAGGATAATGATCATTGCCCCATTCCTATCTCTCTAAATCCTTCATTTGGAGATCATCAAGAGGTCCTTGGAATGAGCGCAATAAGATAAATCAAAAGAAAAGATCAAGTACGCAAACAAGCCATGTTCTTCATAACTTCAGCCAAAGGGATGTGTTTTGATAGGATAAGCGTTCAAGGTGATATCCAAAATGATGCCCATTGTCAGAACGATATATCCTAGGACATGCATTGTAAAGGATGATGATGGTTTGATAAGTTGATTGATATGCTGTTGATATAAAGTTGACTAACATGTTTGCAAATGATCAAGAGTTTGATTTTGCGTTTAAAGGTTTGTTGTTTCAATTTTTCATTTTGTGTTTGAAGCTTGCTTTTGCTAATTGTTGTGGTTGTTTCTATTTGTTTTGCCAAAGGATGAAGGTGACGATCAGTTTATTATGGATGATTGATTATTTTGAGTGAAAGCGAAATGAGATGGATGGATTTTTTCAAATATTTGGATGTTTTTGACATTTTGAAATGTTTTGAGGTTGTTTTTGGTGTTTTTGAGATTTTTGCAATTTTTTCGATTTTTTAATTTTTTGAATGTTTTGGGGTTTTGTGTCTTTTGAATGTTTTTGGATTTTGATGTGATTTTGGATGTTTTTGGATTTTTGTGGTTTTCTAATGTTTTTGAATTTTTGTGTTTTTCAAATGTTTTTGTGATTTTGATGTTTTTTTGATATTTTTGGATTTTGATGTCTCGGGGCTTGATCAGAGATTAGCCTTGCCTACGTTTGAGCTCAGAGACGACGTAGTTCGGATTCCAATGTTTTTGATGTTTTTCAAATTTTTGTGTGTTTTTGGATTTTGATATGTTTTGAATGTTTTTGGATTTTTTGATATTTCTGATGTTTTTGAATTTTTGCATGATGTTGACGATTTGGATATGGAAATGTGTGATGATATCGGTGCTCTTTTTGGGATTTTTTTTGAAGACCAAGCTAAGGTTGATTGATCAGATTGATGGATTGATGGCGACGATAACATTGTTGAGGATGCACAACAATGCAAGGATTGATTGATCAAGATTGATGATAATAACATTGTTGAGTATGCACAACAATGCAAGGATAGTGTTTAAGCAACACAATGATCGAGACATTGATTGGATTGATGATGATAACATTGTTGAGGATACACAACAATGCAAGGATAGTGTTAAGCAACACAAGGATATCCTGAGATGATGATTTTTTGATTGGATTTTGATTTATCATGATTGATGAAGCTTGATTTGGAACAAAAGTTGTTCAAATGATTTGATATGACATTTGAAGGGTGTGTTATATGTGACTAATATTGATTGTTTGGACCGATGTTTGATAAAAGATGAAGACTTATAAGGAAAATCTTCTTGTCAAAATATGCCATGGGCTAGTGATTTGGATTTTGGATCACAAATGCTTTGACCAATTTGGTTTCACATTTTCCAAATGTTCGGATCGCCACATAAGTTGGAGGACATAGACCAAGATTTATTCTCAAAGCAAGATGTACATATTAGCCCCTAGTGTCTAGCAATGTATGGAGTGTGATGGGTGGATGCTTGGATAGGTGTATGGATGGATGGATATGTTAACCATGCGAAGGATGTCGAGGATTATCTTGTGATAAGATAAGGTGTTTAGATAAAGAATGCTCATTGGATAATGCTTCATGGCTCAGATAATGTTGCATAGGATAGGATTAATGAAAATGACCCATGTCAAGATGTTTACCATAATCAAGCATAAAGTGTACACCAAAATTTCATCAAGATCAAGATAACTTGGACTATGGATGCAGATGGATGAAAATGGATGGGATAAATGGTTTATGGATGAATGGATTTATTATGGATGACATGCTTTCACCTAAACTAGCGCACGTAGATGCTTGATTCTACACATGACGCTTGTTTTCTAGGTTTTCATCATGATCTTTCCCAAAGTGCCACCATAGTGGTTTTCACTAGAGGATGATTTTTCTCTTTATTGTTTTCAATCCTATTTCTAATGTTTTTGGATTTTCATATTTTTTTATTTTTTTGTATTTTTTCGAAAGATTTTAAGCTCATGCTGAATCACAAGGTGTTGCATATGTAGATGCCCTTGTCATAATGTTCCATCGATATCTTGCTTGAAGAAGTTACTTTGCTAAGATACATTCACTTGAATACAACTTTTGAGATTCTTGACCTACTTTTTCGATACAAGAGTTAACTTTGTCTTTGTGCACACATCACGATAGAGTGCCTTCAGAATCCTTATGATGAAGGGTCATTGCCAATACATGGTCAATTTGAGAATTGGATATCATGCGTGGAGGCATGGATGGAGTGTGTTTAGGGATAAGAGATGGATTGGTTGATAGCTTGAAATGTTTGACTTTCCAAACTTGGGAAGATGAGCAATGATGGGTGGATACGAAGGTGTGTGTGGAATGAGGACCAACTGCTTGATATAGTTTATATGTCGCTTGAAAAGCCTACTTTTTCTTTTGCAAACATATTTGATGGATACTTTTCCCTCTTTTATTTTACCCCATAGTTTCTTTGACTGATGGAGTTTGATAGGGATGATCTTTCTTTGTATTTTTTGGTATCCATTTGTATTTGATTTGTTCGTTATGCTTCTTAGCTTCTTTTCCTTTGATAACATTCTTCATACTTTGATTCCATTCTTTCTTTTGACATTGGTCCCAATTCATGGATGGGGTGATGGATGGATGAAGATTCACGACGTGACTGGTTGTAGTATTGACATCGGTTTCTTCATAAGGATTCTTCATGCTTCCTATGTTGATGTTTTCTTGAGATGAAGTTGCCCCCAGTATTGTGGAAGTAGTACCTTCATGCTTTGATTTCACTTGTTCTGAGATGTCTTGTTCAATAAGTGTTCTCTGATAAGTGACCACCGTAGGTGACGTTGTTTCAATTTGTTGCTCCGCTAACTCTAAATTATACTATTTTGTCTGACTTATTTCCTTGAGCGGATAATGTTGGGTATCTTTATTCGTGATTTACCCCATCTGTATTTGGGATATATCTGATCCTGATGTTGAAGAATCGGCTTGACTATAGGATTCAAGAACCTGCTCTTTTTGTGTTATAATGTCAGGAGTAAAGGAATCTTGTTCTAAATGAAGATCATCTACATGTCCATCCGTAGAAATCATCTCATGGGTAGATGGAGTAGTAAATGCTATGTGGATATTATCATCTTGTGTGGATAGGAGAATATCCATTAGATCATTGTAATATCTTGGAGATACAAACTTTTGATCTTGATTAATTTTGGGATTGCTTTTGACATGCTTTGGATCAAGTTCTTGACATGGTTCAGTTTCAAAGGATGAGTTGCTTGCAAAGGATTCTTCAATGTCATCATTAGACATGGTAAGTGGTTCAATATCCTTAAGTATCAAGTTCAGGGTTCCTTCAGTATCTGTAACCATGCGGTCAAAGGATGTCAATATGTCTTGGAAAGGACCATTGCTAGACCTTGGTGAAAGATGTTGATCATGCTTTGGAATGAATTCTTGAGATATGTCCTCTAACTCATAAGGTGATGTAGAGACATTTTCAACATGATCATAGGTGAATGAATTGTGCATTATGTCAATAGGATCAAATAATCCTAACAATCCTTGAAATAGATCACTAAAAAGTGGCTCTTGATGTATGGTGAGTTGATCATCAAATGGGGTGGAAACATCTTCAAGGTGCTCATCGATGGAGAGATCTTGATCATTGTTTTCAACAATTATGGTGGAGGGATTTCTGATGTCCTCGACCATAGGGTCAAGTGATGTTGACATTTCTTGAATTGGATCATTGTTGGGTATCATTGGCGAATTTTGATCACGATTGAAAAGTGACTCTTGACCTATGTTGATTTGATCTTCAGATGAGATAAAAAAATATCCAATGTGTTCTTTGATGGATAGATCTTGAACAATGCTTTTAGTAATTGTGGTGGGGAGCTTGTCAATGCTATCACCAGTGATTGAATGTTCATCGGTATCCCCAATAATTATCATTTTTCATGTTTGTGCTTGTGTTTTTTGGGTAGCTTGAGCGGATTGTGGAGCCACTTGATATTGTTGAAGTGCTTGTTAGTAGGCTTGATATTCTTTTAGTGTGATGTTACAATATTGACTTATTGCACTTGGTTTTGGTGGTAGTGGTGGTGTATTTGGAATCGTGTTGGATGTAGTGACAAGTGGTTGAGATACGCTTGGAGCGATCATGGTAGTGAGGGGTTGAGATATGATGGGTGTGAGAGTGGTGGTTGGAGTGATTGAGGTGATAGGAATGGTCAAAATGACCAAGGTGATAGGTCCTTTGGAGACCATATTTTGATTTGTCAGGATTGATGTTGTCATTTGATTAAATACCATCTGTTGGTGCGATGTTGATGGAATATTTAAAGGATTTGATGTGATGGCTTGATTGGTGTTAGGTGGATTGATTTGGATGGAGTGAATCGTGCTAGGTAGAGGGGGGAGCCCTAAACCAAGGAATGATATAGGTAATGGTGGTGGAGATTTCCCTTGGCACAATGACTCAACTATTTTGGTAAGTGTGGAAATTTGATCTCGCCAAATTTGTTCTTGATTTCAATCTTGACTCCCTTGATATAGTTGATTTGGTTTTTGTTCATGCGGATTTGGAGTGTGTACTTGTGTTTGATTTTGGACAATGTTTTGATTTGGGATGATGTTCAAATTTGGCATTATGGGTTGAAATTGAACATTGTTGGTGTTGGGAACCACATTTCCTTGATTTAGGTAACTCTAATCTTGTATGGCGTTACCTTGAGTTGGAGTTGTTAAAATATTGTTTGGATTTTGAGCAATATTCGTATGATTTGCAACCATATTTATCCCAAAGTTTTCCAAATTCATGTTTCGAAAACTTGTACTTGGTACATTCTCGTTGTTCGTTTGAAGGCTCATGCATTGATTGTTTGGTTGGAAAAGTTGTAGGTTTGGATTTAGATCTACCATCGGGAAATGTGTTCCAATCTTTGATTTGGGAATACTCACACTCGTTGTGCCATTGGAATTTGTAGAAGGTAATGATCCTATGTATGGATTGTATTAAGTGTGAGTTTTGATAATCAATCGGCATTTTAAGGCTTTGGAAGTTCAATTGATTTAGATTACTCATGATGTATAGATCAAGTTTGTATTCCATGTTATCCTTGTGTTTTGACCTTGTTGCGAAAGCGACCTCTAAGGTTCTTAGGACCAATGATGAGATGAAGGACGAAAGGTGTAAATGATATGAGTGTTGAACATTCAGGGAACTTTGGATCAATGCTAGAATTAGGGCTTGATTTTGATTGGTTTGATTGGATAATGAAATGGTAAACCCTAAGATTTTGGATGTGATCCTAGGATGAACTTGTTTAAAGGATTGCTAATTTAATTAAATGTATGAGAAAGGATGCATTCCCATACACCTAACTAAACAAGGTGATTTTGATTTTGATGATTTACCCAAGTCTTAGAATGTTGTTTCCAAAGATCTAAAGTTGTTTGGTGGGATGGATTTTGATAAGTGTTTTGGTTTTGGATGAATTGTTTGATGTGATCCTAAATGAACCTAGGAAGGACTTGTTTACTAGACCAAGATAGTGAAGAACATGCCTTTCTCTAAGAGTAATTCAAAATCAAAAGACCAATGTTTGCATGAAAACCATATGACCAAAAGATGTCAAGCACATGTGTGGGGTCCAGTTGATTTAATCTTTGATTAATGGATTCATTTTTTACCACAAACACACTCTTTATTAGCTTTCAAATGGAATTCCCAAGGTCTCAACTTCATCTCATTTCACAAGGTATATTATGTGAAACTTTGATGAATTTAAGGCAAGGGTTACCTATTGTTTAACTTTAGTGGGAAAATTAAGATGTAAATTCAAGTTCTTAGAAACCTCTAAGGATGTAATCCCAAGGGCAAGCAATAACACGAGAATTTGGTCAATGGTATTTTCCTCCTAAAGGGTTTGGAATTTTGAGGATCATGTTGAATGTTTGTTTGCAAATGTTTTCGAATAAATCACTGTGTTTTCAAACTAGGAACAAGTACAAACCCTATGGATGTGTAAGATAATATTTGTTGGATTCCCACTTGGACAAGTCTAGTGATGCTTATCTTTAGCGAATGGTTAGATGCTTGACCCCACTGGCTCCCCTCCACGACTCATTAACATCAATCGGGGTAGCCAAGCATCAACACCCATGAAACTCCCATGGCATGCTTTCCATTTCTACTAAAAGATCGTAAAAGTGTGAGGCGGCTTCAGAATGACCGTTCTTGCACCAACAAATAGATTAAAGGATTTTGGAAAATTCTAGCACATGGGTTTTAGTAAGGACTTTCCATTCGTGGAGATTGACCCATACGGCAAGAGTCCATTTTCATATCCATCTTGTCGGAATCAACCATGTGATACTGGCGTTTCTTTCAATACCCACATTTATATCCCGACTGGAAATACTCTTGGCTTTAGAGTGTTACCGGTTGAGTCATTCACTTGAGTGAGTACTTTTTCCCCAAGGCAGGCCCTCTAGGATAAACAAAAGTGAATGAAGAACAATATTCGTAACTCGATCAATCCTTGTTGGCAACAAGGAGAGAGAATATATGCAACAATGCCCCCACTCATGCTCGCACAAGATTTTGTTCAATTTTAAGCCAAAATCAAAGTGTGTAGGTGATTGCTTTATCTCACCCCAAAGTCATGAAAAAGGCCTTTTGTTTCTCAAGATCGCTATAAAGCGCGAGAGAAGTGCATACGTCCTTTTTCAATGGCTTTAGTTTAAGTAAGCCCTCACAAAAAACAAAGTTACACTTGTTCTTTTTAAATCCCCAAAGCAAAATGTGAGTTCATTTTAGAGCACCAAATCACAAGTGAAAGACATTTTTGTTCAATTTGTTAATCCAAGAAACAAAATCTAGTAAGTTGTGATCCTAAGGTTCGTTTTAGCCTTTTTTGCAAGAAATGGAAAGTTTCTTTTTAAGCCCAAATGAAAATTAGTGTTCTAAGAATGAAAAGATAACAAATTCTCAAAATAGTGTTAAACAAACACTAAAGTGTTTAAAAACACTTTGATTTCGTAAGACATAGCCCTCATGCTCCTTCTTTATTCAATTTTGATTTCCAACCTACAAATAAGAAAAAACAGATCAGATTATGGAAAAATACAGAAATTAAAAGGTAGGAAACAGATGATAAATTAATCATAAATAAGAAAAATGTGCTAAAAAATTAAATTTTCCCTTTTACTATCTCCCAGCGTCGCAACTCGTAATGGCATCGTAGTTTGGCTTCTGAGCGGTGCTCTTACAGCGCCACTTACCAATCAATGATGCTCTGTGTCAGGACAAAGAGCTCAACTATGTCACTCTTTTCACCCCATGTCATAGTTTGTGTCTAGCGTCAAAGTTTAAGATTTTTTGAAAACTTTTGCAGGTCGGTGAGTCTAGCGGCGGATTTTGAAATTCAAAAATTTTGGCAGGACGAGTCCAGTGGCACGGTTTGTGTTTTAAGCGGTGCCATATAGCGACGCTGACGAGCCCGTGGTGCTAAAACAAAGAAGCTGATGAGCCCACGGTGCCAAAATAGGGATGCTGAGCTCCCAGCATTGGAATTTCCTCTGTGAAGAAAAATGCGGAAATTTCAAGAAAACATTAGAAATAATGATCTATCGTGCCCTCCTTCTAGCACCAAATTTGTGGACCTTAAAATCTACAAATGGTTAAATAACTAACAATTCAACAAGCATGGTTAGTGTTAAAACAAAGCAAGATTTTAACATCCATATGAGATATCTAACATGTTTTAAAATGCTATCAAATAACAAGACAAATAAAAGCATACAAAGAAAAACATGAAATCTATCTATCCCATAGTGGATTGGTGCAATTGTAGAAAATAGCCCTTTCCCAATCCTTGCTTAAGCTAATGATATGAAAATGATATGTTGATGATCAAGATGATGAATGGGAAAGATTAGCTCTCAATTGAAGAGAGTAACCTTGCATGAGATTTATGGATGAAATTGTGGAGATTGTGGAGTTGTGTAGGATTTGATCAAGAATGAAGCCTTTCATTTATATATTTTCTTGATGAGAGATTAGCCAAATGGATGAATGTGAGACAAATATTGGAGCAATGAGATGAGAACACTTTTCAACTTGTGAGTGGTTGATTGTGCAAGATTTGGGAAATGTGCCCAAGAGGGGGAAATTTCAAATTTGAAATGAGAGTTAATGCTGAGTTTGACTTGTGCATGTAAGAGACATTAATTTCTTTTTTGGATGTACATTTCAACTTGCTTTTTAATTCAAACTTGATGGAATATTCCCCATAAATGCCATGTTGAAAGAAAATAAGGAATTTAATAAATCAATAAATTGATTTATTTGTGCAAGTGGCAAAATCTAGAGAATGTGATGGGTGGTTAGGCTAGGTTAATTAGGATTAGGTTAGCTTAATGATGATTAGGATGTTTGACCTCTTTGACTTGAATATTTGGATTTATTTAAATTAGAAGGGGAGAAATATGACTTTAGATTTAATTAAATAAAAGGCTTGATTTATTTAATTAAAAGGATGGTGATGTTAGGATCAAATTGATTTATTTAATTTAAATTGATAACTTTAGGAGATTGAACAAATAAACTTGATTTATTTATTTGATAAGCGAATATGATGCATAATGTCAATTTGACGTGTCTACAGTGGCAGTCGCACTGAGAAAATTATCATAAGAATCCCTTATGACTCTGCTGTGCATCCTGCTGCCACAGGATTACCTTTAGCTGCCCCATCAAAGTTGGCTTTGACCCACCCATTAGGTAGAAAAGACCAGCAAACACCCTCCCTATCCTTTTTAGCATGTTTGGGGACACAGGAAAAAACAAAATTGATATTCCATTCCTTGGAAACCTTGAGATCATAAGATGAGCAAGTCACATTCTTGGTTATACAAGCCTTCTAGGAGATAGCATTAAAATTTTCTTTCAATAGTCTAATTATTTTATGAAACACAATGGCTAGTGAAGATTCTTTATCTCTGTGTATTCTATTGTTTCATTCTTTCCATAAACCCCAAGCAACATGAGGGAAAAAAAAATCCCACAGTTTTCGAAGTATAGGATTTTGAGTCAAGGTTTTCCATTGTATGAAGAAGTCTTCAATTGACAAGGGGAACACCCAAAATAATTGCCACTAATAGAGTAAATTTTCCCTAATCGAGGTAGCAAAAGGGCAATGAAGGAACAAATGACACATTGACTCTGCCTCTATTTTACAAAGATGGCATGTGTTAGGTATTTGAAATCCACGCTTGCAAAGATTATCAGCCATGAGAACCTTATTTTGAAGAAGGATCTAGAAAAAGATGTTGACTTTAGGGATTAGATGTTTGAACCAAGCCTTCAACCAAAATGGATGAGGAATTTGGACATAAGTAAGCCTAGCAAAAGTAGATGAAACAAAATGATTTCAGAAGGTTCATCCATCCAAACAAGACGATCTTCCATCTGATCCAGGCAGAGTCTGACAGCCAACAAAGATGGCTGAATAGGAGCAAGAGCCTGACTAACACTACATAGATCCACCTATTTTCCATTCACCCAATAATCTTTGACATGCAAGCAAAATAATACTTTGAAAATCTCAGCCCACCTGCTAAAAGGTTTAGTGTTGATAAGGGGCTCATTAAACAACCATCTATCCTCCTAGAATCTTGTTTGGTTCCCGCTCCTAACTTGCCCACCCACTCTAGTATCAACAACTATTCTTCCATTAATCAGATTATTCTAGCATGTTGAACCTCTGGGTAGCAAATGGGAATCCATCTTTAATATATGAGATTTGTTATTCTCCAATTATTTACTTGCTAGGATATTAGTCCATTCCCCTAATGATGAAAATATTCTCCAAATTTGTTTAGCTAGGAGTATCTGGTTAACCATTTTGATTTTTCTAAGGCCTAAACTGCCGACCTTTTTTGGTCTACACACCAAATCCCATCTTATTAAGGGAAATATTTTTTTTTTCCTCAACACTTGACCAAAGAAATATTTTTTGAATATTTTCAATAGCATCCACGAACTTAGCAGGGATTTTGAAGAGGCTCAGAGCATAAATCAAAAAATTTTGATAAGTAGCTTTGAGGAGTTGTAGTTTACCCACTTGGCTTAACAGAGCTCCTTTCCAGCCAGCAAGCTTCTTACTGAACCTCTCAACCAATGAAATCCAAAAGGATTCTGGGGATTTAAGGCTCAAAGGTAAGCCAAGATAGGTGTTAGGCAAGGACTCCACCCTACAACCAAGGATTCTAGCAATTTTATTCGGTCTATGAAAGGGAGTGTTGAAGAAGAAAAGAGAGCTTTTCTATTTATTAATCAACTATCCCGATGCACTCCCGTACTCATCCAACATAGATTTCAATTTTTTTCCCTTTGAAACAAATGATTTTCCTAAGAGCACGGTATCATCAAAAAATTGTTGATGAGAACAAATTAGATTACTTGAGGACAGTTTAAGACCAAGAAGGGATCTATTATCGATCAACCTTTTCAAATTTCTTCCAAGACTTTCATCCATAATAATGAATAAAATAGGAGAGATAGGATATCCTTGTCTTAGACCTCTGGAACTTTGGAAGAAATTCATGGGAGATCCATTAACCATTATAGATATAGAAGCAGTAGACACAAGTTGTTCCACCATTTGAAGAACCCTATTGCAAAATCCAAATGCCTTTAAAATTTTAAACAAGAATTTCCTCTCAACTCTGTCATAGGATTTTGAGATATCAAGCTTTAACATAAAACCTTTAGTCTTAGATTCAACCAAGGAATGGATATTCTCATGCATTGTGACAATTGAATCAAGGATCTATTGACCAAGGAAAAATCCATTATATTGAGGTGAAATCAAAGTAGGCAAGAGAATTAAGAGTCTAGAAGTCAAAACCTTCGAGATGATTTTATAGATCGAGTTGCAGAGGCTTGTGGGTTTGAAAGCCTCAAGGTTCACCGCTCCAGGATTCTTAGGGATTAGAACCATAAAAGTAGCATTCAACTCTTTTAGGAGACTTCTAGATCCAAAAAATTCTTTAACAGCATTTGCCACATCCTCTCCAATAGTCTCCAAAAACCATTGGAAGAAAAACATAAGGAACCCATCTGGACCTAGAGCTTTACGCCCTTCAAAGGAGAAAAAAACCTTCTTAACTTCCTCATTGGTGGGAATAGTAGATAGTATAGAGTTATTTTCCCGATTGATCACATTAGGTATAGCCTCTATTAGATGGTCCTGATCATTTAGGTTATTTTCATCATTCTCAAAAAGAAGATTTTTAAAGAATAAAACAACATGCCTTATGATGTCCTCCTCCTCCTCATACCTAATACCATACACTTCTATATGAAAAATTTTGTTGAACATGCTATGTTTTGAGGCTGACAAATGAAAGTACCTAGTATTTTTATCACCTGCTTATAACCATAAAGCTCTAGATCTTTGTCTCTAGAACTCTTCATCTTTTCCAATAATATCATGCATCTTAATAAGGAGCTCATTCTATTTTTCCTTAATATCATTCAAATATCCTTCCTTCTACATTTTGTTTAGAATCTCCCCCAGATCCATCTGAAGATCAGATTTAATCCTGAAAATGTTCCCAAAGAACTCTTTTTTCCAAATTTTTAGGTTGAATTTAACTTCCCTTAGTTTTTTAGCCACTCTAAACATAGTTGTGCCAAAGATACTAATATTCCACCATTTCCTAATTTCTTCTTTAAAATAAGGATGAGAAATACACATTTTTTCAACTCTGAACGAGATATTTTTCTTCTTTTTTATAATCTTTGCAACAAAACTAATAGGGAAGTGGTAAGATCCAATCCTAGAGAGGGATTTAAGAAAATAGTAATAGTTAAAGAACCAATGATTAGAGATTAAAGATCTATCTAATCTAACCTGGATAAGATCCATACCCTTTCTATGATTTGACCAGGTATAGGAAGCTCCTTGCAAATCTAGATCAATCAGCGCCTGATTGTTGATGAATCTCTAAAGATCCTCTTTACTCTCCAAATTTTTCTTCATTCAGTAAGGGAGTATTAAAGTCTCCCATAAAAACCCAAGACTCTGTAAAAAATCCTCTGAAAGGTAGCCAACTCCATCCAAAAGGATTTTCTGAGACCTTTTCCATTGGGGGGCATATATATTAGATTGGATCCAGCTGAATGTGTGACTCTATTGTGTGACTCTATTGTTAGAGAATATCTAGAATGAAATTAATCTTTGAAAGAACTTCATATTATTAAATTTCAGTCCTTTATGAAGAAAGGTGGCAACTCTATGGAAAATAACCTAATGAAATTGTTAAGACAATCTCAGATCTACAAATATTTCCAGCTAGGAAGGATAATTTATAGTGCAGTTGCAACATATCTAGGTATTTTTCATCATTTGTTTTTCAAGAAGCATAAACTTGTTATGAAAACCATATTTGATAGTTTGGAAAAAAAATTGGTTCCCTATTGAGTGAAACTAAGCACTAAGAAAGGGAATGATAGTAATAATTCTACATACTTTTGAGTTATAATTTACAACCTCTATATTTTGTTGAAGAAGCATGCTTGTTCTTGGAATCTTCCCATTAGAGAAATCTTAGATGTAGATGTATTTGAGTTATACATTGTAATATTTTATGGGCATGATAGAAGCCAAAAATAGGGTAGTGATCAACTGTAGAGTTGATGTTTGAAGTTTGTAAATGGGTGTAGGAAAATTTATCATCCACCTCTACATCCCTATGGGGTATCAAATGCAAGTATGAAAAGTGTGCATCCCTTATCATGCCATAAAATAAATTTCTCTATTGAAAGATATAGACCATTAAATTTCAATGGTATTCAAGGTTCCCCAAACCCTATTCCAAATCATGTTAGGGAAAATTTTCCATAGTTCAAAGGGAAAAGCTCTGAATCAACTTATAGGAATTTGCAAACATTTATAGACTTGATGGGAGATTATGAGATAAACAACAAAGATGTCATGAAATTATTTGTTCAATCTTTGAGGGAAGACGCCAAAGATTGGTTTTCATATTTGCTAGTGTGTTTTATTTCTTCATGGAATGAGTTCATGGTAGCATTCATAGAAAAATTTGGTGAGAGGATTGATCCAATTTTAGTAAGACAATTTAATTTTATGAACATCCAGAAAGAAGAAGATGAGTTAGTCCCAAATTTCAATCTCATATTTTCAATGGAAACAAGGGATATTCTAGGAAATATAAGACTAAAAGATGCAAAGTGTTTGGTTGTATACTTAGGTGTATTTGATGAAGAAATGAGCTATCTTTTAAGAGATAAAAATCCTACAACATTACATCAAGCATATCAAATTTCCATTTCTATTGAAAATAACTTAAAAATATTCATTGATGAAGGGATATATGGCTACAAGTGTTGGTTATCCTAGCACACCTCATGTAAATGGAATTCATAAGAATAGAAATTATTTTCAAGATGATAATGCTTCTGTTGTCCTAATTTTTCCACCACTACAACACACAAATATTAGTGAGCTCCAAGTTGAAAATCAACAAAATTTGAGGAATGTTGATCAAATATATTTTGCTCAAGGATTAGTATGAAATTAAAAGACACGAGGGAGAATTATCCTATGATTTTTTCTCAAGATTTTTGGATGCCTTGTTGGAAGCCCAAAAGAAATTTAGACCTGAAGATTCAACATGCATTGATTTATTTTGTGAAGTCTTTGAGTTAGGATTGAATGCCTTACCAAAAGAGTTGAAGCCTCATAGTTTTCATCAAGTACTTGATTAGATAATGATTGTAGAAGGAGTTGAGTTTGAATAGGAACAAAGTATGATGTCTCAAAATATTGATGGTGGTTGTACTATTGAGAAAAATCAGAAAACAATGCATACAACTAAAAAGGGTATATCATAAAATGAACATCCATCTTGTTGTATGGATGAGGGTAGTGATTGTAATCAACACATAAGAAACACATATGTAGATCCATATACCAGTGGTCAAAATATTGAATCTTGATGAAAATTTAGGCATTCACTCTAAAAACTCTAAGTATAGTTTATGTAGTGATGAATTTTCTTGTGATGAGGGTCATGATTAGAGCGGAGTTTCAAATTACTTTTCTGAGGATTGTGAATGCTCTTTTGAGGATAATCTAGAGGAATTTTCTTCACATAAAGGATGCAATAATATGAATGTTCATCAATTCATTTTCTCACAAGTGGATGAAAAAATCTCATTTGATGAATACTTGGAATGTAATCCGGGTCTATCATCAATAGAGCATGATAACTTTATGAATGATGATGAGTTTGAAGACAAGAATGTGGTTCAGTTGAAACTGAAGGACCTTATCAAGCCATCAAAATCTCACAACCAACACAGATTATATCACAACACAGATTGACAAAGCAATCCTCCGTTTATTCATTTGGAGCATATGTGAATTACATGCAAAAGTTCTCAATTATAGAGAAATTCTTTGTTCTATAGAACATTACTCCCTACTCTCCATGCTCCACCGTACTCTACACTACTCAAGCCAATAATAGATATTGAAACCTTCATCATGTTGGCCTAGCTCATAAGCATCCTCTTTGTCGTAGTAACATCATGTCATCCTATTGTCACTCATATTTTCTCGACAGTTACATGGTTTTCTAAAACATCAATTCTTATTCATTTCCCAGTAAGTCATTTTCCAATCATTCACTACATGCCCATAAATTTGTTTAACCTAGTCGATTAGCAACAATTATGTGAATCGATGAATGCTGTTGTGCCATGTGTTGCCACTGGGTTTGTCCATTCTTCCAACTCATCACTTAGACAAACCTCTATTGTTTCCCCCTTATCGTTCTTCGAGCACCGTTGATCTTCAAGATTCAATCACTATCATTCCCCGCTGACCTCATAGGTCTTGATCGAGTCCCACAAAAAACTTAGAGGGTTATGCAGGTTGTCGCCACATATACACTTTTGACATTATCTCCCACTAACTTTGTATGTTGCCTTTGTAGGTCCCACCAAACATCAACGGTCATAATTCATTCCGCTATCCTCCACGAGATTTAGGCAGAATCCATCAAAAGCTTAGCAGAACTGGTAGGCACTATTAGATCTTCCTAATCATAACCGTTGATCGCACACCATCACATTTTTTCCAAGACCATGTCATGTTGATGAAGCTCACACACACCGTCGGGCCCACACTTCAATTTTCTATGCTGGGTGGTAATTTAGACTTGTTGCATAAAACACTGCCTACCTTAAAGTGAAACCTTTATAAGTTCACCAAACCAGACAAAACACCACCTATGTTATAGGGCGGGGAGTTAGTGAGACATAGAAAAACACCACCCGAGTTAGACCAAGTGCCAAAAGCACCACCGGGGCCAAACTTAGTCAAATGCCTTGAATCGATAAGTTAGAGAAACTTACAAAAATGCCACCCAAGATATGACTTAGCCAAATTTTACACACACTAGTCTTATTTAATCAATAATCACAAAAATGAAGATGCAGGATTGTTCTTTACCCTGGATGCTCTTTCATTAGACACTTGGGGTAGGAGAAATTTTCCATGAGTGGATACTAATGAACATTAAAGCCAGTCTCGTACTGATAGTCCAAATTGAGCCAACTCATGTGCCTTCAACCAAGATGCTTCTTTAGGGGAAATATACATAAAAAATGTTCCTCCTAAGGAACTCTAAAAAAACAAAACTTATTTCAAATAATCCAAATTATTTAAATATAAAAAATATAAATTACTTAACTACATGAGTTAAGTGGGGACACATGTTTCTATTGCAATTCCTTTAAAAACTCAAGTCCATTATTTTTTCAAAAAGTGGTAACATATATTTTTATTGAAAAACTCAAGTTCACTTTTCATTTTAGATTATTTCTTTTCTTGATTTTTTATTTTTTATTTAAAAAATCTTAAACTCAAATTCATTTAAAAAAAAAGAAGTGGTAACATATATTTCTATTATAATTTATATACTAGTATATTTATATTTAAAAATATATATCTAAAGTAGTCAAGGGATATCTCTTTTTTCCATAGTTTATTTGATTTCCATCATTTTTATTTTTTATTTTTTCCATTTCTTTTTTTTTTTTGGTTTTCTCCTTCCTTTTTTTTTCTTATTTTTTCTAGAAAAATGAGAGCTCTCATCCCCACCTCGATGTGACTATATAACACTGATCAACATAATTAAATAAAGTTTCATATTATAGATTTATGATTTTATATATATATATATATATATTTAAATTTATGATTTTATAGATTTAGATATGCTCCCTTTAAGCCAATTTTTATGATGCTTGAACCTACAAAAACAAATTAAAAATGAAAAATGGACTAAAGTTGTTTCATAAAATTAACTATATAAAATAAAAAGTACAGATGAATTTTATTAAAAATTAATTTCATTCCAAATTTTTAAAATATTTTTGAAATGCTTTTTATATATTTCTTTGTTTTAGGAATGAAAATATTTTTTAAAAAACTTAATAATTTTAATAATAGAACTTAAGAATATAAATCTAAAAAAAAAGAGAATATTTTATATTTAGAAAGATGAATGAGATAGAATAGGATATGCAGAGTTAAATTAACCATCATGAGTTAATTCATAGGATTTTAGAAATTTTTATTTTATAAAATAAATAATTTTATTTTTATTTTGGATGATGTTATCGTAATGATTGATGTCATCTTTTAATTGATTTTTTATAACTCAAAAAATGATGATGTCATCCTTAGGAGGCCCATTTTTTAATGTAAATTTCCCCTAATTCCTCTACTGAATTTCCCTTTCAACAAACTAGGTACTCTAGGTACTCTTTACCATACGTTTTCTTTGCAACCCTAGAATCAATAATCGCATCAACTTCTTGAGTTTGCTTCTCTAGTAGCTGGTTCACCTAATCCACATTAACAAGTGAATGTGATTGACTACTTGTCTCTTCATCAAAATCTTTATACAGATCACTGATGTTGAAGATAGGAGATATATCTACATTTTTTGGAAGTTCATCTTCATAAGCATTGGCTAAAAACTTACGTAGGATCTAACAAGGGCCTATTTTCTTCCATTTTAACTTATTAAAAGCTCCATGTGGAAACCTCTCTTTTCTTAAATGAACCAAAACCAGTTCTCCAATTTGAAACTCTTGTTCTCTTTTGTGATGGTCATCATACTCTTTATACTTAGTTGTACTCTTCTCCAACTTTTCCTTCACTTCTTTATGAAAATCTATGATATATTATGCAAAATCCTCTGCCACAACACTTTTTTTTCCAAGTCCGCACTATCTCTGAGTTCATCTATGCCCCTAGGCTGAAACCATACACCACATTAGAATTTTCCCAACACTCCTATTCACTGAATTATTATAGAAAAACTTTTCCTGTGACAACAACAAGTTCCTCTATTTTGGTTTTTCTCCAATCAAACATCGAAGGAGGTTACCTAAACTCATGTTCACAAATTTAGTTTGACCATCTGTTTGTGGATGGTAAGTTGATCTGAAACCCAAATGTGTGCCTAATTTCTTCAACATTGTATGCCACAAATGTCCAATAAACTTTGTATCCCAATTAGATAAGATACTCTTAGGAAAACCATGCAACTGAACTATTTCTTTGAAACATAAATTTGCTTAATGGGAAGCATCACTAGTTTTCTAACAAGGAATACAATGAGCCATTTTTGAAAATCTATCAACAACCACAAAAATTGAATCATTACCTCATTGAGTTCGTTGTAGTCCTAGAAAAAAATCCATGCTAATGTGTTCCCATGATCTCTTTGGAATTAGAAATGGCTGATATAGCCTGGTATTTTATTTCATACCCTTCACATGTTGACAAATTTTGCATCCTTGTACCACTTTCTTGACATCCACACTCATCCCTGGCCAATAATAGCTTTCATTCAACAATGCGGTTGCCTTATCTATTCCAAAATGTCCACCCAATCCACCACTATGCTTCTCTCTAATGAGATTCTCCCTCATGGAACCTCTTGGTATGCACAAATTATTTTCTTTGAACAACAAGTTTTCATGAATGAAATACTCCAACCATGGAGTCAGATCCAATTCAATTGGATTCTTGCATGCTAACCATGGCTCTTTGAAATATAGGTTGTTCTCATACAACTCACTCAATGAATCAAAACCAACAACATTCACTCTCATTTTGTTCATCAACAAAGGTCTCCTACTTAGTGCATCAACAACTCTATTGGATTTACCACTTCTATGTTTTAACATAAAAGAATAACTTTGCAAGAATTCAACCTGCTTTAGATTCCTTTGGTTAAACTTACCTTGGCTATTTATGAATTGTAGGGCATGATGATTTGCATTAAACACAAATTATTTCAGCAATAAATAATGCCTCCACTTCTTGAGTGCTTACACAATCGCATAGAAATCCTGATCATACATCGAATATTTCCTCTTAAAGCTTCATTCAACTTCTCATTGAAGGGTATGTGTAGGATCATCATGGAAAAAATAGGCCCTTAAGTGACAAAAAATTTAGAAAAATTAGAGTTAGGAAACTTGACGTAAATTTTTTAATAAGTTATCTATATTATTTCAAAAATAATTAAGAATAGAATCTATAGCAAATTGAATGTAGTTTCTAAACTACTAGGTTTGTTTAAAGAAAAATAAATCTATTTGATGAAAATTTGAAATTTCTATGGAGTAGTACTTAAATTTCAGGGAAAAAATAAGTAGGTGTTTGTCTAACCACCTTAACCATAATAAAATAATAATATTTTTTATAATATTTTAGATATAAGTAGAGGGCTCATGTCCCGATGTGATGCATATTTTTTTATAATTTTTTTCCTAGTAAATAATTAATTATGATTTTTTTATTACAACTTTTAAAAAATATAAAAACTCGTATGTCTGACCACCTTAACTTGGTCAAAACTTCATGAAATTAAATTTTTATTTGTTTAATCCTATAGTATGTGAAGCATAGAATGTGACGTATGTTTTGGATTCCAAAAATGTGATACTATTTGAAAGCTATAGATTTTTTTCAATCAACCTATCAATCAAGACTTTAGTCGTAATTAAAATAGAAAATGAATAATAATTACTTATTAAATTCAAAGTAAAGCATAATTTATATTGGTGGAAATATGAGAATCTCCTTTAAAACCCTTTTTGTTTCATTAATTTTGGGTAAAAAAAAAGTCATCAACCACATACCCATCATATTGTCACTTTTTGGCCCACCATGATCCTGCACATACCCTGAAGTATGCTATTGGTTTTCCTTCTTGACTAAGAACTCCTCCAATTGTTGATATCATTTCATCACAATCTACTTGGAAAACTTTTCCAAAGTCTAGTAATGCCAACACTAGTTGTTCTATTACCTTGCTTTTCAATAGCTAAAAAATCTTCTCTATTGTAGTTGTCCATTGGAACTCTTTTCTTGTTCCCTTCATCATCTATGTGATGGGAGCACATATCGCACTAAAAATCCTTATGAACTTCTTATAGAAGCTCACCAACCCATGAAAACTGCAGGATTCAAAAGAACTCCTTGGTGATGGCCACTCAACAATAGCCTTTACTTTCTCAGAATCCATTTTTAATCCTTCCTTAGAAACTACAAATCCCAAGTACAGTAACTCTTTCATGAAAGTACACTTTTTTAGATTCACCATTAAATTCTATTCTTTCAATCTTTACAAAACAGTTCTAATATGTTATAAATGTTCTTTCATTTTACTAAAAATTAATTATCACCAAGATAAACTATGAAAAACTTACCGAGATAGGGCTTCAACACCTGATTCATTAATCTCATGAATGTTCTAGGTGCATTTGTCAATCCAAACAACATGACCAACCACTCATATAGTCCATCCTTCATCTTAATTATTGTCTTCCACTCATCCCCTTCATGAATCCCAATTTGATGGTAACCGCTCTTTAGATCAATCTTTGTGAAATACCTTGCTTTGCTCAAACAGTCCATCAAATCATCCATTTTGGGTGATGGGAATCTATATTTAATAGTAATCTTATTAATTGCATGGGAATCTATACACATCCTCCATTCACCTCCCTTCTTAGGTGGTAATAGTGTAGGTACAATGCATGGATTGAGACTCTCCCTAAACAATCCTTTTCCCAACAACTCCTAGACTTTCCTATTTATTTCTTCATTCTCTTGTGGTGTCATCCTATACGATGCCTTATTTGGTAGACTTACACCTAGAATCAAATCCATATAGTGATTGATCTCTCTTACTGGAGACATTCCATCTAGTAACTCCATCATTAATATGTCAGCATACTCATCAACTAGTTCTTGAATTTCTACTGACAACTTTTCTTCCTTTTTTGATGTCAAGTATTGAGGTGATCGTGCTATGACTGCATAAAAAACATCATCCTTCTTCAAATCCTTTAGGAGCTACTTTCCTATGACAAAACACATCTTGGAGCTACCCTCCGTGTCTTCATCCTTATCCTTCATGGGACTCAAAGTAAATTCCTGACCATCCTTTTTAATGATATATGTATTACTCTTACCATCTTGAATAGCTTGACGGTTAAAATTCCATGGTCTCCCTAGCAAGATATGACAAGTATCCATTGGAAGTAAATCATAGAGTATTTCATCCTTGTATTTACCAATTTGAAAATTAACCAAGCATTGTTCTCTTACCACTAATTGATGCTCCTTCTATAGCCACAAAACCTTGTATGAATTGGGATGATTCATTCTTTTTAGCTTCAAATTCCTCACCATTTCATCAAACACAATATTTTCCATGCTACCACTATCTACAATTACTTTACAATATTTACCATCTAACTTGGATTTGGTTCTGAACAAATTCCTTCTCTGTATTGGTTATGCTTCTACCTTCTTAGGACTTAACAAAATCTTCCTTATCATCAAGGATTCTTCATCCTTTGGATCTTCTCCATGCTTTGAAGTTTCCACAATTCCATCTTCATCATAGGCCACATGCACTCTAGCCTCTTTTCCTTTGCCTCCACCTTGACCTTGTGGGAATTTAAAAGATTTGTACCCAATCTCTCCACATTTGTAGCATGTAATAATGAACCTTCTACCTCTTCCTCTTCCAAAATTACCTCTTCTTTTAGATGACTCTCCTTTTCCTCAGAAATATCCTCTACCTCTCGTGTCTTGAGAGGTACCCTCTCCATCATATTTTGTAGAAAATCCTTTTCCACCACTATTATGTCCTCAGTCGTGGGAATTTATGCATCTACCCCTATTATTGATTTGTTTCTTTTGTTTAATTTCTCCTCAGATTTCAAGGAACATTGATAAGCCTCTTCCATGTTATATACAACTTGAGAAAACTTATTTCATCTTGAATGGACAATCCTAGACCATTCAAGTATCTTGAAAATTTCTCAACCTCATCTTTAATATGGTCTGCTCGAATACTCAATTGATAGAACTCTTCAGTGTACTCCTTGACACTGGACTCTCTCTGCTTCAAGTTCTATAATTTCCTAAAAAAACTTATCTAATAGTCTATAGGCATGAACTTTGCTTTCCATTTGTTCACCATGCGGTCCCATGATTTTATCTTCTCCTTACCACTTCTTTTTCTATTAGTCTACAAATGATCCCACCATAGGGATGCATGCCCTTTCAACTTTGTGTGGGAATATTTCACCTTCTTGTCATCTTCAATACCTTCAAATTTGAAGTACTTCTCCATCTCAGTAATCCAATCTAGAAATTCATCATAATTCAAGTTCCCTTTGTACTGAGGAGGGTAAAAATGAGGTCTAGTATTTATTCTAGTTAGGGATTGAATGAACCTCTCTTCTCCTTGATCAAGTTCTAGTTGTTCTCCTTCAACTTAATTTTTTTCTTCTTCTTCATCACTCACATCATTGACATGATGACCTCTTCGCTGTGCATTTTTTATAGCCTCTAATATTCCTGCAATCCATCTCAAAATATCTATTAGGAAAAGGTTTGTTTCTCTTCACACCCCTTGTCCTATGCCTCATCATCTTTGTGCCATCTTATGCAAGTCCTCTGCAACTGCAATTTTCCTTCTCGCTCACTTACGCACAAAAATTTCTCTATAGGACTTCATAATTTCTTGACACCTTCCCAAGAGAAAACCTTTCTTTGATACCACTTGGTGCAGTTGAGACTGGAGGACCTTTCCAAACCGTCAAAATTGCGTAGCCAACACAGATTATATCACAACATAGATTGACAAAGAAATCTTCCTTTTATTTAATTGGAGCATATGTGTATTTCATGCAGAATTTAGACTCAATTATAGAGCAATTCTATGTTCTATAGAACACACTCTATGCTCCACCCTACTGTACACTACTCAATCCAATAATATATATTGCAACCTTCATCATGTTGTCTAGCTCATAAGAATCCTCTTTATCATAGTACCATCATATCATCCTATGGTCACTCAAATTTTCTCGACAGTTACATGGTTGTATAAAATTTCACTTCTTATTTGTTCCCTAGTAAGTCATTTTCTACATACCTGTAAATTCATTTGTCCTATTCGATTAGCGAAAACAATGTGAATCAATGATTGCTATCACACCATGTGTTTCCACTGGTTTTTTCCATTCTTCCAACTCACCGTGCAGACAAACCTTCATCATTTCCTCCTTATTGTTCTTTCAGCACTGTTGATCTTCAACATTCAATCACCACCATTCCCCACTGACCCCAAGGGTCTTGATCGGGTCCCATACAAAACTCAATGGTGTATGTGGTTTTTCACCACATATACACTTCTGATGTCATCTCCCACTAACTTTGTATGCAGCCTTCATAGGTCCCACTAGACATCCATGGTCATAATTCATTTTGCTAGCCTCCACGAGATTCAACCACAATTCATCAAAAACTCAGTGGAATTGACAAGAACCATCGGATCTTCTACTCACAACTATTGAACACACACCATCGCAATGTTTCCAAGACCATGTTACATCAATGAAGCTCACACACACCGTTGAGACCACACTTCACTTTTCTGTGCTGGGTGCTAACTTAGACTTGTTCCAGAAAACACCCACCTTAAACCACAATCCTCATAAGTTCACCGAACTAGACAAAACACCTAATTTTCTATCGACCAAGGAGTTAGTGAGACTTAGACAAACAATGCTTGAGTTATACCAAACACCAAAAACACCACCGAGGCTAAACTTAGTCAAAATCCTTGAAGCGGTAAGTTAGAGAAACTTAGAAAAACATCACCTAAGATATGAATTAGCCAAATTTTACATGCACTGGTCTTATTTAATCAATCATCATAGAAATGAAGATGCAAGATTGTTATTTACCCTGGATGCTCCTACATAAGAATGCATGTGTTCAATATACTATTACACAAGATAAAGATGATGATACTAACTATGGTGCTAATGAACATGATCATTTGCTTATTTCTCTTGAAGTAGATATGTAAATGTCTATGATTTGTGAGGATAATATTGATGTGTAGAACATAGGGAAATGTGTTGATTTAGATCTTGAACCATTGATTTTTGGGTAGGGCTTATAGGCTACTCTTGCACTCTTAGGATGTTTCACCTAAAAGAAAAGAGATAAACCCCACTCAAAAGATCTAGCTAGGTTCACTCAAATTATGTAATGTATGATGTAATTAAGACTAAATGGAATTATCTAAGTGAAATTGGATGATCTATTTGACTGATTATGCATGTAAGATCTAAGATTTATGTGATGTTGGAAAACATAGTGATGTTTGCAAAAAGCTTGAATTGATGAACGAAAATGCAGAATAAGCTAAAAAAAAAAGTATAATATTAGAATTTGTGCACCTTAGAAGCTGAAGAGGGTTGGAGAGAAAACTAGAAATCTAACAAAATCTGATTTTGGGTTGACTGGGACTCATTCGCCACCCTGGTAAATTTAGTCCCAGGTCAGGGATTTTCTCCACAAAAGCTATTTCCTGTCAACTCGGTGTCTAGATCTGCATCTCACTCAAAACTACACTTCAAGAGGGGCTCATTCACCATGCATGGAAAATCAGTCC
Source organism: Sequoia sempervirens (assembly GCA_007258455.2). Classification (NCBI taxonomy): domain Eukaryota; kingdom Viridiplantae; phylum Streptophyta; class Pinopsida; order Cupressales; family Cupressaceae; genus Sequoia; species Sequoia sempervirens. The sequence continues at coordinate 193,674,441 of VDFB02000008.1, read as the reverse complement.
ACTTATAGATTTCTATAATTTCAAATCTCTATTCTACACCTCGACACCTACACAACACTTTCTAACGAAAACCCGAGTTGAGATCTCATAAAATTCCTACAAAACACCTTAAAATTGTTTGTCTAATGGGGGGTTTTCCTTGGTCAAACCCCTAATTGGGTAATTAAACCTTGAATGGAGAAAAATATACATAAAACCCTAGCCTTAGATGTGTTAAAGACTAGGAAAATATAAAGTATGTCAAAAATCCTATTCTATTGTGCAAGAATAAGAAATGCAAATGTGATTTAAATGATGCAAGATCTCAACCCTAGATATCTCACAATACATTAAAAATGGAGATAAAATGACATGCAAATGAAATGTAGATGAAATGAAAACCTTAATCTAAAGATAGAGTGAAAATGGAAGATGGAATCACTTTGAAACCAAGTCTTTAGGTATGATTTGATGGCTAGTTGCATCTCCTCAACCTAGATTTCTCCATGATTCACTATAGGAATCCATCATCAACCCTTTGCAATGTTGAATCTTGACCTAAAGAGTGAGATTCAAGACCTACAAAAATCCTAGTTTGTTGCCCTAAAAATTCAACTTTTCTAATGAAACTTGTTGTAGAAGACTTGACTTTAGAAATTGCTTTTGTGAAATGATTAAAAGATGTGTAAAATGACTTAAAATGAGTATTTATAAGAAAAAACACCTATTTTTTTTATGTTATTTAGACCAAAGAGGCTAACATTCATCAGAACTTTAGGTTGAACTTATTAAATTCCCACTCAAAATTGAATTTTCTTGGAAAAGGGACTCATTCGCCAAATGGGTTCCACTATTGATTTTTGAAGGTGGGTTTTTGGGATATGAAAGAATTAAGTGTTGTTTGTCGGGTTTTAGGTGATTTCTTAGGTGAGATGGGCCTCTAGATAAAAATAATGGGTCTTAGGGGCCTATGAATGTTGTTTTGAAGGATAAATGATGCAAGGGGACTCAAAAGTGGGTTTTTATGCGTGAAATTGTCCCTTTTCTCTAGAGGGTCCAATTTTCTATGGCACATTTAGTCCCCATTTTAGCGCCCATATAACTCTATGTGCATATGTAAGCTAAAGGACTCTAAACAGTTCAATTTATTACATAAAAGGATACTTCATTCAAAATACGAGAGAACAAACCCCTAGTGTAGTTATCTGTAAAACCACAACATTAAGAACCGCATCCTGCAACACACATTCATTAATTGTCCAAAAATGCTTTTGTATAACACCTAGGAATCTAATTCAAGGGTAGATGTATGCCCCCACTTGATTCCACTTGGTTTATGGAGGTGGAATCAAGGTAGCAATCTAGCCATATTGAATAAGAAACATCATATTGTAGGGAATTTGCAAGTACCATGTTGCATACCAATAGATGAATGACGATGTCCAGTGTGGAATCATGATTCCAACACATCAAATGGTGTTGAAAATGGATTACCCTAGCTCTTGTTATGTTGATTTGAAGAAGAGATACTTTATTAATTCTTAAGAGATAGTAACCCTATTTTAATGCATAAGAGTAAAAGGAGATAAAACTAGGTAAAAGAGAGGAAAGTAAAGTAATTGTTCACTTACTATTCATTTTACCTTCTTTTAGCTTGAGGGTGATGAGTGAGATGAGGAGAAAATGTCTAGGAGATGGGGTTACACAGCTTCGCGACTGGATGAGCTTCGTGAGTAGGTGGCGTGCGACGAGTTGTATTATGAGGTGAGTCTAGTTTGCAACTTCCACCTTGTGATTTTGTAATAATTTAATGATTCTAATGCATGGATAGGTTAATTTAGGATCTTGGAAATTTTTTTTTGCAAAGTGTCCCTTTTTTTTTCAAAGTGTCCCATTTGTTTGTAGAGTGTCCCATTTCTTCACGAAGTGTCCTAAAAGGGTTCTAAAGTTTCCAGGGCTATTAGGAAAGCACACTAGATGTAATTTGGTACACTTGCATGACAAAATATGTTGAAATTGAAGAGATTAGATGAATTTTAGAGCATTATGTGATGATTTTGATAGGTTCCTTCCTGGTCACAACAATGGCTAGGGGGAAGGCATCTCACGTTTCTAAGAGATCATGCTCCAATGCTATTGAAAAGAGAGAGAGAATTTATAGTAAGTGGGTATCTATTGGGTATATCTTATGCCACCTATGAGATACCATGATGCCATGCTTATGGCCCTGTGTGAGCATTGGGATGTCGATACTTGTAAATTTCATCTTCGTACTAGGGAGATGACCATCACTCTCGAGGATGTACACTGCATTATCCAAAATCCTATTCAAGTAGAGCAGGTATATTTCTAGGGGGATTGGTCATTCTGCAAGAAGAAGAGGGACATGTAGTATTGCCTAGGTAGACCTGTTCACGATGAGCAGGTTAGAGGGTGGATTGAGCTCCACATACTGCTATATTTGCAAGCTCCTATTGTTAAATGGATTATGATACGCATAATGGATCTTGTTACCAATCTAGATGGACGAGTGACACGCTTAGACAGAGGACTAGTATATTTAATTTGAAGGATGTATGAGTAGAGGATAGTCTATGCATGGGGCTACTGCATTTTAGCACACTTATATTATGATCTTGACTAGTTTTTGTTTCAAGAGATCAACAATATGGTGCATTGCACACTTCTGCAAGTGTGGTGCCTCAAGCATATCACATGCACCAGGCCTATTAGATTCCCTTGTGCTATAGATATAGGATATCCACAAGAATTTGGCTATCCTTTGTGATGCTTGTGGTAGTACAGGGATTTACATTTTTGGGAGTTGAGGTTTGACCGACTAGAGGGAGATGGGATCTTATGAAGACCTTATCTACTCACTCTATAGTGGCTAGATCCTACAGGATAGCTATGGAAGATGCAGATGGATAGGTATTTAGCTGGGAGGCATGACTATGTTGTACAAAGTTTCTACTATGAGTGAGCCATGTGATAGTTTGGATAGGTGTAGAAAACATCGAGGGTGTGCCCCTTCATTAGACGATCAATGTAGAGTGCTTAGAGGTTGGGGGATACTATTCATCTTACTATAGATAATGTTTGTGAGAGTGATTCTAATGATTCATATCATGACCAACCACCAACATTCAACACTAATGATGTCAGAAACATAGATGAGCATGAGGAGTGGTGGTCATTTACATGACCAACTCTTGTGGATGTCCCTATAGGTGATGCAAGACCAGTACCAGATGAGGGCCAACACCAGATGAGGGAGATGAGCCAAAGGATAGAGCAAAGGATGTACAGTATAGGTTAGTAGGCATTTTTATTGATGTGATTGATGATGAGTACCAGTCGAATGCCAATCTTGACTATGAGGACCTAGATGGAGGAGAGGATGATGAGGAGGAGGATTATGAGGAGGATGGGTATTACGAGCAAAAGCCACCCCTGAGTGAGGGTGATGAGGTAGCTAATGAGGATTGATACGAGCATGGAGAGTCCTCACATAGTTATAGGACTAGATCTCATGCAGTAGCTATAGTAGACATCGACACCTAGAGTCAAAGAGAGGCTAGCACTTCCTCCATGCCCCCTAGAGTGGATGAGGTTGAAATCCATCATCCAACTAGAGACACAAGTGATGATGTCTAATTTGACACATGCACTTGAGTATTTTATGCTTTGTTTATATATATCATGATGATGTTTATTGATTGTGTACCCTATCTATCTTCCAGTATCAATGAGAGATTGGTGAGAGTTATATCATCAGGCTGCAATAGAGATAGTGCCTGCATCCATCGATGAGGAGGAGATGGATCTTTTCTACACTCCCCCACTGATCATGGAGGAGGATCTAGAGTCACTCAGACCTTTTGTGAGGCTATGAGTAGCGTATGAGAGTGTGAGGAGACAAATTTTTTGAGCTGAGACTTTAGAACATACATCATAGACCATGGCAGAGGTTGAGGGACTACATGCAAAGCTAGCACAAGTACGAGCAAAGAGGGATCATATGGCAGAGGACTATCTTGTGGCAGTTGGTTGAGTACATGGTCTACAGTATGCACTTAGACTCGGTAGTTCATAGTCATGATCACACATGACTGTCTCATGACATCCAGGGACTAGATCTTGAGTGGTAGAGCTTGAGGGGTCTAGCTCTCACAAACCTTTGTGATTTTGTATATGATATTGAGATGTACATAAAACTTTGATATGTATAGACATGCACATTTGGTGTTATTATGATGTGTCTCTTTGTGGTTGAAATGTTAAATGCAATGTGATTTAAAATTAAATGACTTATGATAAGACTATTTAATAAATGGCTACATGATTTAACATGATTGATGTGATCTATTTTAAAACACTTTTCAGTTTTATTGTAGATACAACATTGTTGATTAGAAGAGAATATGTTAAATTAAATACACCTATAACGTATATAAGGATCTAACTTAACATAACACAAAGGTGAATAGTATGAATCCTAAAGTAATTATAAAATGGACTTAAATAATTACCTTAGTGTTCAAGACAAACACAAAATTAGTTGTCAAGAACGAAGCAATGTGAAATTTATTTAGAATTACATCAGATAACTCTAGAGAACATTGCTTTATCAATCATACTATTCAAAGGGGGTAGAGATAATACCAATGAAAATGCATGGAATTAATAGGTTCCTTAAGGAGTGTTCCATCAACTTGTGTTAAGACATAAGCACCAGACCCATAATTGGTATTGACTATGTAGAGTCCTAACCAATTAGGGCTGAATTTATCTTTATCTTCATTGTCAACACTAGTATTGCATTGATTTTCAATAAGAACAAAATCTCCCTTACAAAATGATCAAGGCATGACATGTGTATTGTGTTTTCATTGCAATTGTTTGATGTGAGCTTGGAGATGTTCAAGAGCATTAATGTGTTATTCATCGAGTATCTCAAGTTGGTGGAATCATTGATCTTTATAAGTGGCATCATCAATAAGGTCTTGGAGAGAAATTCACAACATAGAAATTTCTAACTCCAAGGGCATGATCATATTAGTTCTATAAACAAGGTTAGAAGGAGTAGTTCCCATGGATTACCTAAGATTTGTTTGATAAGCCCAAAGTGCATAATATAGTTGTGTATGCTAGTCTTTATGATGTTTGTTGATAGTTTTCTTGAGAATTTGTTCGAGAATCTTATTAGTATTTTTAGCTTGTCCATTGGGTTGTGGATAATATGGTGTGGAAAAGTGATGTTGAATGTTGAACGTTTCAAGAAACTTCATAACTTCGTTATTCTTAAATGGGGTTTCATTGTCCGAAACAATGGTAGAAGGAAGTCCAAAGTGAGCAATTATGTGTTGCAAAATGAAACAAAAAATTACTTTAAAATTTGTAGAACGAAGAGGAATGGATTCCACCCATTTCATGAAATAATCTATTGTGGTTATGATAAACATGTGTCCATTAGAAGAGGGAGGTGAAATTTTTCCAATAAGATCCAATCCCCATACTAAAAATGGCCAAATGGGAAGTTGGGAATGGAACTCAAAAGTAGGAGCATGGATCAAATTGCTATGTTCTTGAAATTTACAACATCATTTAACATAAGTGAAGCAGTCCTTCTCCATATGTCTCCAATAATAACCCATATGGATAAGTTTTTGCACTAATGAATGACATCCAAAATGACCGCCATAGGCACCAACATGAGCCTGTTCAATTGCTAGAGGGATTTCAAAATCCTTAAGATGTTGTAGTAAGAGACCATTGAAAGATATTCTATACAATGAATTGGCAAGGATCATGTATCTAGCTACTAGCTTTTGTAAACGGTTTTGAGTATTTGTTGTTGTAGGTTCGGGAATGGTACCATCTTTTAAATAGTTATATATTGTATCATACCATTCACACGAGTCATCTTCGGTTATTGCCAAAATGTGTTCTAACAGAGTATCAATCGAAGGTTTCATGATGGGATGGATAAAAAGGAGAAGTATGCGGAAGGATCATATGGGGATATAAGAGAGGCTTCACTCACCATTGCATCTTCATGCTGATTTTATTTTCATGGGATGTTATCAATGGTGAATGATTCAAACTTCTCTAACAATTTCTTTGTAAGATCTATGTATTTTGATAGCTTATAATGTTTAGTTTGATATGTACCATTAATCTTTTTGATAACTAATTGTGAATCACCAAATATCTTGATATGTTTAGCATCCATTGTTAAAGTAGCTTGCAAACCTATGATCAATGCCTCATACTCAGCTGTGTTATTTGTGTGCATAGGAAATTTAATCGGTAGGACAAGGGAAGAGGTTTTCCATCAGGTGGAATCAATACAACTTTAGCACCAGAACCTGTTCTACACTTAGATCCATCAAAATATAATTTCCATTGTTTAATGTCAATGGTCAAGACATTGTCATCAGGAAAGGAGTCGTGATTAGGTAGAGTGAGAGGAGAAGGAGCATCGGCTAAATGATCGGTTAAGGCTTGTCGTTTGATTGCTTTTTGTGAAAAAAATTAAGGTCAAACTTAGTTAACAACATTACCCACTTAGCTAAGCATCTAGAAAGATCTATTTTTTTAAAAAGATGTTTAAGAGGATCACATTTTGTTATGACCTATATTTTAGCATTTAATTAATAATGTCACAACTTACTAGTAGCGAATACAATAGCCAAGCATTGTTTTTCAATTGGTGAATATTGAGTTTCATAATCAATTAAGGTTCAACTAATATAATAAACTGGGTGTTCTTTTCCATGATTATCTCATTAAGCCAACAATAGTGCAAGAGCATGGGTAGATACAACAATGTACAAGATAAATGGTTTGTTTAGCACGACAGGTTGTAAAACAGGTGGAGTTGCAAGGTATTCTTTTAAACTCTCAAAATCCTATTTACAATCCTCATCCCAATCAAAAGTGACACCCTTTTTGAGAAGATTTGTGAAAGCTAATGTGTGATTGGCTAAAGATACAACAAAATGATGGATAGCTTGAATTCGGCCTTGTAATGTTCACAATTGAGAAATATTCCTAGGTGGTGGCATGCTAATAATTGCATAAATTTTCTTTGTGTCCACCTCAATGCCTTTGTGAGATATGAAAAACCCCAAAAAGTTTACCACTATCTACGCCAAAGACACAATTTTTCAAATTTAAGCACATATTGTATTTACATGTATTTGTTTGAAAAAATTTTGGAGAACATTTACATTGTCTTGTTGTGTTAAAGATTTAGCTAGGATATCGTCAACATAATCTTCCAAATTTTTTTGAATGTAATCGTGAAATATTAATGTCATTGCTCGTTGATAAGTTGCACTGGAATTCTTTAGACCGAAGGGCATCACAACCCAACAAAATGTTCCCCAAAGAGTTGTGAAGGAAATTTTCTATTGATCTTGAGGATTAATGAGGATTTGATTGTAACCAAAAAATCCATCCATGAATGACAACAAAGCATGTCCAGTAGTTGAATCCACGATCATTCCTATATTAGGAAGCTGAAAGTTGTCTTTTAAAGAAGCTTTATTCAAGTCATGAAAATATTTACATATCCTAATAGGATTATCATGTTTTGCAGCTATGACAATGTTTGAGATCCAAGGAGAATAATCAATAGGTCGAATGAAGCCTGCATCGAGGAGTTTTTGGAGCTTTGTTTTAACATGCAAGGCTATATTTGGATGCATTTTTCTTATCTTTTGACGAACAGGTTTAGCATTTTTAGCAAGAACGATGTTGTGTGTCATAATTTTTGGGTCAATTCCTGGCATATCAAAATATTTCCAAGAATTTTTTTTAGGAAAATCATGAAGTAAAGTTGTAGTATCTTCTTGTTCTTCATCTTCAAGGAAATTCCCAATTTTAATAACTTTTTCGTTATCATCAATGTCCATTGGCACATCAATTGTATCTCCTAAAGGGAGTGCATTAGAGTTATGAACTTCAAACACATAGGGTTCTTCAGTGATATCACTTTCTTCTTATTTGGTAACAATCACAGGATGAGGAATTTGTTTCAAGGAAGTAGGAGAGAATGTATTATCATAAACTCCTAACATTTTTTTCAAAGTTTCATCACTATCAACATACTTCCATGATGGTAGTACATTCATATCAAGTAATTTAGGATGTTTGATTGTGAGTTGGTGTTTTGGTTGACATGTAATAGCATTGATGTTCAATGATGGCCATTGAGTATCTTTTGTTGTTTTAGAAAAAGAATATCCCAATGATCCATTTTTTGTTTCTTGTGTATTAGGTTCAATAGGAACACAAATACCTTGTTCATGTTTTCCACACCCTTTTCTAGTATATCCTAATTGTTTTACAAGTTCATAACCTTTTCCATTAAGTATTTCCATTTCTATCAGATTAGGAGGGGATTGATAATCTGTCTCATCAAAATTTGTGGTGTATGTTGCATTTTCGTCCAAAGTGTAGGAGATAGATGCTTGAGAAGATTGTTCAAAACTTTGAGTTGACATGATTATTGGGTGTTCTTGTTTCTCATCTTTCTTTTATGTGATTATGTATTAGCCCATAAATTAAGGTGTGAATTCTAAGGATCCCCAATCATCACCAAATAATTTAGATACTAATTCCTCATCATTGTGTTCAATTTCAAGAGGGTCTATGTTGTATGTTGGAATTAGTGTTTTATGTTGGAATTAGTGTTTTCAAAGGAATTGTAACTCCTTTTTCAAGGTGCAAGAAACTTTTAGGCTCGAGTTCTATTTCAACTCAATAAATGTGATTATTATAGAAATATTTCATGATATGATGAAGGGTCGAAGGCACTGCATTCATCTCACGAATCCATGGTGTCCCTAAAAGAAGATTATATGAAAGATCATAAGGCATGACATGAATAGGAGTTTGCAAAGTAGCCATCCCAACTGTAATAGGTAAAGTAATTATCCCAAGCAGTTGCTTTATTGTTTTGTCAAATCCTTGAATGGATGTGGAATCAGGTATTATTTGTGACTTGTCAGCATGCAATCTATCAAGGAGATTCACACTACACACATTAAGGGTCGAACTATTGTCAATAAGGGTCCGTTTGATACCTAAGTGATTGAATTGAGAAATTATCATAAAGGATTCATTTTGTTTTCACAACTCTAAAGGAGGGAGCTCATGTTGATGGAAAGTAATGTCAAGATTAGTTTGATTTCTTTTTATGGATTAAAGCTGCCACATCATTCAAAGTTGTGCCGGGAGGAACTACAATTTGTTTTAAGGTTGTTTGAAGAATGTGGTGGTAATTTGGTGAGTTCTAAAGTAAATCCCAAAGGGAAATATTTGCAAGAGTATTCTTAAATTGTTTAACAAGATCATACTCCTTTGTGTGTGTGATTAAGTGAGGAGCACTAGGAAGGTTGGGTAAAGGGAAAGAGGGTAGGGTTGGTTGTGGCGGTTGCAAATTGTTTTGGATATTATATGTATGAGCAATAGTAACATTACTTGATTGCTACAACACATTGCTTCTGATGGGTAAAGAGTGTACCGAGGTTTATTGGAAGGATGAAGTTTATGTAAGGGTGGGTAAAGGATGAGTAGAGGTTGAATGACATTAACATCCTTAGTTTGAGGTTTCTCATAAGAAACCTTAGTGGATGATTTGAGTGAGATGAAGTCCTGAAGGGACTCATCTAAGAAGTCCAAATCATCATGAATAAAAGGTTTGTGGGGTAATTTATTGTCAATTGGTTTAAGTTGTTCAAGAGAAGAATTAGAGGTGTTAACGTTCATTATCATGAATTTGTCACAACAAACCTTAGTGGATGACTTATGCAACATGAAGTATTGGAGAGCTTCATCTAACAAATCAAAGTCATCACCACCAAAAGTTTTGAGGGATACTTTATCGTTAAGGGGTTCAGGTTTCTCATTGCAAGCGTTAAAGAATGAAGTGAGTGAGAGGAAGTTTTGAAGAACTTCATCTAACTTGTCAACATAATCACTACTAAGAGGCTTGGATGAGATGTTGTTTCTAGAACTTGAATCATGTGTTTGAAGGGTTGGTTTGATGTTTTTTTATTTTATTTTATGTATCAATGAATGTGATCTAAAAGAACTAGGAACAAATACTGAAAAAGAAATTTGCAAAAATCTAAAAAATATCCATAAATTACATGAAAGAAAATAAAGTTTATGTTAAGGAAACAGAAAATAACTAAACTATAATATAAAAGAAACTACAAAAAACAGAAATGTGCAATGCAATAAACTAAAATCTGAAAATTCTGATTCAAAAACTACAGTGGGACTGATTCGCCCAAGGTGGCAAATGAGTCCCAGGGGAGGAATTTTTATGTTTTTTCTAATTTTTTTGACTTTTCTAAAGGTTTTTAGGTCTATATAATGCAAATACAAATTGAAAATGTAGAATGTCAGAATAATTTAATGAAATGAAATGCAATAATGAACTCTAAATGATGCTTTCACTAATGCAATTATAAGAAGCCCTAAGATGCAAATCAATGCAAAATGACAAGACAATTAAGTTCTAAGATGCCAATTATAATGATATGATGTTCAATATGCAAGTTCACCAAAATGAACCGTAGATTTTTGGGTAGGGCTTATAGGCTACTCTTGCACTCTTAGGATGTTTCACCTAAAAGGAGATAGATAAACACCACTCAAAAGAGCTAGCTAGGTTCACTCAAATTATGAAATGTATGATGTAATTAAGACTAAATGGAATTATCTAAGTGCAATTAGAAGATCTCTTTGATTGATTATGTATGCAAGATCTAAGATTTATGCAATGTATGAAAACATAGTGATGTTTGTAAAAGCTTGAATTGATGAAAGAAAATGTAGATTAAGCTAAACATAAAGCAAAATCTTAAAATATGTGCACCTAAGAAACTGAAGAGGGTTGGAGAGCAATCTAGAGATATGAAGAAATATGATTTTGGGTTGACTAGGACTCATTCACCACCCTGGGTGAATCAGTCCCAAGTTAGGGATTTTCTACACAAAAGCTATTTTCTATCAACTAGGTGTCTAGATCTACATCTAACTTAAAAATACACTTCAGGAGGGACTCATTTTCCATGCATGGTGAATCAGTCCACTAGTAGATTTCTATAATTTTGAATCTTTTTTCTATACCTTGACACCTATACAACACTTTCTAACGAAAACTCGAGTCAGGATCTTTAAAAATTCTGCAAAACACCTTAAAATTGTTTGTCTAATGGGATTTTTTCCTTGTTCATACCCCTAATTCAGTAATTAAATATTGAATGGAGAAAAAACTACATAAAACCCTAGCCTTAGATGTTTTAAAGACTAGGAAAATCTAAAGTATGTCAAAAACCCTATTCTATTGTGCAAGAATAAGAAATCCAAATCTGATTTAAATGATGCAAGATCTCAACCCTATAAATCACACAACACATTAAAAATGGAGATAAAATGACATGAAAATGAAACATAGATGAAATACAAACCTTAATATGAAGATAGAGTGAAAATGGAAGATGGAATCACTTTGAAACCGAGTCTTTAGGTGTGATTTGATGGCTAGTTGCATCTCCTCAACCTAGATTTCTCCATGATTCACTATAGGCATCCATCATCAACCCTTTTCAATGTTGAATCTTGACCTAAAGAGTGAGCTTCAAGACTTGCAAAAACCCTAGTTTGTTGCCCTAAAATTTTAACTTTTCTAATGAAACTTGTTGTAGAAGACTTGAATTTAGAAACTGTTTTTATGAAATGACTAAAAGATGTGTAAAATGACTTAAAATGAGTATTTATAAGCAAAAACACCTAATTTTTCTATTATTTAGACCTAAGAGGCTGACATTCACTAGAAATTTAAGTTGAATTAATTAAATTCCTACTCAAAATTTAATTTTCCCACAAAAGGGACTCATTCACCACCCTTGGCGAATGGGTCCCACCAAAGGGAACTTATTTTCCCAAGGTGGCGAATGGGTCCTACTATTGATTTTTGAAGGTGGATTTTGGGATATTAAATAATTAAGTGCTATTTGTCAGGTTTTAGGTGATTTCTCAAGTGAAACTAGCCTCTAGATAAAAAATAATGGGTCTTAGGGGCCTATGAATGCTGTTTTGGAGGATAAATGATGCAATAGGACTCAAAAGTGGGTTTAATTATGTGTGAAATTGTCTCTTTTCTCAAGAGGGTCCAATTTTCTATGGTACAAATCTATATGTGAAGCCACTAGCTCATGAGATTACTGATGAGATGGACTATGTTGAATACCCAAGATACTGAGAGGGGGGTGAATCAGTATCTTCTGAAACTTATTGAACAAATACCAACCAATTATTCCAATGCATATAATAGTAAGAATGAGCAAGAACATTAACATAACATAAAACAACACAACACATGAACACCAGGATTTTTATGTGGAAAACCCAAAATGGGAAAAGCCATGATGAGGATTAGGTCACAATATAGTATAATCGATTATAAGATATTACAAAGGGTGGATCACTACCAAGACTAACTATCCAAAATGGGAGGCTTGTTTCCTACAAAATATACAATAACAAAATGGCTTACAACCAAAAAATAAACTGATAAAGTTACACCTAATTAGTGTTGATTCAATTCCTTTGATGCTCAATAAACTGACTTTGCACACTTCATCATCTTTGCATACTTGTCTATGCACTCACACTTCACATTATCAATCACAAAACTGTCCAATATATATATCTAGCTCATCCGCAAGCATCAATTAGGTTATCTGAATTAGATGAAATCCTTATTCACTAGAAAGATCAATTATTGGCTTCAAGCTTGTACAAAACCTTTCCAAAAACAATTCAAGTGTGTAGCACACAACAACGTGTTGGAATGGACCTAAGATAGGTCACAATTACATCCACACCACAAAATAAATTCATTACAACATTAATAATACATTAGGTTGGCTAGAGATAGACCTAATAACAAAATGCAACAATAGAATAATTTCAACTTTCCATACGAGCACATGTGCACATGAGATTCTAAACTTACAAGCTTCCAACATCCAAAAACCATTTACCAAAACTACAAGCAATGATAATCATCAGCAGAGGATTGTGGACCAAAATAGCGAAGGGTAATAACTGCATACCAATTCATAATACCAGATCAAGTTTGAATTTAAACTTGCAGTTACAACTCATATAACATGGTTACATCAATGACAACACAAAATTTTCATAATGAGATGTTCTTGTTAATTCTTCCAACAATCTCCCCCTTTTTCATTGATGGCAACATGTGCCAAAAGAATATGCAAACCTCCTATGTGCAACACACTCTCCCTTTTCTCTCCATGAAATTCTCTCCCTTTTCTCTCCCCCTTTGACATCAAGGACAAAGGGTGGTCCAAAAAATATTAAAACTAAAAAAGCATTACCTAAAGTATGGTGAGCCTAGAAGCTCCTTGAGAATGCCTTGACAATCTGTCTTACCATTCTTCCAACTCTTCTTAGTAGATATCAACATTTTTTTCAGAGTATCTAATTCCATCAAACTTTCTTTTGCATCATCTGGAGTACCTGGAGTCAACTTGGTCTTTTCTAATTTTTCTGCATTTTCCTAAGTATTGGCCACCAAAGTGTACTCCATTCTCACAAGGTCACCTAACTGACCAAATATTTTGATGATTTCTTCCTTCTACTTCTACAAAATAAATAATTTTTCTCTATAAGCAGAGATAGCATTCCAAGTTGACATGTCTCTTTCTTTAGATACATTGTATGTACTTGAAACAATTGTCAACTAGGACTCAATGGAGTCCATGAGATCTTTGATACTTTGTGTGGCATCTGGCCACATTATGTAGTAATAAAATACAATATTTTCTTCAAACTCACAATAGTGCACAATTTCTAGGCTCTTTTCCATATTGGTGTGTGCTAAAGTACACTTATCATGAAGTGCCAAAAGCTTTTTCACTGCCAAATTCTCCTTGTGTCGCCAATAAATGTATCTCTTGCTTGATATGGGAATAATTGATGACAAATTGGACTTAATGAGGAATTGATTTAGTGTTGTGAGATCTCTTACACGTCCAAATTAGGTCTTTGACCATTGCAAACTAAATAAAGTGCATCTAATGATGTCTTGTAAAGGTGTTGTAAAAGACTTTCACACTTTTCTAGACTAATGGACCTATTTTCCCCCTAATTCAATGTTGTAAAATGCATTTAATGGAATTCTCACACTAATCTAGAAGACTTGTGAATTAAACCTAATTCTAATCTAGTGTTGCAATGTGTCTTACACATTCACATTGGATGTTGTTCCTTTCTAGGCTATGTGGACCTCATTTTAATGATGTAATGTGTATTTAATCACACTTTCACATTGAACTTTGTGTCCCTAGCCCTAATTACCCTTTAAATCATAATTAATAGGTCCCTATGGCCCCATATTGTTCATACCAAGGCTTAAATTGATCAAAAACCTGATAAAATCATCATAAAAATTGAAATTCTTCATTCCTCGACAATCTAGTTGTAAAAGAGCCCCTATGGGACCAAGTCGCCCATTTGGGTGAATTAGTCCCATCCATGTGGGACTAAGTCACCCAGCCTAGCAACTTAGTCCCATTTGGGCTATTTTCAAGGTTCAAGTGGGAAATTTTGGATTTTAAGTATTTTTCCTTCATGTTGGCCTTGGGTACCAAATTAACAGTAAAATAAAGTGGATTTCCTATAAATACAAGCCTCTAAACCCTAATTCATAACTCATTCATTATTCATCCATCATTCATCATATTCTTAAGTCAAGTAAGCTAGGGTTTTAGCATTCTAAGTCATAAAGATAGATTTCAAGGAAATTCAAGGGAATATTCTTCATTCATTGCTACATAAAATCAAGATCTATTATCATGGAAAGTTTCTAACCCCATTCTTTCATCCTTCATTACATTTTTTCTTTATTTTGGCTTAATTAACTAAAAAGGGGTTTAACCAAGGAAAATCCCCATGCCTTAACATTCAAGATTTATTTATTTTTCCTTGTGTGTTTGCAGATTTAGGAACTTTGAAGGTTTGAAGATCATTGAAGATGAACCAAAATTTTTTTTTAGTTCTATGTACTTCTTTTGCACTCTTAGGGTTTTTCACCTAAAAGGAGAGAGATAGACCCCAAAAATTGTGGTGGTTCACTCGAACTAAGGAATGTATGATGTAATTATGACTAAATGCAATGACCTAAATGTAGTTGATTGATAAATTTTTTTGACAATGAATGCAAAACTAATGTAATATGCAATGTTTGAAAACATAGTGTGATATGCAGAAATTAACTAGAAATGAATACAAATTGCAACAGAAATGGATGAAACTAAAAGTATGCACCTAAGATATTTATGAAGACTAGAAATGACTTCTGGAATGCTATTGATCCTATTTTTTAGGCATTTTGGGACTCATTCACCATTCTGGGAGAATTAGTCCTAGATTTGGGAAACTGTTCTGCAACCCATTTTAGACAAATGGGTAACCAAAAATGTAGAAAACCAAAATCAGGCTTGGCAGTGGGACTCATTCAACACTCATGGTGAATGAGTCCACTTTTTAATTTCTAAATATTTAAAAGTGGAAATAGGAGCCTTCAGCTTGCACTTTCTGCTTCTTCAGGTGTCTAATTTTGAGATTATCAAATTGAGGCCTGAAAATGACTTTTTATTGATATTTTTCCTTATTTGATGAATAGATGACTTGAAATTTGCAATACAATCTTCAATGATTTCCAAGCTTCCAAGATTCCTAAATCTACAAACACACAAGAAGAGAAGAAGGAATGTTGAATGTTAGGGCATTGGGGTTTTCCTTGGTCAAACTCCTTTGTAGGTAATTAAACTAAAATAGAGAAAGAATGTAATGAACCATGTAACAATGGAGTCAATACCTTTCTATCTTGATCACTTGCAATGATGAAACCCTAACTTGCTTGACTTGATAGAGAATATAGATGATGAATGAATGATAAGAGATGCATGAATAAGTTATGATATGTAAATTAGGGTTTAGAGACTTGTATTTATAGTAAATTCACCTTATTTTCCCATTAATTGGATCCCTAAGTCCGACATGAAGACAAAAAAACCTTAAATTCCAAAATTTTCTGCTCAAAAGTCAAAAATGGCCCAAATGGGACTCATTTGCCATCTTGGGTGAATCAGTCTCACCTGGTAGGGACTGATTCACCATAGATGGTAAATTAGTCCTAGAGGGGCCCATTTTCAAGTTATGATGCTAGGAAGTAAAGAAATAAGGTTGATATGATCACTTTTTTGGTTATTTCATCAGATATTGCCATAGGATGCACAATATGGGGCAATAGAGGCCTATTAATGATGATGTACAGAGTAATTATGGCTTGGGACAAAAAAATCAATTTGAAAGTGTGATTAAATACACTTGACAACACTAAAATGGGGTCCACTTAGCCTAGGAAGGAACAACATCAAATGCGAATGTGTAGGACATATTACAACACTAGATTAGAATTAAGTTCATTTTACAAGCCTTCTAGATTGATGTGAAGATGAAATTAAATAAATTTTATAATGTTGAATTAAGGAGAAATGGGTCCATTTAGTCTAGAGAGGTGTGAAAGTATTTTACAACACTTTACAACACCTTTACAAGACATCGTTAAATGCATTTTATTTAATTTGCAAGGGTCCAAGACCTTGTGTGGATGTGTAAAACACCTCAAAACAATGAATTAAGGCCTCCTTAAGTCTAATTTATCATCAATTATTCCAAAAATCAAGCAAGTTGCCTTTTTTCTATGGTACATTTAGCCCCCACTTTAGTGAGAGGATGAACTTGCTTCAAACTCATACTAAAGTAGACATTGAAGAGAGATCAGAGTGTACAGATGTAGATGACAAAGGATGAAAAAGATCAAGAAGGAAGTAAAGCCCCCAGGATCCAATATCATGAGTCAAATCATCAAGATATACAATCATGTAATGGAAAGAACTAAAGGAAAGAAGAACAGGGTGGAAAAGATGTGCTCACTCTGGGGCCATAGAACATTAGGTTGTCTGTGGGGTGAGATATCCCAAAGAAGTGGTTTAGTGAGAAAGTAATGCTAGTGTGTCGACTTCCCACCGTATAATGATAAATTCATGCCAATGTGTCAAATTTCCATCATACTAACCATACCAAAGTTATGATCCTGATAACATTGATAAGGCACCACAGTGTAATGATTTTTTGTAAATGTTTTTGAATATGTTAAAAATTTTGCTAAAGAAGATTTATCTTTGTTCATGTAAGGTCTTCTTCTTAGGGTTCATTATGTCTAATTTCTCCAAGAGAGGACAATTCAGGGTGTCAGATCGTTATCCATTGGATGCCTCATTCACATCAGGCCACTTAAGTTGATCGTACACTCTTGGAAGGAATCAAACCCAATGACACCACCAAGGAGAGGACACATCATGAAAAAAATAAAAATAACACCATGAAATTTTCACAAAGATGTTGTCTATGTATGCCACCACTTTAAAGAGGTTGCTACACCATCACTGTGAGCAATTGCTTTAAAGTAGCGAATGATAAATGGTAACATGAAAGAAGACATGAGAGCCAACTTGGAAATCCCTATGCCAAGTCATATGTTTATGAATTGAGCTACATCATAAATGAGTATGTCACATGTGATCCAACTTAAGACATGTCATCCACATCCCAAGCTTTCTCTTATACATTCATGAAAGATTAACGACTAGTCAAAAGAGACAATGACAAGTGACATATGAGGATAAGGCTTTCTAACCCTTTCCACCCACTTAGTGCATGACAAGGGTTAGCCTAGAATGGATGATGGTATGTTGCCCCTTGCAATGGATGGAAAACATGCAATAGTAAGTATGCTATTATCCTACAACTATTACATGGAAAGGAGCAACAACTAATGCTATTTATTTGGATAAGGAAACAAAGTGTCTTCTTGATACATGTTTAATG
This sequence comes from Sequoia sempervirens, assembly GCA_007258455.2. NCBI lineage: Eukaryota > Viridiplantae > Streptophyta > Pinopsida > Cupressales > Cupressaceae > Sequoia > Sequoia sempervirens. The sequence goes on along the minus strand of VDFB02000008.1, from coordinate 193,656,453 downwards.
AGATATCTATCAATTGAGGATGTACCAAGGGTAGAGTTTTCTTGGAAGAATCTTGTGTGATAGTATTGATGTTGAGTGAAGGTTTGTTGGATGGGTTGATTTCTATGAAAGGACAATCAAAAAGACCATGTTTTGGTGCTTGTTTTTTGGGTGCTAGAGGGAAATGGATGATTTTTTCTATAGCATCACATCCTTTGCCTTGTTGTTTCATAAGATTTTCAGGTTTGGGATTGATTGTATATACTTTGTTACATATGTGAGAAATGTTAGTGTAACTTGGTTGGTATGAAACGTTATTCTTGGGTGGGTAAAGGACGAGTTTGGGTTGGTTTTGAGTTTGTTGTTTGTGTGATTGTGGGTAAAGAATTAGAGGATTCTTTAGATGTCTGATAGGTTATTTATGCAGTTCATTGATTGAGGGGGATCTAATGGAAACTTGTGCATTCATAACCTCAGCAGTCTTGGTTTGATGTACCCCTAAGGAAGAAATATCATTTTTTTTCACCATAATAGTCTCCCTAAGAGGATATTTGTTAGGAGAATGACAATATAAATGTTCTTGACATTCAAGGATTTTTTTCATCTTCATCGCAAGTAAGGGAGCTATTAATTATTGAATTATCTTGTTCCATAATGTTTTCCCATAGAAGATTTTCATGATTCTCAGCAATTGGATATTGTAACACCATAATATCATCTTAATGAATAGGAGAGATATTAGGAGAGGGGAAATTTTGATTATTTTCCATAATCTCATTGTCTTGTAACATAACATCTACCATAGTAGGAGATCTTTCAAGAGGTGCATCACATGTGATGGTTAGATGTTCTAAAGAAGCATCATCACAAAGAGGGGAGAAATAAAGGGGAGGACAACTAGGATTTTCATGTATGCAAATGATTGGATCTTCTTGTTCAAATAGACCCTTCCAATTATTAGGAACATTAGGAAGGATAGAAATAATGTTATAACTCTCAATCATTAGGTCTCTTGATACCAACATATCCTCCTCACAAATGTGTTGGTCATGATAATTCACAAAAAAATTGTCACAAATAGGTGAGGTGTTGGGATATGAATGGAGACTAGGGAAAGTGGTGGAAATTCATTCATCTTGTATTGTTATACTATCTTTCCAACGGGAATGAGGAGAAGAAAAAACAAGACCTTCATGATGCTCAACAATTGTATTGTCTTTTGCCAAGATACCTTCATCACTAAAAGGAGAGGTATCAGGAGAAGTACAACTATGATCATCATGGTTATCTATGTTTGTATTCCCTTCTAAAACATCATTCTCACAAATAGGAGAGATAGGAGGAAGTGGAAGTGTAAGATAAGCATTAACATTTTCATTCTCTTGTGCTAAGATACTATCATAACTAGGGAATGCATTGAATGAAGGACTAGAATGATTTTTAACTAGATTATTCTTTGCAAATTTGGAGAATATTGAAACTAAAATTTTGAAATAACAATCTATGCTGACTCAAAATGAAATGTAAAAGGTTGAAATGAAATGTAATTTTCAGCTAATAATTGACTGATTATGCTATGTAACAATATGACAATGAAAAATGTAAAATTTAAACCATGCATGAAATGAGCTAGTTTAAGCTAGATCTAATGAAATTAATGTTACAAAAATTCAGCCAACTAATACAAATAGGTAATAGCACCAAACAGAAGCTTAAAAACCATGTTTTTAGTTCTATAAAAGGTAGTTTCTGGGGTGAAAAGGGACTGATTCGCCCAAGGTGGCGAATAACTTCAAGTATGGATTTTTTTTAGAATTTTTAGATCTTTTTGATGAATTTTGATGTTTACTATGCTATAAGATGCAGAAATAAGATGAAAATGGAAAATTTCAAAAAAAATTAATGATTTTAGATGCCAAAAATGCAACCTAAATGCACTTTTCATGAATGCAAAATTGGAAGCCTAACATGCAAATGAATCCATGATGCAAACCATAATGCAAGGTCAATGCAAGATAGATGTATGATTAAGGACTCCAAATTCAAAAATAAAAGTATTCACAAAGTAGGTTCAAAAAAATGAACCAACAATTTTTGTGTGTTCTATGTACTTCTCTTGCACTCCTAGGGTTTTTCATCTAAAAGGAGAGAGATAGACACAAAAAATTGTGGTGGTTCACTCAAACTAAGGAATGTATGATTTCATTATGAATAAATGCAATGACCTAAATGTAGCTGATTGATAAAGTTGATTGATTATGAATGCAAAACCAATGAAATGTGCAAGGTTTGAAAACACAGTGTGATATGCAGAAATTAACTAAAAATGAATACAAATTGCAACAGAAATGGATGAAACTAAAAGTGTGCACCTGAGATATTGATTAAGACTATAAATGAATTCTAGAATGTTCCTGATCTTTATTTTTAGGCTTGGTGGGACTTATTCACCATTCTGGGGGAATTAGTCCCAGATCTGGGAAACTATTCTAGAACTTGTTTCAGACAAATGGGTATCCAAAAATGCAGAAAACCAAAATCAGGCCTAGTTGTGGGACTCATTTTCCACTAATGGTGAATGATTCCACTTTTTAATTTTTGAAAATTCAAAAGTGGAAACAAGAGCCTTTAGTTTTCACTTTCTACTTCTTCAGGTGTTTAGTTCTGAAATTATCAAATTTGGGCCTAAAAGTGAATTTTTGTTGATATTTTGGCTTTTCCAATGAAGATATGACTTGAAAAAATTTGTAATACAATCTTTAATTATTTCAAAGCTTCCAACATTCCTAAATTTGTAAACACACGAGAAGAGAGGAAGTAATATTGGATGTTAGGGCATGCAGGTTTTCCTTGGTCAAACCCATTTGTAGGTAATTAAACCAAAATAGAGAAAGAATGTAATGAAAAATGTAAGAATGGATTCAATACCCTACCATGAAGATTGATCTTGAATTTCTACAATAAAACATGAAGAATCTTCCCTTGAATGTCTTAGGAAGCTATCTTGATGACTAGCAATGACAAAACCCTAACTTGCTTGACTTGATAGAGAATATAGATGATGAATGAATGATAAGAGATGTGTGAATGAGTTATGAGATTGTAAATTAGGGTTTAAATACATATATTTATAGGAAATTCACCTTATTTTCCAACTAGGATGCTATGAAGTAAGGAAATAAGGTTTATATGATGACTTTTTTGGTATTTCATTAGATATTGCCTTAGGATGCACAATATGGGGCAATAGGGGCCTATTAATGATGATATAAAGAGTAATTAGGGCTTGGGACAAAAAAATAAATGTTAGTGTGATTAAATACACTTTACAACACTAAAATGGGGTCCACTTAGCCTAGGAAGGCACAACATCCAATGTCAATGTGTAGGACACATTACAAGACTAGATTAGCATTAAGTTCATTTAACACTTGCCTTCTAGATTTATGTGAAGATGCAATTAAATACATTTTATAATGTTGAATTAGGGATAAATGGGTCCATTTAGTCTAGAGAGGAGTGAAAGTATTTTATAACACTTACAACACCTTTACAAGACATCATTAAATGTATTTTATTCAGTTTGCAAGAGTCCAAGACCTAGTGTGGATGTGTAAAACACCTCACAACACTAAATCAAGGCTTCCTTAAGTCCAATTTATCATCAAGTTTTCCCCAAATCAAGCAAGTTGATTTTTTTCTATGGTACATTTAACCCCCACTGTTGTGAGAGGATTAACTTGCTTCAAACTCATACTAAAGTAGACATTGAAGAGAGTTCAAAGTGTATAGATGCAGATGGAAAATGATGACAAAGATCAATAAGGCAGTAAAGCCCCTAAGATCCTAAGTCAAATCATCAAGATACACAATCATGCAATGGAAAGAACTAAAGGAAAGAACGACGGTATAGAAGAATAGTTTGTAAAGTTGTTGAAGACATATCTTTTTTTCCTAAGCCAAAATATCAAAAAAAAGCCACTTATAGTGCCAAAAATTAGTTTTGTAACTAGACACCTATTAGGAACCGAAGTGCAGATCGAGGTATTTTGTTTCCAATTTTAGATTGTTAGAAATTCAAAAGTTGACTATGTCGCCAAGAGTGGTGACTTAGTCCCACTTTACCTATTTTTCAAAAGTTTTTGTAGATCTAGATACCCATTTGGCTGAAACAGGGTCTAGAGCAGTTTTCCAAATCTAGGACTAAGTTGCCCAGAATGGCGTAAGTGTCCAAGTAGGACAAAATTTTAGGATCAACAACATTTCCACTCTTCATTCTAGTCTGCAACACATCTCTAGGTGTATTCTTTCTAATTTTCTTTCCTATTTTGTTCTATTTGCATTTATATTCATCTTTCTAGGTCTTTTTGCATTCAACACTATGTTTTCAAACATCTTGCATTTCAATTGTTGTGATTTAATAATCAATATCTTTTATCCATTATTTTCATTTAGATCATTACATCTAGACATACTAACATTATTCTTGAGTGTATCACCAAGTTTTTGTGGGTTTCTTTTCTCCTTTTAGGTGCAAAACCCTAGAAGTGCAAGAGAGTTCCTACCTACAAAAATTAGTGACAAATTTTGGTGAACCTGACATTAGAACATCACATTTTCTGATTTTGGAGTGTATAATTAACCTAGAATTAGTTTTCATTAACATTAAATTTCATGTTGCATTGTTTAAGTACATATAGGTTGCATTTTTGCTTCTTAAATCATTGAAAATTTCTAAAATTTTTCATTTGCATCTTAGGTCTGCATCATACATTATAGATACCATCAAAATCAATAAAAAAGATCTAAAAATTCTAAAACAAAACCCTACTGGGACTAATTCGTTGTCTTGGGAAACTTAGTCCCTTTTCACCCCTGAAACTGCCTTTAATAGAATTGAAAAGCCTGCTTTTAATCTTTTGTTTGCTTCCCTTCCCTATCTGTATTAGTTGGATGAGTTTCTGTAACATGCATTTCATTAGATCTAGCTTAAAATAACTCATTTCATGCATTTCTCAATTTCATATTTGCATTTACAACATTTCGTCTTTCAGGTTGTATAATGTAATTAGAAAATTAACTTATTTCACATCTAAAAATTGCATTTAAACATTTCAATATAAGTCATTTCATTGCACTTTATTTACTTTTTCATGCTAGCATGTGTTCTCTTCCAACATTCCATGTTTCTAGAATATGAAGTGGCTCGTATGATTCTATTTTTCATGGGCATAATCTAGGACTGCAACGTAAAACATTTGATAAGCATGTTGCATACCCTCCGAGTACCTATCAAATTTGTAAGAATTTCATAACACAAGAGGATGAAAGTGTAGAGAATCATAACAATCAAACTTTTGCCTCTCCCAATACCTCTCCTATTAGTAATGGAGGTATCTTGGTGAAAGAAGATACAAGCATTGAGAATTTTGATTGTCCCTCTCCTCTTCCACCTTTAGAAGATATTAGACAACACAAACATGAGATAATAGAAAACTTTTGAAACATCACCTTACCTATTCTCCATAACCATTAAAATAAACATTTTCCTTCTCTTAATATCCCTCCTCGATGCCATGAGGATAGGTTGGTGTTAGAAGATAAGCCTATTAAGAGTCATGAGAATTTTGATCCCCCCTTGCCTAATGCTCCTACCCTTTGGGACAACCTATTTGAAAATCATAGTAGTCTTTCTCTTGATACCTCCCCCACTTGTGATGAAGCTACTTTACAAACTTCAACCTTGAATGAAAATATTATAAGCTCTCCTACTAGGGTAGCTAATATGGCACAAGAGAATAAGACCATAGAGACAATGAACAATCAAATAGATTCTTCTCCTAATTTCCCCACTATTGATCAACAAGAAAATTACACCATTGATCATTCCCCTACTTGTGATGAAGTCGTTTTAGAAGAACCAACCCTCAAACATCAAGAACATGTGGTTTTTAGTTCTCCTAAAAACTCTCCTCCTAGGGAGGATATAATGATACAAAACAAGGATAACATTGACAATAATGATATTATGCCTTTAGAAGAATATGAAGAGCCCATGTTAGAATCTCATTCGCCAAGGGATGTTAATATTATGGGTATGTGTAGGATCATGATGGGCCAAAAAGTGGCAATATGATGGGTATTTGTAGGTATGTGGCTGACGACCTTTTTTTACCCAAAATTGATGAAATGAAAAGGGTTTTTAAAGGAGATTCTTAGGTTTCCACCAATATAAATTATTCTTTACTTTGAATTTAATAAATTATTATTATTCATTTTCTACTTGAATTACGACTAAAGTGTTGATTGATAGGCTAATTGAAAAACATTTCTAGCTTTCAAACGGTATCACATTTTTGAATCCAAAACATGCATCACATTCTATGTTTCACATACTATAGGATTAGAAAAAGAAAAATTGAATTTCATGAATTTTTGACCAAGTTAAGGTGGTCAAACATACGAGTTTTTTATATTTTTAAAAGTTGTAATAAAAAGCTCATAATTAATTATTTACTTGAATTTTTTTTTTAAAAAAATATGCAGCACATTTGAATGTGAGTCCTCTACTTATGTCTAAAATCTTATAAAAAAATATGATCATTTCATTGTGGTTAGGGTGGTCAGACAGACACCTACTTCTTATTTTTTCCCTAAAATTTAAGTACTACTGCATTGAAATTTCAAATTTTCACCAAATAGATTTTAAAAATAAAAAATAAACCTAGTAGTTTAGAAGCTACAATCATTTTTTTATGGATTCTATTCTTACATATTTTTGAGGTAATATAGATAACTTATTCAAATTTTTACGTCAAATTGCCTAACTCTGATTTTTCTAAATTTTTTGCCACTTAAGGGCCTTTTTTTTCCATGATGATCCTGCACATACCCTTATTCAATCTCAACTCATCCTTTACCCCCCTTCACACAAGCAACAAACTTAAAGAAAAAACAAACTTGTCTTTTACCCACCTAAAAATAATGTTTCGCAGCAACTGAGTCATAATACCATTGCTCATACATATCCCACTAGAAACAATCTATGACCACCACAAGCCACCCCAACACCCTTACCTTTACCCAATCCCATATTGTCTCATGATCCTCAAATAAATTCACACATTAGGGAGTATGATCTTGTTGAACAACTTAACAATACTCCTGCTAGGATATCATTATGGGACCTTATTCAAGCCTCCCCTCACTATCACAACATGATTCAAGCAACCTTGCAACAAGTTCTTGTACCTTCTAATATGCAACTAAATGACATAGAAAACATGATTCAAGGAATAAATGTTAACATTGTTTTCCACCAAACTGAAATCCCCCCCTTTGGAAGTGCAAGAATAAAATGACACTTTGTGATCATAGCTCAATTATGTTGAGACTAAGCCCTTAGGTGAATTTTTCGTCTATTTTGTATGATGTTTTGCAAATTGAAGATATTAGGGAATACATTCATGCCAATATTGACGAGTTAGGAATCTTGTAGTTGCTAAATTTGTATTCCAAACACATTGTTGGAGAGGAGTTATGTGTTGAGCCCAAATTCAAAACCCTAGAGGAAAAGAAATTTGCATAGATTGTGAAATTCCTCGTGTTTGATAAAAAAAATTTGTTTGTTACATCTTGAGTCAAGTTCATTCTAAATTCATGTGGTTGAATCAAACCTTCAAGATTACAAAAGAGGCTATAAGTTTTGTTACAGGTTTAAATTCCTCCAGTGGACTACAAATTTTGAAGTTTGTGAAAAATCAAACAGTCACTAATGCAACTAGTTTTGTATTTGATAGAAGAGTGATGAAAATTGATAACATCATTGATTTGGGTGTAAAAGTTTCCTCGATGGTTATTGGTTATAAGATATATCACTCCAACCAAGAAAATTTTATATTTGGTACAACCATATATGTAGTCTATCAAATGGTAAAGGAGAATGCAGAGTATGATTTATGTGAATTTCTTCAAATTCAACTTATGGAAACTCTTGGTAAGATTAAGAAAGACATGAAGAATTCCTTTAAATATGGTAATATGTTGCTATTTTTGTTCTTTTATTTCATGGATGAAGTTCTTGGAGTTGGGAAAGTGCAATGGAAGAGTGATAAGCCTGGAATTGTTTAAATTAGAGACATGTTATTCAGCCTTGGTGATTTGCAATCTAGGAAAACTACAATCTGGGGATAACTCAAAAAAATTTAGAATGAAATGGAAGCAAGGGAAATAATTCCCACTTTTATTGTGGAAAAGTATAAGGATACAATTTTTTAATGGTGGATATCAATTGATCAGTGTTTGATGGAAGTTACAGAACCTAGAACTGTCTAGATTATGCCAATGGGTATGAAGTTGAGGAGAGAATCTTGGAGCTATACACACATTTGTTGAGTAAGCCTTTGGATCCATCTAAAGGAAGGTTTCGAACATATGTAGAGAAAAATATGCAATTCCATGAGCAATTGAAGAAACTAATGATAGTTTGGAGAGTTAAGAAAGAATTGGAAGTCTTCACAGAGAGAATGGGCATACCTATAGAAGCTATAAGAGAAGCTAGAAGGAAAAGAGAACAAGCTGAAATTAAAAAAAAAGAAAAGAGCCTACTAAAACTGAATCTTCTAGTCCGACAACATCCTCTACTCAAACTAGATCAACAAGGAGCTCAGTACCCCTATCTGGTCATGCAAAGAAGTCAATCGGTTATGTACAAGATAATGATGGGCCAAAAAGTGGCAATATGATGGGTATTTGTAGGGTATGTGGCTTATTAGCTCTCAAAAACATAGGCGGAATGCCTCAAGAGGCTGCCAATCTCTCGATACACTTTAGGGTAACAGACAAGGTCAAAAGCTTTCAACCTTCTACTCTTTAGGTGCTGCTAGACCTAGGTGGGTGTACCTATCTGAATGAAGTAGACTTGAATTATGATTATCCTCCTTGCAGTGATTTGTTCACAATGGCAGATAGGAGTGAACAAATGAATTCAAGCTTGATTCAAATAGCAATCTTCTGATCTAAATCCTAAAATGCTCAATTAACAGATATAAAGAAACTGAATGAATTCAAAATGATGAAATGCAGAGACCAGTGCCTTATTGGGTATGCAGATTCAAAAGAAATAGAAGTGGGAAACTTATTCTGGCAGAAACTCAAATTGTCAGCATATAATATATTTATAACTTGTATAAACATGCAGGATTATGACTACTAAGCTCTACTTTAATAATTCAGATGAATCTCCCTGATTACTGTGATCAACTAAAAATATTTAATCTCTCCTTGAAATAACCAATCAATTAATCACATAGATACAACAAATGTGCATTGATAAACTAAAAATAAACTTGTTGTACATCAATTTAAACAACTAGAAAGAATCAACTTGGAGATAGCTTAGCAATACTTTTCAATAAACTCAATAGATAATTAATACTAGAAATAAACTGCCACACCAACTGATTTTCATTGAAATCACATATGAAAATATGCATCATAGTCTCTGATATGAGAACTTTATTCTACTGTATCCATTCCTAATCTACTATATCTATTCTAAGATCTCTTACCTCAATTACAATTGGGACTGCATATTTATACACTAGCATCAGGAAACACATCACTTCAAACTCATGTCGGCCAACCGTAGTATTTTGGCTCATTTCATGTCGGCCTTGTAGTTATGCCAAAGGAAATTAAATCACCATCAGTCACCTCATGTTTGTTGTGTTTCATCGTGACCTTCCACCATCGGGGAGACATCACATACATAATACTTCATTATATCAAAAGTCACCTTTAATGTTTTCCCAGTCCCTGAGACATAAGAATTTTTCTCACCGAAATGTGCCTCCTCGCTTCATCCGCTTCATTGTAACATTATGATATCGAGGAGACCTCTTGTAGAGCATACTATGTCTTTTCGAAAGCCTTCATCCATTCTGAGTCACCGAGACAAATCAACTCTCATACCGACAAAGTCCCATTTGTATTCCATCGGCGAGACCAAAGGTCACTCGCCGAGACCTCACTCCAAAAACCTTAACTCTTACTGAGATGTAACCTTTTGTGCAAGTCGGTAAGACACAATGGAATCGCTATGAAATTTCATCGAAGCTATAACTTTTGTCCATAATAATTTTTGGTGCATGGTCGGTGAGACATGACTTACTCAGTGAGACCATATATCGAATACAACACTCTTGCCAATATGCTCCTTTTCTGTCACCGAAACAATGTGAATATCTTGCCGATAGGTGCCTAGAGACGGATCTCGATTGTTGTGACAACAGAAATTTCTTGCCGATAGGCAACACAAACATTTACCGGTATAAAATACATAATGGGTCAGGGAGACCCTAGTATCTTCATGCCAATATGAACCCTGATGTGAATTATTCAAGACCCGATGGATTTTATGGGACAAATATGGACAAAATGTGAGAAAAATGATATGAAAGCAAAGCCTTGTGCTTATGATGAGGACTTCTATGGAAACTCAAGGGTATGAAACCATGTGAATTTATTCAGAAATTTGCAGTCCCAACATGGCTGACGACTTTTTTTTTTACCCAAAATTGATGAAATGAAAAGGGTTTTTAAAGGAGATTCTCAGCTTTCCACCAATATAAATTATGCTTTACTTTGAAATTAATAAATAATTATTATTCATTTTCTATTTGAATTACGAATAAAGTGATGATTGATAGGCTGATTGAAAAACATCTATAGCTTTCAAACGGTATAAAATTTCTTGAATCCAAAACATGCATCACATTCTATGCTTCGCATACTATAGGATTAAAAAAATAAAATTTGAATTTCATGAACTTTTGACCAAATTAAGGTGGTAAAACATATGATTTTTTTTATATTTTTAAAAATTTGTAATAAAAAATTCATAATTAATTATTGACATGGAAAAAAATTACAAAAAAATATGCATCACATCCGAACATGAGTCATCTACTTATATCTAAAATCTTATAAAAAATATTATCATTTTATTATGGTTAGGATGGTAACACAGAAACCTACTTACTTTTTCCTTGAAATTTAAGTACTACTGCATTGAAATTTCAAATTTTCACCAAATAGATTTAAAAAAAAAAAACCTATTAGTTTAAAAACTAAATTCATTTTTCTACAAATTCTATTCTTACATATTTTTGAAATATTATAGATAACTTATTCAAATTTTTACGTTAAGTTTCCTAACTCTAATTTTTCTAAAATTTTTGCCACTTAAGGGCCTATTTTTTCCATGATGATCCTGTACATACCCAAAAGCTCAAGTTAAGGCATCTGATAAAAGGAAGAAGGATAAGAGCACAAGAGTGCATACAATTGTTTTAGATGATGAAGAGATAGAATCTGATGAAGACATTAGAGAAATAAAGCATATGAGCACCCCTGTAGCAACAAAAATCAAGTGGTCTGGTGAGGAGGAGAAAGCAAAGAAGAAGATGAAGCCTGAAAAACCTGGTATGTCAGTAGAGGAAGTTGAAAGAGGTATTGTGAACCTTAATGTTTTATCCTACTCTAACGTGCAAACTAACTTAAAAATGCAAGTGATAAAAGACTAAGGACACTTCAAGATTAGCCTAAAGAGTGATGAAACAAGAAAGAAAATAGATAAAACAAGATGCAAATGGTTATACCTTCCTTGCTGTTGAAGACTCCTTGGTTGGCCCTTGATTTGGATGACTTTGTGTGCTCCTTAGATGGTTTCTTGAGTGGCTAAATGCAAGATCGAATATGCAAAATGATTAAAATGGATGGCTAGATGATAGTGAATGAGTGACAATGCAAATTGGCAGCATGTAGTTATAAAATCAAAAAGTTTTTTTTAAAATGCCTTTGAGGAGGGGGTATTTATAGAAGAATTTGAATTCTCTAGAGAATTCAACGGTTGAGATTCATCCAACAAGGTCAAGATGAAGGGCTATGGTGGGTTGAGAACCCACAAGCCCTCATATTTTGACATGTGGAATATGAGATGGCTAAGGGTGAGATGATGTGTAGGTGATGTGGAAGAGAGGTACATGATGTGGAGGAAGGACAAGTACCTTCCAAGTTCCTTGGGAGATGGGAAGAATCTTGGGTGAATAAAAGTGAATTTTAAATTCACAATGATTGGAAGAATCTAGTGGATAAGACAAGGTTCCCAAAAGGTGGGAATTTGTCACATGTGACTTGATGTGACAAGTCAAACATTCTAGAAGATGTATGGGAAAAGGGGATTCTAGGAGGAATAAAAATGAATTAAAAATTCCTTTGGGGATGGAGAGGGGAGCCTAGGGTGAATAAAAAAGAATTAAAAATTCCTTGGGGGATGGGGAGAGTTGACCAAGGTACTAAATAGGTTTGACTAATTAGTAATTAGAGGATAATTAGGAGTTAATTAGGATTAGAAGCCAACTTGCAAAAGTTGGAGGATGTGACACATCCTAATCAAGGATTAGGCATGTGCACATCCTTAATGAAGAGATTAGGAGATGGATTAGGATTAGATGAAAATGACATGTGAGGAATTAAATAAATGTAATATTTATTTAATTTATTTGATGAAAAGGGGATTAAGGAGGGTAAGGTATTTAATATTTAATTATTAATTAAATACCTTAGGGATTTGGCAGAATCAATGATATTAATTAAATAATAGTAATATTACTTAATTAACTCAGATAAGAGGATGTTTACATGAAAAGTGATAAATTTGGATGAATTAATTGCCCAAATTTAGATGTCTACATTTTGTCCCTCTTTGAGATGGTGTTATGAAGTAGCATCATTTCAAAGAATATTAAAATATAGAACCTAGGAGGATATGGTTAGATTGTGAAGGATGCCCCAGTCATCAAATGACTATGAAGAAATATGATGAAGGTGAAGGTGAAGATGACGAAGTAGGGATTGAGGATGCCCCCTCGAGAGGACATGCGAGTGCAAGAGAACATGGATGTGCTCTCGAAATGGATGAGATGATGAAATGGGAGATGGGGGAGAGGATGAAAAGGGATGGATATGAAAGGATGAAAAGGCGTCAAGAGGTTGGGAAACAAAAATGGATGCAAAGATGAGGATGATGTTGCCCCAATCAATGTACAAGCCAAAAGGGGTTGAGGATGGATGGAATGTTGTCAATGAGGGAATAGGGAAGGATACATCCCAATGAGTGGCATTGATGAGGGAAGGATACATCCCAAAACACCACTAAAGGATAGGGAAGAGTACCTCCTGATGATGAAAGTGTTGTTGATGAGGGAAGGATACATCCCAAACAACACTGAAGGGATATGGAAGAATAAAATGGGATGATGATGATGATGAGAATGATGAGGATGATTGGATCAAGGTTTGTAACAAGACTGGGAACAAGACCAAGGATATGATTAGATGATTTAGGCTAAATGGAATGGATGGGGATTGGATAGAGATGTGAGATAAGGATGAAGGATGAATGGATGGGGGGATACATGCAAGACGATAGAATGGAAAATGAAATGCAATCCTAATGGAATTTGCCATCATCGGGGCACTAATTTTTTCTATAGCATAAGACACCAAGTGCCAGGGTATGTGGAACCAAGGCGTAATAGTGTCTAATGCATGAAATAAACACAACAGACAAGAAGACTATCCCAACACCCCAAAGTCACAAAGACCTTGGTCGGGCTAGGTATTGAGATAACCACAAACACAAAAGGATGCCCCAGCATAACACAAGACCTCAGGGATCTTGGTGGGTACTACGTGGGACAACCAAGAAGACACAATCAAACAAAAGAGCAAGATATGCCCCTATGTTGACCAATCAAAACACACTATAATATGATGGATCATGGCGGCCTTGACAAGTGATGATAGGGAGCTCAAATGATAAACAAAATCCAAAAGTATCAAAATATCATAATCAATTTCAAACGTCCTTTTCCATAGGATCAAGGGGATGGATGGGATTGATGAGGTATGCTAGGAAGGATGCATCCTGTTGAGACCAAAGATGATGGATACGAAACTAAAAGATTGTTATGACGTGGGATGTTTAAAATCAATTGGATCTCATGATACAAGTGGGTCTCATTTGTTAAGAACCAGCTAGACAAGGGCATAACTTGATGACACAACACAAGGGAGATAAGACATGAGATTGACACACCCTAAAGACCTAGGGGCTTGGGGGCTGATCAAAGATTAGCCTTACCTATGTGAAAGCGCAGAGCCCTCGTAGTTCGGTGAAAGGTGGATGACTGACCAAGATGGAGACCGTGATGGATGGTAAAGATAGGATGGACAATAGGAGAAAGATCGGTGATAAATGATAGAAGAGCAAAGTGGACAATGAAGATCGATGATGGAACCCCGGGGGCAGATCAAATGATCGACCTTGCCTATGTGAAAGCGCAGGGGCAACGTAGTTCGACAAGACCAAAGGTAAACAATGGATAAAGGATGATAAGATGATAGGATAAGTGGATAAAAAGGTGGGACCGATATGACAAGATAGGATAGACCTGTTGGATTGGATAGGATGATGATAATCAGATAAAGCTCAGGGATGGGATAGTTATCCAAAGCATTAAAATGACTTAGGAGGATGATATGATAGATAGATGAGTGATGAAAAGTGATAGGAGATTGGAAAGATGTGCAAGAGAAGCAGGGGTGATGACGATGAGATAAATGGCATTGGGTTGCATGGGGGGAGGCCTATAGTCAGATACTAATGACAAGGGATTGTGAGATGGGATGAGATGGGATGAGAATAAAGATGGAAGATTGGATAAAGATATAGGATAGGGATGGGGGATGGGAGGGATTGTTTGGATGGATGGGAATATAAGGATTGGGAGATGAAAGGGATGCTAGGATAGATGGATACGAAGATAAGGATGGGGAGATGGGAGGGATGTTATGATAGATGGATAGGGACATAAGTATTGGGAGATGAAAGGGATGCTAGGATAGATGGATGTCTCTAAGGACTATGTCACAAAGGAAGTAGATGCCCCCACTCTAGATATGTCATATATGAGGAGGCATGAGGGATGGAAGACAAGTGGATGGGAAGATAAAGGAAATAATTAGATGAGGATAGGATGGGTGGCTAAGGAATATGATAGAGCATGGATGAAGGAAATGTATACCAATAGGTGCCCTTATTTTGATCAAGATCACAAGAAGCATGGAGGGATGGGAGATAAATGGGATATGATGGTAGGATGCAGAAGATAGGTGGGATGGGGGGGATTTATGAAGAGAATGGATAACAGGGAGACAGGTGCATAGCTAGAAGCATAGCGGATGGAGGGAATGCATATCAGGAAGTTGCCCCCAAGTGCAGATGGGGATTTACGCATGACACTTGTTTGCCAGGTTTTCATCATGGTATTTATCCAAGGTGCTTGTTTGCCAAGTTTTCACCATTGGATGGATTATTTCTCTTTACTATTTTGTTTTTTTTTTTGGATTTTTTTTTGGATTTTTTGAGTTTTTGGATATTTTACGGAAGGAGATGGATAAGGATAGGGAGGCGAATAAGTGGATTTAGAAGACATGCGATAAGGATATGGATGAAGGACTCAAGCATCAAGTTCTATATCAGGTATTAAGAGCTCATGTTCGAACCGACTGTTGGATGTTGGTACAACCTTATTAGGGGAAATGGATTATGCAAAAGGATGAATTATAGGGATTTGATGGGGGGGATACATGGGATAATGGGTCGGATGTTGGAAAGTGTATGGATGGAATGATGGGGTGGATATGTGATGGGGAGATGTGTTTAGGACCAACATTGGCACATGTGGTGGTGGATGTGAAAAGATAAAAGGATTAATGGATGGAGAATGCGGGGATAATGGAGGAGATGAAATAATGAATTTCGGGACATAGGGACCCAAAACAAACTTAGGAGATGAAAGGGGTGTATGATTAGCTTTTGGATTAGCAACTTTGGATGTTCTTACATATTTTTCATTTGATGGCATTGCATCTTTTTTCTTTTGGATCCACATGGTTTTGATTTTTGCTATAGTGGGCCTTTGTGGCTAATGAGTTTGATTTGGATTGTGGATTTGATTTTTCTTTTCTTCAACATGTCGTATAGAGGGGACATGGGGAGCTTTAGATTCATGTGGATGTTTGGATTTATGCATTTTTATGTTAGCACCCAAAGTGCATTTATTATCAATGGGAAGGGTGTGAGAAGGTGGATGATGTGGAGCAATGGAGGTAGGAGTATGGGGATTACGTGTAGATGGGGGATGTTTAGGTATGTGCCTTTGTTGATCCTGATTATGGGATATGTGAGTGGGATGTTTATGATGGATGACATGTATAGGTGTTGGATGGGTGAGCAAATGAGATGGAGGAGGTGATCTTGGGATATACGGACCCAAGATGGATAGAGTAGATGAAGGATGGGAGATGGTGGATGGAGGGATGTAAGGACCCAAAATGGATGGAGCAGATGAAGGAGGAATATGGACAGTTGTTTTGAGGTGATACGATAGAGGAGGAGGGATGGTAGCATATGATCTAGTGGGGTGATGGGAAGAGCTGACATTTCTTTTGGAAAAGGCTCATTGAGGACATCTAGAAGTTGTACCAACATCTTTAGATTGTGAGTCTTGGGAAATAGATCCAAGACCTTGCATGCAGATTTGTTCTTTGACTTGGATGGGCTCTAAAATACCTTGCTCGTGAAGGCTTAGAACCTTTTCCTTATAGTTCGTGTTCTTGAGCATCTCGATATAGGACATGATTTGTGTTATTCTGAAAACATGATGCGAGTCCATTATTAGGTGGAGGATGATGGGTGGTAAATACACTATGCTTTTCTTCTGCAAGGAGGCCACCATGGAAGAATGTGAGAGTACCAAGGGGATATGCAAGCGGTGTGGGGATAGCATTTTTAGGCGATGATGGGGGATCCTGAGAAGGAGATGATGGAATAGCAGCATTTGGATGGGTTGTATCTGGAGAGGGAGTAGGGGATATGATAGGATCTGATTTTGTGGTAGTAGGCTCATGCAATGGAGTAGTAGAATCTTGAATGTCAAGAGGATCATGGGATGGAATGGATGGGGGACTGTGATCTTGCGGTAGACTAGATGGGATGGTAGGATCTTGATCTGGAGGAGGGGATATGTTGGCATGCTTTGGGTCAGGCACTTGGCATGACTCATGATGTGTGGGAGGCATGATAATGGAGTCATGGGGGGACTCTTCAAGTGGGGAAGATGGACGGATAGAGGATTCAAAATATTCTTGGGAATGGATACTAGGAGTGGAAGAAGTGGATTGGATTTGGGTGTCGTCGATAGGTTCGATGGCCCTCGGAGTAGGGGGTGGGTGTTCAATGGATTTGGTAGATGTGATGGTAGGAGATGGGGACTTAGTAGATTTAGAGGTTGTGATGGTAGGAGATGGGGACTTAGTGGATTTAGAGGATGTGATGGTAGGGGATGGGGGTTCAACGGATTTAGAGGATGTGATGGTATCATCAATGATAGGTGTTGGATGGAGAAGGGTCTCGTCACTAATAACCATGGATGATGGGTTGGGATGGCAGGGTACCACGACTGCAATGTGTGGAGTGGGAGATGTCTTCTTTGTTATAAGTCCTTGGAGAACTTCTGAAATGAGAGACTTGCATACTCTAGGATGAGATGGTGTGGTAGGAGTGGATGAAGGTTTATGGATTAGTGGGCTAGGATTATATAGGGGAATGGGATTGGATGCAGGACTGGGAATAGATGGGGGAATAGGTGAAGGGTTAAGATAGGGGTATTGGAATGGTGAATTAGGACACAAGGATGTGGGTGGTTGATGGAGATATTGAACTGTAGATGTGGGATTAGGATACGAAGGTATGAATGTAGGATTAGAGTGAGCAGATTCGCATGGAAGATTAGGGTAGTGGGTATATGCGGATGAAGGATTTAGATAGGAGGATGTGGATGGGGGATTAGGATAGGGGTATTGAGATGGTAGACTAGGATAAGACAATGTGGGTGCTGGATAAGAGGATGATGTAGATGAAGGGTATGATGGATATGACGGATATCCCTTGTCAAAGGTAGCATAAGCAACATGATTAGGCATGGTTGAAGACATAACAGGATAACTCGAAAGGGTGATTGGATTTTGGAAAGTGGGTGGAGAAAGCTTACTAGCAAAGATAGTGTCAAGGGAATCTATGTCATATTCCTCTTGATCGACAAGACTTTCGTTATTGTTGTCAATGTAATTAGGGTTTCCCTTGACCACTATTGATGGAGGATAAGGATTCATGATGGTGAAAGGATAAAGAGGATGGGTCAACGATTTGGGATGGAAGTGGACTAAAGCTAAAATTGGGATTTAGGTTAAGCTCAGATTTGGATTGGATTGAAGCTCAGATTAGGATGATTGGATGATGTGATGGGATTGATTTGGATGATCGACACTGAATCTGCTTTGAGATGGAAGCAGATTGATTAGGTCGAAGGTGATGTGATTGGATTGGATCGATCGATGATTGATAAGATCGACTGATGGATAGGATAAGATGACGAAAGAGGCTGCAAATCCTATACAGAGATTATCTTAGATGACTTAGGATACTGATTGATCGGATAAAAGGATAAATGGATGATTGTAGCACCGAATCCACCTTGAGATTGAAGGTGAATTGATTGGGCCAACGGTGATGATTAACTTAGGACGGATGACAATCCTAAGAAAATTTTGATGAGGACGATCAGATCAGACACTTAGGTCAATTTGGATAATAACCTAAGACGAAGTTCAAGGGATTTGGATGGGGGAAATGATGATTTGATTAGAGAAATGGATGAAGAATTACTCAAAATGAGCAAATGATTGGTTAGGATAGATGAACAACTACTCGAAACAAGTAAATAACTACTCACAACAGATGAATGATTCTTAGAATGAGAAGATGAAGGCTCGGAATGAATGATAGATTACTTGAAGTGAGTAGAAGATTGATTGGGATTGTAGAATGAGAGTTCAAAATGATTGAAGGTGGTGTGAAATGGATGAATGTTAACTCAGAATGAGTAAACCGATGATCAGAACGATAGAACGAGAGTTTGGAATGATGAAAGTATGTGTGAAATGGATGAACGTTTACTCGAAACGAGTAAATGGATGATGAAGGGATGTGTGAAATGGATGAACGTTTACTCAGAATGAGTAAATGGATGATCGAAAGGATAGAACAAGAGTTCAGAATGATGAAAGGATGTGTGAAACGGATGAATGTTTACTCAGAACGAGTAAACAGATGATTAGAATGATAGAACAAGAGTTTAGAATGATGAAAGGATGTGTGAAATGGATGAACGTTTACTTGGAATGAGTAAACGGATGATTGGAATGATAGAACAAGAGTTCAGAATGATGAAAGGATGTGTGAAACAGATGAATGTTTACTTAGAACGGATGATTGGAATGATAGAACAAGAGTTTGAAATGATGAAATGTGGTGTAAAATAGATGAATGTTTACTCAGAATGAGTAAAAAAATGATCAAAACAACTGAACTAGAGTTTCAGATGATAGATGAAGGTTCGAAATATATGAGTGTTTACTTGGAATGGGGAAACAGATGATTGAAAAGGGAGAATAACTGTTCAGAATGGATGAATGAAAGGTTGAAATGACCAAACCTCAGATTAGGGTTTTGGTTAAGCTCAGTTTGGGATTAGATTAAAGCTCAGATTAGGATTGGGTTGAAGCTTAGAATGATTGAAAGATATGATGGGATTGGTGTCACTAGATATGCTTTTTTTTTTTTTTCAAATTTTTCACAGAGGGTCGCCTGTGCCCTCCTGGGGCATCTCTGCCCTCTTAGGGCATCTCTGCCCTCTTTTGGGGTGTCTCTACCCTCCTGGGGTGTATTTTCCCTCTTGGGGCATTTCTGCCCTCCTGGGGCGTCTCTACCCTCTTCTAGGGTGTCTCTGCCCTCTTGGGGCGTTTCTACCCTCCTGGGGCGTCTCTGCCCCCTTCTGGGGCATTTTTTTCCTCCTGGGGCGTCTCTGCTCCCTTCTGGGGTGGCTGTGCCCCCTTCTGGGGCATCTCTGCCCTCTTTTGGAGGGGCAGATTCGCCCCTTTTCAGGCCAAATTTTCCCCACAATGGGGTGGACTCTTTAAGTGGGTAAATGGGTTGTTAAAATGAAGAGACAGGTGATTGGAATGGGGTGTTGGATAATCGGATTGAGGAAATAGATGATCAGATTTAGGAAAATGATTGGAATGGATGAATGATCAAGCACTCGAAACTAATGATTGCTTAGAATGGATGAATGATTGAAAGCTCAAAATGAGTAAACGATTGATTAGAAAGGATGAACAACTTTTAGAATGAGGAGATGAATGCTTGGAATGGACGAAAGATTAATGAGTGGGCAGAGGATTTGAAAGGGATGAAAGACTACTTGGTTAGATGAAGGTTTGGAATGGTAAAAATGGGGGTTTAAAATGATCAAATGGAGGTTTTCGAAGGTTTAGAGTGACAAAATGGAGGCTTGGGATGATGAGATAATGGTTGGGAATGATTAAATGATGGTTTAGAGGCTAAACGGATCCAAACGGGGTGATTTCAGGTGTTCAGGAGGGCAAATTCGCCCCTCTGCAGTAAACCAGGGGCATAATCACCTCACTGCAATAAAAATAGGGGGGTAATCGACCCACTATGGTAAAACAGGGGCGTAATCACCTCACTACAGTAAAAATAGGGGCATAATCGCCCCACTGCAGTAAAATAGAGGCTTGGTTTGATGCAAATGACTATGGCAAGGACTTTAAAATGACAATGATAAGGGAAAATTATCAAAATTTCATTGGTTTCTCATAAGAAAACACTCTCAAGCAAACACAACCCTATGATTAGTGTTAAGGGTATGGCCAAAGAGGTCTTAATCTAGGATGCACAAGGTGTCTAGGGAGTCATCGATATACTCTCGGTATGTGAGGCATAACCGTGAACACCAGCCCGTCACAAGCGTGAGTTGGGAACCCCAGTGAGATACTCAAGGGCTCGGACCAACTCTTCACATCTATCTAGGTATCACCCTAGCTTCGACGCTCTGCCAATTACGATGTGACTGGATTGAGGTACAACTTTCGCTCTCCCCCCTTTATATACTCCGCCAATACACGTGGTTGGAATCGTCCCTTGGGGTGATGAAATCCCTAAGCAGGTCCCACTATAAAGAAAACACTAACCGTCTCCAACTACTCCCCAGGCTCACACGAAGTGCAAGGGGAAAGTGAAAACAAGCTAATGCCCCCTTTGGGTAACACAAAAAGATAAGCACAACAAGCAATGAATATTACTCCCTCTAATTAAACTATGTTCTTAGATTAATGCAAACAGTAAGGATAATTTAAAAATTTTGAGCAAATGGATAGCCCTGCAAACAAATGTTAGATGTCTTATCCCACTTTCTCCATCAACTTCACAAGAATATTCTATAGAAGGTTAGCAAAAAATACATGTATCCTTGCGAGAACAATGTTAGGGAGAAAATAGCAAAGAAAAATTGAACTCAAGATAACAGTTTTATCTTCCAAGGGGCGCAGTCGCCCTTCTACAGCAAATCAGTAGTGTAATCGCCTCACTGCAGTAAAAACAGGGGCGTAATCGCTTCACTACAGCAAATCAGGGGCGTAATCACCTCACTGGGGTAAGAACAGGGGCGTAATCACCCCACTATAATAAAAACAGGGGCGTAGTCGCCCCATTGCAAAAAAGTGTTAGCAAAATTTCAGCCTAGGGGGCGTAATCACCTCATTGCAGTAAATGTTAGCACAAGAAACAATTTTTAGCCAACAGGGCACATACGCCCCACTGTAGTAAAGTGTTAGCACAAAAATAATTTTTAGCCAAAGAGGGCGCAGACGCTCCACTGTAGTAAAGTGTTAGCACAAAAACAATTCTCAACCAAAGAGGGCGCAGATGCCCCACTACAGTAAAGTATTAGCGCAAAAACAATTTTCAGCCTAAGAGGGCACAGACGCCCCACTGTAGTAAAGTGTTAGCATAAAAACAATTTTTAGCCAAAGAGGGCGCAAACGCCCCACTGCAATAAAGTATTAGCACAAAAACAATTTTCAGCCCAAGAGGGCACAGACGCCCCACTGTAGTAAAGTGTTAGCACAAAAATAATTTTCAGCCAAATAGGGTGCAGACACCCCACTGCAGTAAAGTATTAGCATAAAAACAATTTTCAGCCCAAGAGGGCGCAGACGCCCCACTGTAGTAAAGTGTTAACACAAAAATAATTTTTAGCCCAAGAGGGCGCAGATGCCCAAGTGTTATCACAAATAATTTTCAGCCAAAGAGGGCGCAGACGCCCCACTGTAGTAAAAACAGGGGCGTAATCGCCCCACTGCAGTAAAATAGGGGCGTAATCGCCCCACTGCGGTAAAAAATAGGGGCGTAATCGCCCCACTATGACGTGTTCTTGCAAAAATCTCAACAACAACAAACATGAAGTATAGGAACCCATTTGTGGGTCCCACCGGGCATGCCAGAAATGTGAACCTTAATGTTTTATCCTACTCTAACGTGCAAAATAACTTAAAAATGCAAGTGATAAAAGACTAAGGACACTTCAAGATTAGCCTAAAGAGTGATGAAACAAGAAGGAAAATAGATAAAACAAGATGCAAATGGTTATAGCTTCCTTGTTGTTGAAGACTCCTTGGTTGGACCTTGATTTGGATGACTTTGTGTGCTCCTTAGATGGTTTCTTGAGTGGCTAAATGCAAGATCGAATATGCAAAATGATTAAAATGGATGGTTAGATGATAGTGAATGAGTGAGAATGCAAATTGGCAGCATGTAATTATAAAATCAAAAAGTGTTTTTTAAAATGCCTTTAAGGAGGGGGTATTTATAGAAGAATTTGAATTCTCTAGAAAATTCAATGGTTGAGATTCATCCAACAAAGGTCAAGATGAAGGGCTATGGTGGGTTGAGAACCCACAAAGCCCTCACATTTTGACATGTGGAATATGAGATGGCTAAGGGTGAGAATGTGTAGGTGATGTGGAAGAGAGGTACATGATGTGGAGAGAATGACAAGTACCTTCAAGTTCCTTGGGAGATGGGAAGAATCTTGGTGAATAAAAGTGAATTTTAAATTCACAATGATTGGAAGAATCTAGTGGATAAGACAATGTTCCCAAAAGGTGGAAATTTGTCACATGTGACTTGATGTGACAAGTCAAAGGTTCTAGAAGATGTATGGGAAAAGGGGATTCTAGGAGGAATAAAAAGGAATTAAAAATTCCTTGGGGATGGGGAGGATTGACCAAGGTACTAAATAGGTTTGACTAATCAGTAATTAGAGGATAATTAGGGGTTAATTAGGATTAGAAGCCAACTTGCAAAAGTTGGAGGATGTAACACATCCTAATCAAGGATTAGGCATGTGCACATCCTTAATGAAGAGATTAGGAGATGGATTAGGATTAAATGAAAATGACATGTGAGGAATTAAATAAATGTAATATTTATTTAATTTATTTGATGAAAAGGGATTAAGGAGGGTAAGGTATTTAATATTTAATTATTAATTAAATACCTTAGGGATTTGGCAGAATTAAGGATATTAATTAAATAATAGTAATATTACTTAATTAACTCAGATAAGAGGATGTTTAGATGAAAAGTGATAAATTTGGATAAATTAATTGCCCAAATTTAGATGTCTACAAGTATAATTAAGGATGGAAATATGAACCCACTATGTGAAGTGTATGGTACCTTTGATACTATTGGTCAAAGAATCCTTGAGGAGGCTACAATAAAATACTTGAACAATTTCAATATGACTCTTGTTGAGATAATGGCACAGATGCCTAAGGAATTGTATGAAATTTTGGAGATGAGGAGAGTTAATGCTAGAACTGAAGAAGAGTAGCTGAGAGAATGAGTTCTTGCAAATTTAAGTCCAGTAATGTTTGTTGAAGAAATGAAGTCAATCCTAAAAGAAGCAAAAAGAGAGTTCAAAAGAAAAACAAGAATAAACAAGCTTATGTTGGGTAAGACTAAAGAAATAGAAAGCATTCTAAAGAAAATTCTATTAAAGAACATAATTGGTGTTGTTTCTAAAAAAGAGCATGTGGAAGATATCTCATCTGGTCTAGTAAATGAAGAGGTTACAATTGAGGACACATAGATTCCTCTTGATGTACATGATACATAATAACCTATGGAGATTGAAGCTCCTAAAATTGTGAGTTGAAGAAGTTAAAGCTCCAAATGACAAGCAAAAATCTATGGTGGTGGAAATAGTAGTTGAGGAAAAGAAGGTTGAAGTTAAGGGAGTTCTAGTAGAAGCAAGAGACACTACAGAGGCATTGAAGAAGTTTCTAGAAGAGCGAAAGGAAGAATTTGATCTTGAGTTAGGAGATGCTCCTATTAATTTGTTCTCCTTGTCCCCAATTTAGAAAATGAAAGTCACATCATTTGCACAGGCTAAGGCTAGGGAAGAAATTTTGAAGTCTCACATTGACAAAAGTGAGTTATTAAATCTATCATCTGGCATTTTAGAGAAGATCATGCCTACTTATGTTAAGGATCCATCCGGTTCTTCCTCTGGTGAGCTGAAGAAACTTAAAACTTTGGTCAAAGTTTAGAAGGAATTTGATGCTAGGAAGCTTAGTAGGTTGAAAGGATTGATATCTAATGACAAATCTCTATTAGCTACTTGTGTGAAAAATTTTAAAAGTACATTATCAAACTTTGGAAGGATTTATAATTTGTGTTTGTCTTTTTCAAAACTTATTGAGGAAAATGAGAAGAAGGTTAAGGATCATGAGAAAGATTTAGCTACTATTTCTGATACTTTTGATCCTTTAACTATTTATGTTGGAGAACAAGAAGGTCAAGTTATATTCTTATTTGAAAAAATAAAGAGTTTGAAGAATGATAATGATAGAGTTGTGGAAAGAGTTGGTGAACTTAGAGCGCTAATTGGTCCAAAGATGGAAACCATGTTGAACACTTTGAAAGAAGCACAAGATGCCATGGCAGTTAGTGATCCAGTGAACCTTGAATTTGTAGAAGTGCAATATTAATTACTCTATGGGAACATAACTATTCTTGAAAGCTTCAAGAAGTGTTGGGACACAATCTTGAACCTATTAAAGAAAATTTTTGTAGATATCTTCAAGTTTTTGTAAGTTGTTTCAAACAAAGTCTGTACACATGAAGTTTGGAGTTTCTATTTTTTTTTATAGGAGTATGCAGATTCCACATCTTTGATATCGATGTCAAAGGGGGAGAATAGAATAGTGAAAATGTATATTTATATAATGGGGAGTTTTAGTTTTGAGTTGTGGATGAAGATCTTTTTGGAGTTTTGGGTGGCAATGCACTTTTGTTGGTACCAATCTAACACTTAGTCATTTTTCAAAGTGTTGCCATCAATTACAAAGGGGGAGATTGTTGGCAAGATACACTACACATATTTTATGGTGTTCTCATTGATGGAAACCCTTGTCATCTAGTTGAGCCACACATTGCAATTTTCTCATACCGAAAGACAGATTGAAGATCACTGATTATCTATTAAGCTAAAACAGAGCATCCGGTAATTTTGTGTTCTTCGATTCATATGTAGATTTTATGTTATTATTTTGTGTTGTGGGTCTCATGGCGTATTGTTTGATGCATAATATGTGTTATCTATAAATCATGGTGCCTCGTATCAATTTGGGTGGAAGTTAGAAGGTCTGGTGAACTAATTTTTTGTTCATCAGTAATTGGAGGCCAACTTGGTGAATATAGTGTGTTACAGATATTTGAGGAGTTATTGTTTAAGTATTTTTGTGTTTGAATTTTTTGGTTTGGGCCCTCACTATGTTGTGGTTGACTCTTGTGGATGCACATTGAATATTATGGATGATTTGAGCTAACTATTTGTGAATGTTTCTTATTTTTTTGAAGCCAACATGTAGTAATTGAATTCTTGGTAGTGGATATATATAAGTGATCAATTATATCATTTTGGTGTGTGTTCAATATGATTTGATGTATGTTGTGAATGTCAGAAGGTAAATAGAATGATTATGCATAGTATCACTTGTGCATTAAGGATTTTTTGTGTGAATTGAAGCAGAATAGAGAAAAAGAGTAGAATTAGTCAGAAGGTCCAAAATTTTATTGTCGAGCCTAAAAAAAATTGTAATCATGCATTTATAGATGCTACTTTATCAGTTCAAATCTCGAAAGTATTCCAAAATTTTGTAAGGCAGTGAGCCTTTTAGTTTTTGAGTAGTTAGCTCAAGGAAGTGTGCCTGAATGCAAGTGCATTCTCATTTTGTAATCTTTTCTTTTGAGTATACTCATAACAATATTGTGGATTGACCTCCACCGTGGTTTTTCCCCTAACAGGGTTTCCACATGTAAAAATCCTTGTGTTATGGTGTTGTGGTTGTTTGTCTTATGTGCATGCATTTTTATTTTGGT
This sequence comes from Sequoia sempervirens, assembly GCA_007258455.2. NCBI lineage: Eukaryota > Viridiplantae > Streptophyta > Pinopsida > Cupressales > Cupressaceae > Sequoia > Sequoia sempervirens. The sequence continues at coordinate 193,629,977 of VDFB02000008.1, read as the reverse complement.
TGAATGTTATCAACACTTTAATGATCAAATTAATAAAGTTAAAAATTGCACAACATTGATTCACCCCCCCTCTCAATGTTGCTTGATTCCAATAGTACCACACTTTCACACTAATCTAGGGTTTTCATTATTAATCGGGCTTCTTTATGTCTTATTTGGCCTTATTTTGAATACAAAACCCTTAATTAATTCATCTTTTTGAGGATAATCCCAACAAAAACCATCATCCAATCATAATTCAAGTGATTTGGATTGTATGGCCTAGATTTAGTGATTTGGGACTCATATGCCACCTTGGGCATATAGGTCACACCTATGTTTTGGGGCCTCGATCCTAATTTCACATGAATTTAAGCATTTATTGAAAAGTGTGTCTGATAGCCTATCCTAATGAGACTCATACACTACTAGAATATGAGTCTTGTGTGACTTAAAATTAAATTTAATTCAATTTTTTTGTGGGATTTTATCCTCCTAGATTTGGTGTCGGCTTGTAGTGTTGTAATTTTGAGAAATTTGGCATAAACAAGTATAAATACAAGGTTATTTCACTCATTTTCTCCTAGAAAGTTTACAAGTCATCTAAGCTTTCAAGTTGTAGTGTAGAAAATTATATACTTTTGAAGAAAGAGGCAATTTCATGCTTAAATTGAACCTATTTTGGCACCCTTGCATTAATCACTCCTTAAACTTACCATTTATAGGCCCCTAAAACCCATTATTTTGGACCTTAAGGCTTATTCCACTCAAAAATCATATAAATCGTGACAAATAACACTTAAATTATTTAAATTTCAAAAACCCACCTCAAAAACCTTAAGTGGGACCCATTCACCACCTTGGGCGAATGACTCCCCTTTGCTGGGACTAAGTCACCCAGAGTTGCAAATTAGACCCTTTTGGGGGATTTTTCAATTTTGAGTGGGAAATTCACTAACCTAATTCAAATTTTTGATGGATGCCAACCTTTGAGGTATAAATAATGTTCAATTAGGTATTGATGCCTATAAATATAAGTTTTAGGTCATTTTTCACATCTAGTCATTTTTAACAAACAAATTTGAAAGTCAAGCATTGAATATCTTTCACAAGAAGATTCATAATTCTATCTACAAAAAAGTTGAAGCTTTAGGGAAGAATTCATGTTGGAATAATGAAGAAGAACATCTCTTTTTCTTGTTTTTTGTTGTCATTGATGTCACCATGTTATATGAGTTGCAAATGCAAGATTAAGTCTGAATTTGATCTGGTATTCTCGACTGGTATCTGAACTGGTATGAAGCTTACATCCTCTGGTATTTTGGTCCACAGTCATTTGCTATTGATTATTGTTGCTTGCAATTTTGGAAGTTTGTGTATGGATGTTGGGAGCACGTACATTCATAATCTCATATATTCAAATGCTCGTATGGTGTATTGACATTATTCTGTTAATTGCATTTTTTCTATTAGGTCTATCTTTGGTCGACCTAATGGATAGATGATGTAATGGTTAATTAACATTGTTTTACAGATATATGTGTGACCTATCTTACGTCCATCCTGACATGATGTAGTGTGTTGAGCATTTGAATTATTTTTGGAAAGATTTTGTGAAAGCCTGAAGCTGACAGTTGGTATTTATGATGAATAAGAGTTGCATCTAATTAGGTTGACCTAACTGATGCTTATGGATGGATCATGTATATATATTGGACAACTTTTGAAGATTGATATATAGATGATGTAGTTGTCAATGTGAATGTGAAGAAGTGTGAATATGATGAAGTGTGTCAAGTCAATTCACTGAGCTTCATTGGAACTGAATCAACACTTGTTAGGTGTACATTATCAATTCATTCTCTAGTTGTAAGCCATTTTTTCATTGTAATTATGTAGGCAGTGAGCCTCTAATTTTGGACAGTGAGTCCTAGTAGTGAGCCACCCCATTTTTGTAATATTTTATAACCGATTATACTATATTGTGAGCTAACACTCACTATGGTTTTTCTCATTTTGGGTTTTCCATGTAAAAATCTTGGTGTTCATGTGTTTTGTGATTTCATGTTCTATTAATGATCTTATTTATCATAACTGTTATATGCATCAGAGTTATTGGATGGTATTTGTTCAATAATGTTAAGAAGATATTGATTCACCCCCCTCTCTCAGTATCTTGGACACTCAACAATTGGTATCAGAGCTTGGTTCCTCTAGAGAAGCCTAACATCTTGAGGAAGATCTTGAAGATGGAACAAATCAATGATAAAGAAGAGCTTCGAGCTGCACTTGAGGATCTTGAAAAAGTTAAAAGTGAAAACAAAGATCTAAAAGAAAATAATGAAGATGCAAATGAATGTGTCCAAAAATTAAAAGATCAATTGAAGAAGTTCAAAGAAAGGCATAGGGAAGTAACTGATCAATTGAAGCAGTCTAATGAAGAAATTATTGATTTGATGGTGCAAGTAGAAGAAAGGAAAAAAAATGAAGAATGTTTGAATAAAATGGTGCAAAGCAAGTCTCATGAGTGCACTAAGCTTGAACAAGAAGTGGTGAATGTGAAAGTATATTTGGAGAAAGAAAAAAATAGTGAAAATTATTTCAAATCTAGCTCAGACAAGCTTGATGAATTGATTTTAGGGCAGAAACCAAGTAAATACAAAGGTGGCTTGGGCATGGAAGGAGTTGAAAAATCTAAGGATAATAAGAAGAATCAAAATAAAGGAAAGTAGAAAGGAAATTCAAGGAACTTTGCTAGGAGACCGCCTGCGAGACAACCTAATGCATAAAGGTATTCATCCCTCAATGGTATTTTTTTTTATGTAACAAATTTGGTCACAGGGCAACAATATGTAGGAGTAGGATGAATTAGTTTACTGGTTCCTTCTCTGGTTAATGTTTTGCATGCAAAAGAATTGGGCATAGGACTAATGAATGCATAACTCAGATAGTGAATTGGTCTAATGGAGGAAGATTATGATGCAGAGTAGAGAGGAAAATACTCTTACAATCACAATTCAATCTGTTCTAAACAACTCTTCTATCAACAAAACCCTAACTAGGGTGTTTTGTCACACAATCACTCAAATTTCCTTGTAGATCTACAAAAGTGTGTTCTTGACCATATCTTACCAGATAATTACCAAACCAAAAAACCAAACAACATTTTGAATACCCATTAATGGGTTCTTCAACATATCTAAAAAGGGCATACCTTCATTTTGGAACAATACCTCTTAAACTGGACTTTTACAATGAACAGGGCTCCAATTAGCCCACTTTTACAAAGTAGCGTCACTTTAAAGTTTCTTCCTATCCAAAATTCCTATAGATAGTCTTTACCCATCCTATGAAACTTCAAAATCCATAATTTTCAACCGAATTAATGCCCTCTAAGTCCATAAACCTTAAAACCCTCATTTTAAGCCATTCCAAAGGGGGTTTATTGAAAAAATATGTTCCCAACTTCTTCATACCTTACCAATGCTTAAAAAATGCTCCAATAAGTCTACCCATGCTCAATCAACCTTCAAATTTTTCTTCCCCAAGATTTTTCAATCATTTCCACTCTTTAACCACCAAATTTCACCAAAAATACATAAATTTTCCAACAAGGGAATCATGGAATTTCACCCAAACGACCTCCCCTACTTTTAGAAACCCCATAAACATCTAGAACTGCACTAATACACCCATTCCACCAAATTACAGAAAAATACAACAGTGGAATGGGTGTTTATAACATTTTGAATACTCTCAAAACCCAATTTCTATGTTACAGACCCGCCTGAAGAAGAATTACAGTAAAAGTCTTGAATCTTTATGAAATTCAATCAAAGTAAAACCAAAAAATTACTACTTCATCCCACCATCGAGTTTTATCACCTTTAGGCCAATATGATCATGTACGGGCAAGTACAGATAGCTGTAATAGCAATCTTTAGTGAAAACACATAGAAATATGAAAGAAAACAGGGGACTTTATTTTTTGATCTTCAAAAATAAACTCTCTAAACATTCTTCAAGCCTTTCAAGGCATTTTTGAACTTGTTACCACCCAAATACAATGACTCCAACTGAATTTCAAACATCCCAACCATTGGTTTTCCAATCTTGTGTACTTTTTCACTTTTACATGACAACTTTTGGAAATATTGCAAAAATATAACAAAATTGAACTCAAATGACTTCAATATGACTTATTACATATTATATGTTCTATTATGACCTTATTAGACCCAAAAAAGACTCAAACATGAAAAAAATAACACTAGACCTTGCTTGACCAAAATTTGCACAATGAGCTTGGTGCCCCTGCACCATACAACTGACCTGAAAAAAATTCCAAGTCCCTTGGAAATTGTGTTGCAACTTGTCCACCTTTGAATACTTCATGTATCCGACCTCTAAAATCTCTTCCATCTGACATTCCTTTCCACAAAGTTAAGTACTAACGGTGTGCATCATTCTTTGCACCATTGAACTTGTTGCCAACTTGATATTGGTCCCACCTTGAAAATTGATTTGACAAATGTTCTCTTACCTTTCCACCACTTGAAATTGATGTAGAAATTTCCTTTGCACCTACAAACAATCCTTGTTCAGCTCTATCTTTTACTTTCCACTCTTTCCCTCTTGTTGCATACTCAAACTTACCCCTTTCTCCTTGCCTTTCACCTTGTTTCATTCCCTCTTTTGCCCTCATCACTATCACCAAACTCTCTGCCCCAAATACCACTGAGTGATTAGACTTAAAATTCTTTGTATTGACAACAAATGACTGTCCTCTATCCTCTTTTTCAACCAATGGACAAATCATTGTCCCTATCACAATTTCATCACTCTTTTCTAACCCATTTCGAGTTTGCACAAGGAATTCATCCTTGACCTTCTTTGTATTTGACTTTGTCATCTTCTTATTATCTTCTTTACTCTTCAACATTGAAGCATCCTACAAGCTTATTGTCTTAACACCTTCTTCCTTTGGAGTGGCTGCAAACTCTTCTTGTTTATCTTTCACAAGTCTTACAAAATCATTTTTTCCAAACACGGTCACTCTTGCTGCCATGCTTTTGTCCTTCACATCTTCCTACAATGGATTCAATGTAAAAGCATTCCCATCCTTCTCAATTTTATATGTATTGGCTCTCCCATTAGAAATGGCATGTCTGTCAAACTACCATGGTCTCCCAAGTAATAAATGACAACAATTCATTGGAAAAACATCACAGAGTACTCTATCCTTGTAACCACCAATACTAAACTCAACCAAGGCTTGTTCATTAACCAAAATGGACTGAACATCATTCAATGAAGCTACTCTATATAGTGTTTGATGAGGAATTCTTTCTAAGTTCAATTTATCTACCAGTTTAGTAGACACCATATTTTATGTGCTTCCTAAATCTACTACAACTTTGCATTTGCATGTGGTTTTGAACATTGTCATCCTTTGTGTTGATTCTTTCTCCTTGGATTCGTTTAGAAGTTTTCTTCTCACCATCAATGACTCTTCAACTTCTAGAGTAGCAAGATAACTAGGAGAATTTATACTTCCACATTCATCTTCTTGCACCAATTGCACTCTTCTATCACTTCTCCTTTCACCACCACTTGAAGTAGAACCTTTCTTTTCGGGGTATTTGAATATTGGATGAACAAACTCATTACAATGATAACATCTACTTGAAAAATGTGTCTAAACTTCTACCACCACCAAATCTTCCCATAGAGCTTCAAAATCCACCTCTTTGATCAACAATTTGTTCATGTCCTTTATGTGCATCTTCTTGGCTTTCATTGAATTGTCTTGAAGTAGAAAATGATCCTCTTCCTCTTGAAGTGCTTCCTCTACCTCTATTTTTCTTGTCTTTCCTTCTTTTAAGCTTTTCTTTAGCCCTTATTACCATTTGATAGCACTCCTCAATAGTTCTTGTAATTTCCAAGGTTAGTTCATCTTGAATATTAAATCTCAATCCACCCAAGTACCCAGAAATCTTTTCATTCTCATCTTCATTATGACTAGACCTAATACTCAACTTGTAAAATTCTTCATTATATGCCTTAACATCCATTTCTTTTTGTATCAAACCTTGAAGTTTCCTAAACATTTGAATAGCATAATTAGAAGGAAAAAACTTACCTTTCATTTTGGCTACCATTTTGTCCCAAGAAACAATCCTTGACTTACCTCTCTTTCTTCTCTCAGATTGCTCATAATCCCACCATGTAATAGTGCACGACCCTTCAACTTTTTCTTTTCAATCTTCACGTCTTTCTCTTCAGGAACATCTACACATTCAAAGTAATTCTCCAAGGATGCAATCCAATCCAACAATTCTTCATCATTCAGATTCCCTCCATATTTTGGAATATTAATCTTTACCTTATGTCTATCATCCTTGACTAGCCTCAACAACTTAGCCATCCTTTGATCATCAGGATGTAATTCCTCTTCCTCTTCACTATTAGTTTCCTCCTCATTGGAGTCACATTCATGGGTATGTGCGGGATCATGATGGGCCAAAAAGTGGCAATATGATGGGTATGTGGCTGACGACATTTTTTTTGCCAAAAATTGATGAAAAAAAAGGGTTTTTAAAGGACATTATTAGCTTTCCACTAATATAAATTATGCTTTACTTTGAATTTAATAAATAATTATTATTCATTTTCTATTTGAATTATGACTAAAGTCCCAATTGATAAGTTGATTGAAAAACATCTATAGATTTCAAATGGTATCACATTTTTTGAATTCAAAACATGTGTCACATTCTATGCTTCACATACTATAAGATTAAAAAAAAACAAAATTGAATTTCATGAAGTTTTGACCAAGTTAAGGTGGTCAGACATACAAGTTCTTATATTTTTTAAAATTTGTAATAAAAAATCATAATTAATTATTTACTTGGAAAAAAATTACAAAAAAATATGCTTCACATCGAGACATGAGTTCTCTACTTATATCTAAAATCTTATAAAAAAATATTATCATTTTATTGTGGTTAGGGTGGTCAGACAAATACCAACTTCTTATTTTTTTCCTTGAAATTTAAGTACTACTGCATTGAAATTTCAAATTTTCACCAAATAGATTTTTTTTGTTTTTAAATAAACCAAGTAGTATAGAAACTACATTCAATTTGCTACAGATTCTATTCTTACATATTTTTGAAATAATATAGATAACTTATTCAAATTTTTACATCAAGTTTCCTAACTCTAATTTTTAAAAAAAATTTGCCACTTAAGGGCCTGTTTTTTCCATGATGATCTTGCACATGCCCTCATCACTCATTTCCATATTTCTCTTCTACCTTTTTTCTAGAGCAGCAAGCCTTTCCTTCAAATCTCTCATCTCCTTAGCATGCTTTTCTTTCAATTCACCAATTTCTCTAGCCACAATTTTCCCTTTTGGATACATCTTTCCTTTCAACCTTCAACCTTTCATTGTTTCAAACTACAACTTTCTCCTTCAAAAGATCTACTTCCTAAGATTTTACACCAAGTAATGTAGAGTAGGGAGGAAAATACTCTTACAATCGCAATTCAATCTATTCCAAACAACTCTTCTATCAGCAAAACCCTAACTGGGGTGTTTTGTCCCACAATCACTCAACTTTCCTTGTAGGTTTGCAACAGTGTGTTCTTGACCATATATTCCCAAATACTCACCAAAATCACAAACCAAACAAAATTTTAGATACCTATTAAGGGGTTCTTCAACATATCTAAACAGGACATACCTTTAGTTTGGAACAACGCCTCTTAAACTGGACTTTTACAATGAACAGGGCTCCAATTAGCCGACTTTTACAAAGAAAATCCACTTTAAAGTTTCTACCTATCCAAAATTCCTATGGACAGTCTTTAACCAACCTATGAAACTTCAAAATCCACAATTTTCAACCAAATTAATGCCCTCTAAGTCCACAAACCTTAAAACCATCATTTTAAGCCAATCCAAAGGGAGTTTATTTAAAAACTATGTTTCTAACTTCTTCATACCTTTCAATTGCTTCAAACATGCTCCACTAAGTCTTTCCATGCTTAATCAACCTTCAAATTATGTTTCCCCAAGAGTTCTCAATCATTTCCACTCTTTAACCACCAAATTTCACCAAAAATACATAAAATTTGCCAACTAGGGCATCATGCAATTTCACCCAAATGGCCTCCCCTACTCTTAAAAACCCCATAAATATCTAGAAATATCCTAATACACCCATTCCACCAAATTACAAAAAAATCTAATGGTGGAATGGGTTTTTATAACATTTTGAATACTCTCAAAACCCAATTTTTGTGTTACAGAGTCGCTTGAAGAAGAATTGTAGTAAAATTCTTGAATATTTATGAAATTCAATTAAAGTAAAACTAAAACATTACTACTTCATCCAACCTTTGATTTTGTTCACCTTTAGGCCAATATGATCATGCACAAGAAAGTATAGATGCCTGTAACAAGAATCTTTAATGAAAACACACATAAATATGATAGAAAATAGGGGACTTTATTGTTTGATCTTCAAAAATAAACTAGATCTAAAGATTCTCCAATCCTTTCAAGTCATTTTTGAAATTTTTACCACCCAAATCCAACAACTCCAACTGAATTTCAAACTTCCCAACCATTGGTTTTCCAATCTTGTGCACTTTTTCACTTTTACATGACAACTTTTGGAAATATTGCAAAAAAATAAAAAAATGAACTCAAATGACTTCAATATGACTTATTACATATTATATGGTCTATTATGAGATTATTATATCAAAAAAATACTCAAACACCAAAAAAATAACACTAGACCTTGCTTCACCAAAATTTGCACAATGAGCTTGGTGCCCCTGCACTAGAATGAATCAATCCTTTAATGGTTACTGCTATACATGGAAAAAATTTGGATACAAAGGTAATCAATGTAGATCAAGGGTTAATGGAAGTTTGAAAAATCTGAAAAGTGTTGTCTGCTACAATTGCAACAAACCAAGACATATCTCAAGAATTTTCAGAAACAAAAGGGGTAAGCAGACTGATCTAGTAGAGAATAATGAACCTATGAAGAATGTTGGAAAGAATGAGATTAAGAAAGAAATGAATAATATTTGGAGGAAGAAAAAAGAGACTGAGATGACTTATGCGTCTATGCCCTCATCCAATACAAACAATTCCTTTGGGAATTAGACCTAGTAGGATCTTAGGGGGCGCTTTAACAGAAAATTATTTGAGCCCCTAATGATTGGCGTGTCAGTCTTTGGCACAAAGATATGTTGTAAGAAATTATTAATTAAAGGTTATGTTGACTGAGGACACAAGAATGTACATTCGAGTAAAAAAATGAATTTAATCACAACAAATTGATCAATATTTGGTAGAATTAGCTCATAGGAGATAATGTCTCAGTGGTGAAACCTGAATACTCAAACCTTGTTACGAAGAAATTAGACAGATGGAATTATTTTCTCAATTTCAGTTACGTGGTTGATGATAGATATGTGAAACTTGTTCTCATCAAAATAAATGATAAATTCTTGTGGATTGATTGGTGTCATCTAATAACTAAGGAGGCAATTAGGGCTATTACTGGACTTTGTGACACCGAACCATTACCTATGTTGAAAGTTGTGAAGAATGAAGTGGTGATGGATCTCACTAGTGTTGAATATGACAAAAGAGCTCTTACAAAAAATTAAATCACTAATCTGGCTGTGAAGTATGTCGCTATCATGATTGGTCATAAAATTTACTTCATCAACAGAGAGAACTACATGTTTCTACCACAACAATTTATATTGGTTTTGATATGGTAGTCAATGGTGTAGACTAGGACTTGTGTGAACTTATCTGAAAACAATTTTTTGAGAATTTAAATTCAACAAAAGAAAAGAAGTATCCATTTAAATTTGGTTCTTTTATTATGTGTCTATTATTCTATTTTCTAAAATGACTTACTGGAAGGGATGATATGGTATTCTAGGATACATCCAAACCTGTGGCACATCAAATTTTGGATCACTTACACAATCTAGGTGATTTGAAGAACAAGGATAATGCTCTAACAACATTCTTTGTTGTATTTAAGAGCAACATAAAGGAGAGAGAGAGCATTCTGAGGAAAGTTATTGAGAAATATAAAAATGACATCACATTTCATGTTTCCTCTAATGAATGCATGATTGAAGTAGTTGAACCCCAGACCATATGGATTCAACCATTGGGATATGAAATTACAGAAGATGAAGATAAGGGGTATGTAGAGAAGTTGCTGAGAAGTCCGAAGGATCCCAATGAACCTAGAATTGGCACTTATGCAGAAAAATATGTGGAGGTCCACATGGAGTACAAGAAGCCAATACTAAGAAAGAATGTGGAAAAGAAGCTTAAAGAAGTTGGATTCACTGATGAGAATATTTTTCTAGGAAGGGCTAAGAGAGAAGAGTTGGAGGGAGAATAATTAGGTCTAAGGAGATCCGGTAGTTCTGCTCCTTCTAAACCCTCAGCAACTCCTGCAGTAAAAATTGAACCTAGTACTACTGATAAAGGTATAGGCTCGGTTTCTTCTAGACCTACTATTAGATCTGGGAAAAAGAAATAAAATCCTCTAGTGATGCCTGGGAAAAGAGGAAAGAAAGAAAAAGTTGCAAGGGAGAAAAACCTTAGTGTCACAGATGATCAAGATGAAGACGAAGAGGATCCTGATGCAAAATTGGTAAGAAAAAGAAGAGGAAGTTTATCCTCTAGTGAAGGTGCTTCTAAGGAAGTTGGTATTGGTTCTAAAAGAGTGCATATTTTTCCATCTTCTGATGAAGAGGAAGAATAGGAGATTGGTATTCATGTACACACAAAATCAGAGTCGAAGAAAACCAAGGTTTCTAAAGAATCCTCTTTGGACCAGGGAGAATAGAGGACGTTCTAGTAAGTCATGGCCCTTGTTTTATTGTAGACACAACTCTCAATTCTTTGTTACATTTTGAAAAAATGCTAAATCCTACAATAGAATATTATGATCATGTTGGAAAAGAGGATAAGAAAACATTAATTTTTTCTATCATTCAATATGTTATCATCTTGGAAGTTAAGTTGGATGATGTTAAGAAAGATGTGCAAAGAATATGTGGGTAGCCATGATGAAATGGATATTAGAGGCTATTGAATTTGAAGAGAAAATCAGGAATGATGCATTTGATAAAATTGGGTCTTCTTTGACCCCAGATGATCTAGAAACTCTGAAAAAGATATTTGTAGATATGTTCTAGATGAATAAAGGTTTAATACTATGATGACTTGGGATAAAAAGAAAATAAAGAAGATTTTAGAAGGAAACTGTAGAAGTGATCCAGGATATAGTAGATAATATGACATGCTTAAGACTGATGAAGATGTTTCTACTGAAAATGTTCAGAAAGGTATTCCTCCTAGTATAGGTGATACAGGTATTTCTATGGACATTGGTGTTGAAAATGATGCAAGTGTGGAAAATGGTCTTCTGGAAATAGAGAAGTAGAATGAAGGTGAAGTTGAGCTTGTAAAACATGATGATGCTCCTTTGAAGCACACTAAAGGTGAAAAGGATAATGATGGTAAAGATAATGTCAAGGAAGAGAAAGATGAAGGTGAAAGTAAATGGAAGGATAATGAAGGTAACAGGGATGAAGACAAGGATGAAGATGAAAAGGGTAAAGAAGAAAAAGAAAAGGAGAAAGAAGAAGAAAAAGAGAAAGTGGAAGAAGAAAAGAAGGAAGAAGAGAAAAATGAGGAATCTGGGAAGAATGAAGAAAGTATAAAGCTAGTTGTAGAATCTTAGAGATCTCCCAAAGAATCCTCCTCTAATGATGATGTGTTTAAGGGCTTTATATCCAAGCAAATCATATTTAAGCTGGTGATTCCAGCAAAGCTTTTACAACTTCCCATGATTCAAGGTGATGTGTACTTAGATAAAATTTCTCCTATGCATATGATTGTATTAGGAGATTTTGGAGACACACTAGAAAGGAATAGAAATGATTGAAGATGCTCTTAATGTATTGTAGGAGACAACACCCAGTACATCAATTGATACATCTCTCACTCCAATAGAAAATATGAGATTGTTATTGGACTCCTTTAAGGAGTATGCCTCCAATCTTGGAGAGAAGACTAAACAAGATTTTGAGGAAAAGCTAGTAGAGAAAAGGTTATTGGAATTGCATGACAAGTGTGCTTTGGCACACACTAGTTTTGAGAAAATATGGAATCTATGCAAATCTATGAGACTGAAGCTAATGTTATTTTTTCTTTTTGTTTGAAGTGGTTGGATGCCACTCAGAGCATTAAAAATGTTATGGACTCCATTGAGTCCTAGTTGAAGACTATCTCTAGTACCTAAAACACATCCAAGGATAAATACGAATCAACTTGGAATGCTATCTCGACTCATAGAGATAAATTCTTTATTTTACAAAAGTCAAAGGAAGAAATCATCAAGAAATTTGGTCAGTTAGGTGATCTTTTGAGAATGGAGTACACCCTGGTTGCCAATTCTTTGGAAAGTATAGACGAACTTGGAAAGATAAATATGACTCCTAGTACTCCAAATGAAGTAGAGGAAAGTCTGATGGATTTGGAATCCTTGATCTGGATGTTTACTGCAAAGAAAAGTTGGGAGAAAGGTAAATCTACATGGCAATGTATTCTTAAGGAGCTTCAAGGGTTGCCATCTTCTGGTTACTGTTTGATTTTCTTGTTTCCATATTTTTTGTTGTGTCACCCTTTTTCCTTGATGTCAAAGGGGGAGTGAAGAGTGATGAAATACTGGTGATAGGGGAGAAGTGTTGTACATAAGAGGTTTTTTATTTTTTATTTGGCACATGTTTCCATCAATGATAAAGGGGGAGATTGTTAGAAGAATGAAGAACATCTCATTTTTCTATTTTGTGTTGTCATTGATGTCACCATGTTATATGAGTTGCAAGTGCAAGATTAAGTCTAAATTTAATATGGTATTCTTGACTAGTATCTGGACTAGTATGAAGCTTACATCCTCCGGTATTTTGGTCTGTGGTTGTTTTCTACTGATTATGTTTACTTGTAGTTTTGGAAGTTGGTGTATACATGTTGGGAGAAAGAACATTCAGAATCACACATATTCAGATACTTGTATGGTGTATCAACATTATTATGTTAATTGCAATTTTTCTATTAGGTCTATCTTTGGTTGACCTAATGGATAGATGATGTAATGGTGAATTAAATTTGTTTTGCAGATATATGTGTGACCTATCTTAGGTCCATGTTGACATGATGTAGTGTGTTGAGAATTTGAATTACTTTTGGAAATATTTTGTGAAAGCCTGAAGCCAACAATTGGTATTTTTGATGATTAAGAGTTGCATCTAATTAGGATGACCTAATTGATGCTTGTGGATGGATCGGGTATATATATTGGATAATTTTTTAAGATTGATATATAGATGATATAGTTGTGAATGCGAATGTGAAGAAGTGTGAATATGATGAAGTGTGTGAAGTTAGTTTACTAAGCTTCATTGAAACTAAATCAACACTTGTTAGGTGTACACTATCAATTCATTTTCTGGCTTTAAGCCATTTATTCATTATAATTTTGTAGGCAGTAAGCCTCTAATTTTGGATAGTGAGTCCTAGCAATGAGCCACCCCATTTTGGTAATATCTTATACTAGTTATACTATATTGTGAGCTAACACTCACAATGCTTTTTCCCATTTTGGTTTTTCCACGTAAAAATCTTGGTGTTCATGTGTTTTGTGATTTCATGTTATGTTAATGCTCTTATTTATCTTCACTATTACATGCATTGGAGTTATTGGATGGTATTTGTTTAGTAAGTTTAAGAAGATACTAATTCACCCCCCCTCTCAGTATATTATACACTCAACAATTCAAGGGTTTTTGTAGGTCTTCAAGCTCACTTTTTATCCAAGATATTGCATTGTTTAGGGTTGATCATGCATGTCTATGGAGAATCATGAAGAATTATAGGTTGGGGAGACACAACTAGCCATCAAGCCAAGCCTAAGGACTTCTTTTCTAAGTGATTCCATCCTCCATTTTCTCTCTATCTTTATCCTAAGGAAGGTAAGCATGTCATTAAGATTCCTTTAAAGTAATTTAGGGTCTCTTAAAGTGAGTCTTGCATTGTTCAAATTTCATTCATGCATCTTATTCTTGCATGTTAGAATAGGGTTTCATCTTGCTTCAGATCTCCTAGTCTTAGATGCACTTAGGGTAGGGTTTTGCTACATATTTCATTATCTCTTTCAAGGTTTAAATACCAAATTAGGGGTTTGACCAAGGAAAAAATCCCATTAGAAATAAAATTATATTTTTTTTCCAAATGTTTCCATAGAATCATATCTATATTTTAGTCTGGGAATGAAGTGCAGTTGTTGGAGTACAGATCTATAATTTCAATTTTCAAAAAAGTAGAAAAGTACTAGTACACATAACCCCTTATCTAGGACTAAATTGCCTAGCTTGGCGTATGATTCCTAGTTGCGTAGAAAATCATATTTTCTAGAATTTCAGAGACACTTACAGTATTCACTCTGGCCTCTATCAACTTCCAGGTGCACTCTTTCTATTTGGCTTCTCCATCTTGTTCTATATTACATTCAATCTATTTTTCTGCATATCACAACATGTTTTCAAGCACTTCACATTTTCTTAGTTTTACATTAGTAGTCAATCTAGTTTATCAGTTCTTTGCATCTAGGACATTCCCCTTAGAAAAATTTCAATCATCTTTGCATTCAAATCTCGAGGGCATATTCTTCAGTGAGCCATCAAGGTTTTTGGATACCTCTCTCCTGTTAGGTGCAAAACCCTAGAACTGTAAGAGAGCTCCCAAATGAAAAAATATTTGGTTCATTTTGGTGAACCTAACTTTAGAACATCCTATTTCTGATTTAGAGTGCATTTACACTGTAGGAAAAGCTTACATTTCCCTTTGCATTAGTGAAGAGCTCATTTAAGCTTGCATTATTGCACTTTATTTCCTTGAACAATAGTGAAATTTTGCATCTACACTTAAGATTTGCATTGTACAACATAGAACATATAAGAATCCATTAGAAAATTTAGAAAATTTTTTAAAAAAAACCCTACTGGGACTCATTCGCCACCTTGGGTGAATTAGTCCTAGAACAAATTTTGCGTCACTATTTTTAGCATTAAGTTTCCCATTTCTTAAGCTACTATTTGTCTCCATTACTTTTTTGTTTTAGTTCAGTTATTTTCTGTTACATTAAAATCATTAGAACTAGCATCATTTTGTTTCATGGAAATTATGGATATTATTATATTTTTACAATTTTCAATTTCAGCATTAGTTCCTAGTTCATTTATATTAGATTCATCAAAAACTGAAAACAAAAAACTAAACACATCAAATGAAATAATAAAAACAATGCTCCACTTTAGAAAAACTATATCATCCAAAAAATTTAGTAGTGATGACTTGGATATGTTAGATAAATCCATCCAAGGCTTCCTCTCACTAAGTTCATCCACTAAGGCTTTTCATGAAAAACACAAAACAACTGAAGATAACTTACCTTGCAAACCTTTTAGTCATGATGAATTTGATATGTTAGATGGATCCCTTCAAGACTTCATCTCACAAAATCCATCCACTAAGGTTTCTAGTGAGAAACCTAAAACAAAATATTTCAATGTAATTCAACCTCAATTCATCCTTTACCCACCTTCACATAAGCCTCAACCTCCACCTATACCCAAGTTTACCCTTTACCCACCTAAGCATGATGTTGTTGCTCACACATATAACACTAGAAATAATCCCCAACCACAACAACCCACCCCAAAACCCTTACCTTTTCCCAATCCCATATTTCCTAGTGCTCCTCAATTAAATTCACACATTAATTAGTATGATCTTGTTGAGCAACATAAGAATAATCCTACCAAGATCTCCCTTTGGGACCCAATTCAGAATTCACCAAACTATCACACTATGCTCCAAATAGTGGTTCCTCCCAGTACAAATGCAAATGATGTGGAAGCTCAAATACAGGGAATGAATACAATTAATATAGACATTACCTTCCATCAACATGAGCTCCCTCCATTATAATTAAGAAAGAAAAATGAATCCTTTATGATAATAGCTCAATTCAATAGAATAGGCATCAAACAAACCCTTGTTGACAATGGATCTGCCCTCAATGTGTGCACTATGAAACTTCTAGATACATTATGTGTAGATAAATCACAAATCAAACCTAATTCCTTATCTATTATAGGATTTTACAATATAACAAAGCAACCACTCGGTGTAATTACCTTACCTATTACAATGTTTGTATGTCATGCCCTATGATCTTTTGTACAATCTTCTTTTGGGAAGACCATGTATTCATGAGATGCATGTGGTGCCTTTGACCCTTCATCGAATAATGAAATATGTCTATAACAACAATGTTTATCAAGTTGAAATAGACCCCGAGCTTGAAAGTTTCCTACAATTTGAAAAAGGAATGACAAGTCTTTGAACTCATTGATTCTAAAATCTCACATAGAACCTCTCAAGACAAACAAACAAGAAGAAGAACCCGTGTCTAAATTTTAAGGTGATGATTGGGGATCATTAGAATTCACACCTTTATTTATGGGTTAGTATATAATCGCATGAAAAGAGGATGAAAAACTAGAACAACCAACAGTTATGTCAGCTTAGAATTTGAAAGAACCTTCCCAAGCATCTACCTCATCCACTTTGGAATAAAATACAACTTACACAAAAAAAAATTATGAGATAGATTATCAACACCTGCCCAACCCAGAAGAAATGGAAATACTTTATGGAAGGAGTTATGAACTCATGAAACAATTGGGATACTATGGTAAAGGATGTGGAAAGCATGAACAAGGCATCTGAGTTCCTATAGAACCTAATACACAAGAGACAAATACTTGTTTGGGATATTCTTTTTCTAAGAAAACAAAAGCAAGTCAATGACCATCGCTAAACATCAACACCATCACATGTAAACCAAGAGCCAATCTCATACTAAAACATCCTGAATTACTTGGTATGGATTTACCACCATCATGGGAGTACTTTGAAAATGGTGAGGCTCTAAAAAAAATGTTAGGTGCTTGGGTATGTGCAGGATCATCATGGAAAAAATAGGCCCTTAAGTGGCAAAAAATTCAGAAAAATCAGAGATAGGCAACTTTACGTAAAAATTTGAATAAGTTATCTATACTATTTCAAAAATATTTAAGAATAGAATCTGTAGAAAATTGAATGTAGTTTCTAAACTACTAGGTTTGTGTTAAAAAAAAAAAATCTATTTGGTGAAAATTTGAAATTTCAATGCAATGGTACTTAAATTTCAGGGGAAAAATAAGAAGTAGGTGTCTGTCTGACCACCCTAACCACAATAAAATGATAATTTTTTTTATAATATTTTAGATATAAGTAGAGGAGTCATGTCTCGATGTGATGCATATTTTTTTGTAATTTTTTTTAAAGTAAATAATTAATTATGAATTTTTTATTACAATTTTTAAAAAAATATAAAAACTCGTATGTTTGACCACCTTAATTTGTTCAAAACTTCATGAAATTCAATTTTTATTTTTTTAATCCTATATTATGTGAAGCATAGAACGTGACACATGTTTTGGATTCAAAAAATGTGATACGGTTTGAAAGCTATAGATGTTTTTCAATCAGCCTATCAATTAGGACTTTAGTCATAATTTGAATATAAAATTAATAATAATTACTTATTAAATTAAAATTAAAGCATAATTTATATCAATGGAAAGCTAAGAATCTTCTTTAAAAACCCTTTTCATTTCATCAATTTTGGGTAAAAAAATAGTCGTCAGCCACATACCCATCATATTGCCACTTTTTGGCCCGTCATGATCCTGCACATACCCGCTTATGATAAGAAATCTTCTTCAAAGAAAAGAGTTACTTGTGCTATGATCAGTACCAAGCAAACCAATGAGAAAGACACAAGCATGGAACCATATGATCCTGGATTTCCTAAGTCAAATGCACTTCCCTTAGGAGATACAATTGATATACCAATCGACATAGATGATAAAGAAGAATTCATTAAAATAGGGAAGTTCCTTGATGATGAAGAACAAGAGGATACTACAACTTTTCTTCATGAATTTTGTAAACTATTTGCATGGAAATATTCAGACATGCTAGGAATAGATCTGAAGATAGTGACACATAACATTGTTCTTGCTAAAAATGCTAAGCCTGTTTGACAAAATATACAAAAAATGAATCCTAAAATAGCCTTGCTTGTTAAAGGAGAACTTGAAAAACTCCTTGATGTAGGTTTCATTAGACCTATTGATTATTCTCCTTGGATCTCAAACATTGTCGCAGTTGCAAAACCTGAAAATTGTATTAGGATGTGTATGGATTTTAGTGACTTCAATAAAGCCTCTTTAAAGACAATTTTCCCCTTCCTAATATTGAAATTATAATGGATTCAACCATGGGACATGATTTTTTGTCATTCATGGATGGATTTTATGGATATAATCAAATCTTCATCAAGTAATAAGATCAAAATAAGAAAATGTTTACAACTATTTGGGGAACATTTTCTTGGGTTATGACATTGATATTTCATGATTACATACATAAAATCTTGGAAGACTATGTTGATTACATCCTAGCCAAATCCTTAACACAACAAGACAATGTGAATGTCCTTAAAATATCTTTGAATGGATGCGCAGATACAACATGAGACTAAATCTAAAAAGGTGTGTCTTTGGAGTAGATAGCAGAAATTTTTTAGGGTTTATCATATCTCACAGAGGCATCGAGGTTGACACAAAGAAAATTTATGCTATAATCAACATGCCACCTCCTAGAAACATTTCTCAATTACACACATTACTAGGAAGAATTCAAGACATGTGTTGTTTCATTGCATCCTTAGCCTATCGAACGTTACCTTTCACACATCTCCTAAAAAATTATGTACATTTTAATTGGAACGAGGATTGTAAATAGGCCTTTGAGAGTTTAAAGGAATACCTTGCAACTCCACCTGTTCTACAACCTGCCATGCCAAGAAAACTATTCATCCTTAATATGACTGCATCAGACCATGCTCTTGGAACAAATTATTGGCTCAACAAGATGAAAGTGGTAAAGAACATCCTATTTATTACATTAGCCAAACTCTAATAGATTATGAAACATGATACACACCAATCGAACAACAATGTTTCGCTCTTGTATTCACCACTAGTAAGTTGTGATACTATTTACTAAATGTGGAAATACAAGTAATGAAAAAATTTGATCCTCTCAAACATCTTTTTAATAAAACAGACTTATCAAGACCTCTAGCTAAATGGGTAATGTTGTTGACTGAGTTTAACCTCAAGTTTTTTTCACACAAAGGAATCAAAGGTCAAGCCTTGACTGACCACTTAGCCAATGCTCCTTCTCCTTTAGCACTGCCTAGCAATGACTCTTTTCTCAATGACAATGTGTTCACAATAGAAGTTCCTACATGGGAATTATATTTTGACAGATCCAAGTGTAGAATAGGCTCTAGTGCTGGAGTTATAATAATTCCACCTGTAGGAAAGCCTATTCCCTTTCAATATTGATTAAATTTCCTATGTACGAATAACACAGCTGAATATGAGGCGTTAATTGTTGGATTGTGTGTTTCTTTACTCATGGGTTCCAAAGATATTAAGATCTTTGGTGATTCAAAATTAGTGATCAAAAAAATAAATGGAGTCTACCAAGCTAAACATGAAAAATTATTGAAATATCAGGATCTCTCAATGACCTTGTTGGAAAAGTTTGAATCATTCACCATTGATTAGATCCCATGAAAAGATAATCAACATATAGATGCAATGGCTAGTGTAGCTTCTCTTGTATCACCTCAAGATCCTTCAAAGGATGTCATGTTTACTGTTCACCCAATCATGAAACCTTGAATGAGTGATAAATACGAAGAAGTGTTAACAACCACCAAGGAAGACTCGAGTGAATGGTATGATACAATATCTAACTATTTAAAAGATGGTACATTCCCAAGCCAACAACGATAAACACCTGAACTTGCTTACAAAAATTAGCAACCAAGTACATAATCCTTGTCGATGTGTTGTATAAAAGATCCTTCAACAACATTTTACTTAGATGTCTTAGAGATTGTGAAATCAATATAGTGATTGAACAGGCCCATGCAGGCGCTTGTGTAGGTCATTTGGGAGGAAGAACCTTAGTGCAAAATCTCATTCATATGGGATACTACTAGAGAAATATGGAAAAATATTTCTTTGTGTATGTTAAGTGATGTCAAAAATGTCAAGAACACAACAATTTATTCATGCTCCTACTTGTGAGCTCCATGCCCAAATACCTATTTGGTCATTCTCAGTATGGGGATTGGATATAATTGGAAAAATCTCACCATCATCTTCTTTTGGACATACATTTATCATTATAACAATTGATTATTTTAAAAAATGGGTAGAAGCTATTCCTCTTCGATCTACCATTGTTGATGTGCTATGTTGTTTCATATTGGAACACATTATTTCCCACTTTGGACTCCCTTCTGCATTAATTTCAGACAATGGAACACCATTTAAGAACAATGATGTGAAGAAGTTCCTAGACACATTTCATATCCAACATCGATTTTCAATACCATACCACCCACAATCTAATGGTCAAGCTGAAATCACTAGTAATACTTTAGAATAAATCCTAAAGAAAATTGTTAACAAACATCACAAGGATCGGAACACACAATTACAATATGCACCATGGGCCTATTGAACAAGTGTTAGATTATCTACGGGAATTACACCCTACAACTTGGTCTATGTTACCAAGGCAATCATGCCCTTGGAGTTAGAAATCCATACACTAAGGATTGCTCTTCAAGTACTTATCGATAATGATACCTATAAGGAAAAAGACTACACCAACTTGATATGCTCGATGAACAATGCATTAACGCTCTTAAGCATCTCCAAGGCTACACTAAGAAATTACAATGTAAACGTAATCATCATGTCATTTCTTAGACATTTAATAAAGGAAGCTTAGTATTGTATGAAAATCAATGAAATGCTACTGTAGACTACACTAAAAAAGGAAAATTTAGTCCTAATTGGTCATGAACCTACATAATCAATACAAATTATGGATCTAGCACTTACACATTAACAAAGCTATATGGTACATCCGTCAAATACCCTATCAATTCTGCACATCTGTGTTGGTATTATATCTAATCCATTTCGATAGTATGAATGATAAAGAAGTGTTGTTACAACTATCAGATTATATCCTATATGCTTTCACATTGCTTCATTCTTAATAACTAGTTATGTGTGTTTCTTGACCACTAAAGTGATCATTTCATTTATTTTATAGTTACTTTAGGTTTCATACTATTCAATTTCATCTTGTGTGTTATTCTAAGCTAATAGGTGCGTTCAATTTAGCATAACATACTTACTCACAATGTTATATTTGAGAGAAGTTGTAGTAAGTTTTAATTAGATCACATAAGATGTGTTAAATCATGAGGACATTAATTAGGTAATTTTACAAAGGTTATTTAATTAATCACATTGCCATTCAACATTCCACACATAGAAACACATAGTACAACATAAAATTCTCATATATATATATATATATATATATATATATATATATATATATATATATATATATATATATATATATTATGTACATGTCTTCAATAAATACAATATCACTATGGTATGTGGCTGCCAGACCCCTCGGGATCTGGTACATTGAGAGATAGTGGTATGCGATCGTGATCACAATCTGTTGAATTTGAGTGCAAACTATAAATTTTGTATCTATCCTAGGGTCTCCTAATGTGGTTGTGCTATCTAATCTCTCTCTGCCTGTAGCCTGGCTACCTCTTACTCTAATCTCTGAAAGTCTACCCAAGACGATTGTGCCTCTACTATATCACCGCCTCGACAAACTTACCTCCTCAAAATCTCATACATTGCTTCTAATCTCATGAATGGCCTGAGTGACTTTGGGTCCTAATCCAAAATGGGTGGGGGCACATAATCTAATTCCATCTTCTCCTCATTGATAGATTCTAGCACTATCTCTATAGCCACTTGTCGATAGAGATCCCACTAGTCTCTCGCAACTTCTACAAGATAGAAACAATACACAAGCAGTACACATCATGATATATATAAAACAATAAAAAAAAAGCACAAACACACACATAAATAAAATACCATCACCTATATCTCTGGTAGACTGAGAAATATCAAATTTGTCCTATGTAAGGGGCATGGAAGATGTGCTAGCCTCTCTACGACTATGGGTACTGATGCTTGTTGTGGATTCTGCTCATGATCTAGTAATACGAATGGGAAAGGGCTCTCCCCACTTGTGTTGATCCTCATCAACTACCTCATCCCCCTCACTCATGAGTGGCTTCTCCTCCTCATCCTCCTCCTAGTCCTCCTAGTCCTCATCTTCCTCCCCTCTATCTTGGCCATTGTAATCAAGATTTGGATCCTCATCATACTCCTCATCAATGCAATCTATGAATATTTCTATAGCTCTTTACTATGTATGCCAAACCCTTTCCTCTATATCATCTCCCTCATCTAGCCATGGTGTTGCATCTCCTATAAGCTCATCAATTGGAAATATGGGAGCTGGTCATGATATTGTCAACCACTACTCAAAATCATTTGTGGCACCGACATTATCCGCATCAGATACTGGAGGCTCATCATGATCTAAGTACTCAGAGTTTCTCTCAACAACATTGCCTAAAGTGAGCCATACTATATCACCTGGTCTCTGGGCACTCTGCACTAACCTCCTATAAAAGGGTCGTGCCCTAGGTGGTGTTTAGATCTGCCCAAACTATCGCATGACTCAATCATAGTAGAAGGGACACACTACATGGTCATGACGTCCAACCAAAAATCTATCTAGTTGTAATCTCCTCAACTACCTTGTGTGATCTAGACACTGAAGTGTTAGCTGATAGGGTCTCCACAAGATCCCATCCTCCTCCATTCAATCAAATATTACTCTCCAAAAGTGTAATTCCATGTACTACCACAACCATTGTAGAGGATAGATAAAGGCCTGAGGATACCCCACTGTTGTTAGACATGGGAAGCTAGTAGGCTTGGTACATGTGATATGCTTAAGGAACCAAACCTATAGAAGCATACAGTGTACCATGTTGTCCACTTCCTGAAAAAAAAACCGTCCAAGATCATGGTATATGTTTGCCAAGATACAACACCCCTAGGTGTATATTCTCCTATGCTTTGCCATCCCATGTATTAGGTGTACTAGTCCTCCCTCTAGGTGCACTACATGCCCATTTGGGATGAGTACTAGTGCAAATTTTTGCATCATAATTTGTCTCACCACTAGGGCTCGTGAAAATAGCAGTATCGAAAGATTGATTTGTGCTCTCACTCGCTCGTCGTGCACCCGCTCATCTAGGCAATACTACATGTTGGCATTCTTCTCATAAAATGTATGATCTCTTTAGAAGTGTACCCACTCTCCCTAAATAATAACTTGAAGGATATAGTGGATTTCCTCTAGAGTGATCATCATCTCATTAGTAGGAAGGTGGAATGTACAATTGTTTGCATCCCAACGCTCGGCTAGAACCATCAAGATCGCATCATGGTACCTCATGGGGGGCATGAGATATTCCCAATATATCCCAATAGTTTGCAAGTGCTCTGTGTCATTTACTGAAAGTGTGGGGGCTAGGTCTCTAGGAAAACTAAGTTGCTTCCAACCCAAATGTTGACATGAACGGGTAGGTACCTATCAATAAAGAAAAAATACACCCTATAAGCAATCTCAAATCTCTAAATTTTATATTATTCATCATAAAAGAGTACTAAAATCCATCTAGTGTGCTTTCCTAAAGGCCTTAGACACTTTAGAACCCTTTTGGGACACTACGCGAAGAAATGGGACACTTTGCGAAAAAGTGGGACACTTTGCAAAAAAGTGGGACACTTTGCGAAAAAGTGGGACACTTTGCGAACAAAAGGGACACTTTGCGAACAAACGGGAAACTTTGGAAACTATTTTCTAGGATCCTAAATTAATGTATAAATGCATAAAAAATCATCACATAATTGTGTAGAAACAAAGTGAAGGTAGCAAAATCAACTCACCTCATGTTGACGCTCGTCGTGTGCCACCTGGTCTCATAGCTCATCCAGTCTCGTAGGCTTGTAGTCACTTCTGCTCAACATCATTCACTATTTTCTCACCACTCTCAAGCTAAAATGAGGTAAATGACAAAGTAAGTGACAATTTACTTCACTTTTAACTCTTATGTATGTTTAGAACTAGGATTTTTACTATATTAGGGTTCAAAAGTGCTTTTTATTCAAAATAACATAATAGGTGCTAGTGATCTCTATTTTTTATGCCATTTGTTGCATTGGAATTGTAATTCCACACTCAACATTGTCAATCTTCGATCGTTATGTGGCATGGTACTTGGAAATTTCCTATGATATGATTTTCCTTCTTTGATGTGGTTAGATTGCTACCTTGATTCCACCTCTGTAAAGCAAGCAGAATCAAGGGGGGCATACATCTACCCTCAAATTTGATTTCTAGAAGTTGCATAAGAAGATTTTTGGAAAACTAACGAATTTGTGTTGTAGGATGTGGTTCCTAATGTTGTGGCTTTTCAGATAACTACATTGAGGGCTTCATTCTCCCACCTTCTAAATGAGTATCCTTTTATGAAATAAAGTGTACCGTTTAAAGTCCTTTAGCTTGCATATGCACATAAACTCATACAACCACTAAAGTGGGGGCTAGATGTAGCATAGAAAATCATATAATTTTAAAGAAAGAGGAAATTTCATGCTTAATTTGGACCTAGTTTTGCACCCTTGCATTAATCACTCCTTAAACTTACCATTTATAGGCCCCTAAGACCCATTATTTTGGACCTTGAGGATTATTCCACTCAAAAATCATATAAATCCTAACAAATAACACTTAAATTATTCAAATTTCAAAAACCTTAATTGGGACCCATTTTGCACCTTGGGAAAATGAGTCTAGTGGTGGGACTAAGTCGCCCAAAGTGGTGATTTAGTCCCTTTTGGGGGATTTTTCAATTTTGAGTGGGAAATTCACCAACCTAATTCAAATTTCCAATGCATGTTGTCCTTTGATGTCTAAATAATGTTCAATTAGGTATTGATGCCTATGAATATAAGTTTTAGGTCATTTTTCACAACATCTAATCATTTTTAACAAACAAGTTCAAAAGTCAAGTGTTGAATATCTTTGATAGGAAGATTAATACATCTATCTGCAACAAAGTTGAAGCTTTAGGGTAGCATTCAAGTGTTTTTGTAGGTCTTCAAGCTCAATTTATGTCCAAGATATTGGATTTTTTAGGGTTGATCATGGATGCCTATGGAGAATCATGAAGAATTCTAGGTTGGGGAGATGCAACTAGCCATCAAGCCAAGCCTAAGGACTTTTTCCAAAGTGATTCCATCTTCCATTTTCTCTCTATCTCTAGCCTAAGGAAGGTTTGCATGTCATTAAGATTCATTTAAAGTGATTTATAGTATCTTAAAATGATTCTTGCATTGTTTAAATTTCATTCATGCATCTTATTCTTGGATGTTACAATAGGGTTTCATATTGCTTCAGATCTCCTAGTCTTAGATGCACTTAGGGATAGGGTTTTGCTGCATATTTCATTATATATTTCAAGGTTTAAAAACCAAACTAGGGGTTTTACCAAGGAAAAAAACCTCATTATAAATCAAATTATATTATGTTTTGCAGGTATTTCTACATAATTAGATCCGGGTTTCAGTCTGGGAACGAAGTGCAGGTGTTGGAGGGTATGTGCAGGATCATCATGGCAAAAACAGGCCCATAAGTGGCAAAAAATTCAGAAAAAATAGAGTTAGGAAACTTGACGTAAAAATTTGAATAAGTTATCTATATTATTTCAAAAATATGTAAGAATAGAATCTATAGAAAATTGAATATAGTTTCTAAACTACTAGGCTTATTTTTTTTTAAATTAATCTATTTGGGGAAAATTTGAAATTTCAATGTAGTAGTACTTGAATTTCAGGGAAAGAATAAGAAGTAGGTGTCTGTCTGACCACTCTAACCACAATAAAATGATAATATTTTTTTATAATATTTTATACATAAGTAGAGGACTCATGTCCAGATGTGCTGCATATTTTTTGTAATTTTTTCCAAGTAATTAATTAATTATGATTTTTTTATTACAACTTTTAAAACATATAAAAACTAGTATGTCTGACCACCTTAATTTGGTCAAAACTTCATGAAATTCAATTTTTCTTTTTTTAATCCTATAGTATGTGAAGCATAGAATGTGATGCATGTTTTAGATTCCAAAAATGTAATACTATTTGAAAGTTATAGATGTTTTTCAATAAGCCTATAAATTAGGAGTTTAGTCATAATTCAAATAGAAAATGAATAACAATTATTTATTAAATTCAAAGTAAAGCATAATTTATATTGGTGGAAAGCTAAGAATCTCCTTTAAACACCCTTTTCATTTCATCAATTGTGGGTTAAAAAAAGTCGTCAGCCACATAACCTACAAATACCCATCATATTGCCACTTTTTGGCCCATCATGATCCTACACATATGCTGGAGTATAGATCTATAATATCAATTTTCAGAAAAGTGAAAAAGGATTGATACACCATTAGTGGCGTATGAGTCCCACTATAGGTATTTACTAGATTAGTTTCTAGTACCCATTTCTTTGAAACTGAATTATGGAAATAAACCCTTGTCTGGGACTAAGTTACCTAGCTTGGCGTATGAGTCCCATTTGGCCAAAAAATAATATTTCCCAAAATTTCAAAGACATTTACAATCTTCACTCTGGCCTCTATCAATTTCTAGGTGCAATCTTTTTGTTTGGCTTCTCCATTTTGTTTTATATTGCATTCAATCTATCTTTTAGTATATCACAGTGTGTTTTCAGACACTTTACATTTTCCTAGTTTTACATTAATAGTCAATCTATTTTATAATTTATTTGCATCTAGGATACCCCCTTACATAGATTTCAATCATCTTTTGATTGGAATCTCAAGGGCATATTCTTGAGTGAGCCATCAAGGTTTTTGGATACCTCTCTCCTTGTAGGTGCAAAACCCTAGAAATGTAAGAGAGCTCCCCCATCCAGAAATATTTGGTTCACAATTATTCATACATTCTAGAAAACTTTAGTAAACAAGAGAACTCAAGAGTTTTCAAGAGCTAATTATCTAGTTTTTTGGAGCATTATTCAAGTATCAAGAATCATGTCAAAGTCATCATGCATCATGTTTGTTTTTGAGCTATCAATTGTGATGTAGAGTTTGATGATTCAAGTAAGCTTTCAATTCAAGATCTACAACATTCAAGTAAGATTCAAGATCTATATCCATTGGATCCACTTCATACATGTTTGTAATACTTTTTTTCTAGGGATTGGTGAGTTCCAATATTACATTTTTTTCATTCATCATTCATTTATCTCATTTTATCTCATTAATAATTTGGATTACCAAAACAAGGTTTGACTAAGGAAAACCACTTTCCACTAAAAAAAAAATCCTCTCTCTTTAGTTTGTGATTTGCAGATATAGGTTGAAGACCCTCTAGGGAGTAAGGTTAGAAATAAGTCTTAAAGTGTGAAAATTCATCAAAGTTGTCACCTTGTTTACAAGACCATTGTGATGCAGGAGCATCCTTGGTTCTTGGAAATCTTAAATCAACCAAAAATATTTTATTTTAGTTTTTGTTCTTGTTCAGTTCTTGTTGAGTTCATGTTGGTGGATTCATCATATTTTCTCACCATACCCTATGGATCTATGTTTACATCATGGACATGTTCATTTTCCTTATTCCAAGATTTGAGCACGATTGGATCTTTTTCTGGCAAGTTATCACTTCCAAATTTAATGGTAGTTTCTTGAATTGGCACCAAAATAATTTTGAAGCCTAACAGCTAGTTCAATCACTTGTGGATATTTCTCGTGACTTGCAGATCTTTATGGTGTGATTCAAATTGTTTCATGGAGTGTCCCCGACCTAAATTATAGGTCCACACTTCATCCTATGCACCTGTTGAGGAGAAATTCAAATTTGAAGCTGACCTATTTCATGTGTGCATTACATTTTCCTTCATCAAAGATTGTAATGATCTTTGGCCGATGCGGAAGATTCTAGATCTACGGATATGATATAAATCTTGTAATAGATCATTAGAATAGAAAAAAATGATTAGGTAGAATAATATAGGTTTTGATATGTAATATTTTTTTCTCACATTAAGGAGAATATATGAATATTGTAATTGAACATGTTTTATCAGAACTGTGAACCGAATCTGTAAGCCTGGATGTTGTCGGCCGATTGCAATTGAGATTTATGTTAATGAGAATGTTTGAATCTACATTTTCCTCCAATTTTTGTGTTGCTTCTATTGTGTGACTCTTGTTGCACAGTTCATATTGTTCTCTTTGTGGGCCCTCCTACCGTGGCTACACCAGATTGGTATCATAGCGAGATTTGATCCATGAGAGATCGCTAGAATTTGTGGAGTCCTGTTGAAGATTTGTTGTGGGGTGGCAGACTAAGGATCCGACCTACAACTATAGAGGACTTGTGTAATGATGGCAGGAAGAAGAAATGTTAGAGGAAATGGAGCATGTGGAAATGCAGACCCAACTTTAATGGAGATGTTGAGAGGAATTGCTACTAGATTGGATGTAGTCGAAATGGCCTAGAGGAGAGGTTGACCAGTTGATGATGTGAGTGATGAAGAGGTAGAAGTATAGGAAGAAAGGGAAAGAGAAGATCAACCTGGCTTAGATTAGGGAGAAGAGAGGTTCATAAGAGCCCTAACTAGAGAAAATACCAAACCACATTTCAATCCACCAAATTATAGAGGTAAGTTGGATTCAGATGAATTGCTTGATTGGATAACAAAGATGGGAAAGTATTTTGATTTTGAAGGTACCACTGAAGACAAGAAGGTGAAATTTTCTTGTACAAATTTGAAAGGACATGCATCCCTTTGGTGGGAATATTTTTAGTTAGATAGACAAAGAAGAGGAAAGGAGAAGATAAAATCATGGGATTAGATGGTGAATAAGTTGAAGACAATGTTTATGCCTACAGATTATGAGATTAGTTTGTTCAAAAAGTTGCAAAATTTGAAGCGGACGGAGTCAAGTGTGATAGAGTATACTGAGGAGTTCTACAAGTTGAATATCAGATCTGGACATTTGGAGGATGAGATTGAGCAAGTAGCCAAATATATGAATGGATTGAGGTCATATATATAGGATGAGATCAATTTTATTAAGTTGCAGAGTGTGGAAGAGGCATATCAATGTGCCCTAAAAGTAGAAGAGAAGCTAAATAAAAGAAATGAGTAGAGAGAGAGAGGAAGAGGTGAAGATTTCAGAGAGGAAGAACTTTTACTGGAGGAGGAAGAGGACCTTTTGCATATCAGAATAAAGATAAGGAAGTCAATAAGAATGAGAATTCATACCATAGAAGTGATGGAAAATCTTACCGAAGAGAAGGATATTGTGGTTACCAGAATGAAGGTTATAGAAAAGATGAAAAGGAGAAAAGAGTATTCAGGGGAACTTGTTTTAAATGTGGTGGAGAAGGACATAGAGCATTTGAATGTAATCTAGGAGAGACAAGTAGAAAGATAAAAAAAATAGAAGAAGAGCCTTTCTTGAGGAGGATCATGCTGGATCACCTAATAAACTAGAAGATGGAGAAGTATTGGTGAATAGAAGAGTATTATGTCAAAGCGAGATGAAGTAGGAACCATTGTAGAGAAAGAATTTGTTTTATACTAGATGCAACGTACTTGGTAAATGTTGTAAAGTGATTTTTGATAGTGGAAGTTCTGAGAACCTAGTTTCTGAAGAAATAGTGACCAAATTGAATTTGGAAGGATTGAATCACCTAAAGCCTTATCAGATAGCTTGCATTCAAGATGAGCATAAGATATTGGTAAGTGAACATTTTTTGGTGAATTAAAGATAAGAAATTCCCATGATGAAGTTTTGTGTGATATCATGCATATGGATGTATTCCATGTTTTGTTGGGAAGACCTTGGTAGTATGATAAATAGGCTATTCATGATGGAAAGAAGAACACATATACCATTGTTACTAATGGGATGAAGCAAAATTTGTTTCCATTGGAAGATGTTCCTAAAGTTGAGGTTTGTACGAGTGCTAGAGTTTGTTTGGTTGATGGAAGGATATTTTTTGATGGATTGATACATGAGAACATGTGTTATTCCTTAGTTCCTAAGAAGGCTGAAGACTTGAAGCATGTAGAAGAAAAATCGGAGGAGACAAAGGAGTTGCTGATAGAGTATGAGGAGATCATTTCAGATAATGTACCTAATGTATTACCACTTGTGAGGAGTATTAGTCATTGCATGGATCTGATTCTTGGAGGTAGTTTTCCTAATAAAATTGTACACTAGATGACACCTATAGAGAATAAAGAGTTGAATAGACAAGTGCAAGAGTTGTTGAGAAAGGGTTTGATCAGAGAAAGCTTAAGTCCTTGTGCAGTACCTATTGTGTTAGCACCTCAAAAGGATGGAGAATGGAGGATGTGCATAGATTCTAGAACCATAAACAAGATCATTGTGAAGTATAGATTTACTTTTCCCTATATGGATGAAATTATGGATTGTTTGAGTGGAGCTAGATAATTTACAAAGATAGATTTGAAGAGTGGATATCATCAGATCAGAATCAGAGAAGGGGATGAGTGGAAAACAACAATCAAGACAAATGAAGGATTGTATGAGTGGTTGGTGATTCTCGTTGGACTAACAAATGTTTCGAGTACTTTCATGAGGCTGATGAATTAGGTATTGAAGTAATTATTGGGTAAGTTTGTGATTTTTTACTTTGATAACATCTTTTTTTTTTAGTACGAGTAGAGAAGAACATTTGTTGCATATAAGACAAGTTTTGCAGAGCTTGAGAGAAGAGCATTTGTTGATAAACATTAAGAAGTGTAGTTTGATGAAGGAAGAATTGGCATATCTAGGATTTGTGATATATGTGGATGGATTGAAGATGGATCCTAAGAAGGTAAGATCAATTGTTGAATGGCCTACATGGATTGGCTAGTTTCTACTGGAAGTTCATTAGGAATTTTAGTTCTATTTGCAGTCCTATGATAGAAAAAATGAGAGGAGATAGGAAGGATTTTAGGTGGACACCTAGAGTAGATCATAATTTTGAGTTGTTGAAATAGAAGGTGACTGAGCATCTTGTGTTAGCTTTACAATATTTTAAAAGGTATTCCAAGTAGATTTTGATACAAGTGGAAATGTAATTGGAGTAGTATTGACTCAAGAAAGAAGACCAATAGCTTATTTTAGTGAGAAGTTGAATGATGCTAGGAGAAGATATTCAGTGTATGATCAGGAAGTTTATGCCATAGTTCAATCCTTGAAGAAGTTGAGACATTACTTGTTGCCTAAGGATTTTGTGTTGTATACAGATCATTAGGCTTTGCAATATTTGAATAGTCAAGGTAACTTGAATCAAAGACACATGAGATGGGTAAAATTCTTGCAGAGTTATACTTTTTTTTTGAAGTATATGAGTGGAAAGTCAAATAGATTTGTTGATTCCTTAAGTAGGAGAAGGAATTTATTGACAAAGATGAGAATGGAGGTATTAGGCTTTGATGAAATGAAGAACTTGTATGAGGAAGACCTGGATTTTACAGAACCTTGGAGATCTTGTAAAGAACCAGTTTTGGAGGAAAGGAGTTACTGGTTGGATTATTTCATTCAGGAGGATATGTTGTTAAGAGGAAATCAGTTGTGTATACCCCTTAGTTCAATGAGGGATAACTTGGTGAAAGAAAATCATAGTGGAGGATTGTTAGGACACTTTGGAATCGATAAGATAATAGCATTGGTAAGTGAGAATTACTTTTGGCCAAAGATTCATAGGGATGTTAGGAAATTTGTGAAAATTTGCAGAGTTTGTCAAGTTGCAAAAGGGAGTAGTCAGAATGTTGGATTGTATAAACCTTTGACAGTTCTAGAGAGACATTGGGAGTATATTAACATTTATTTCATACTTGGTTTTTTGAAGACACTGAGAGGTAATGATTCTATATTTGTGGTGGTGGATATATTTTCTAAAATGGAACATTTGATACCTTGTAAGAAGACAATAGATGCAATACATGTAGTAGACTTTTTTTTCAAGGAAGTGGTTAGATTACATGGATTACCTAGGAGTATTATTTCAGACAGAGATACAAAGTGTTTTGGTTACTTTTGGAGGAAACTTTGGAAGAAGTTAAAGATAGATTTGAAGTTTAGTTCTATTTTTCGCCCACAAAATGATGGAAAGATAGAGGTAGTAAATAGGATTTTGGGGAATTTGTTGAGATGTTTGGTTGGAGGGAAGATCGAAAGTTGGGATTTTCTTGCACAAGTAGAGTTTGCTTACAATAATTAAGTGAACAAGAGTACAAAAAAGAAACCTTTTGAGATTGTTACTAGAGTTCATCCTAGAGGTATATTAGAGTTGAGAGACATTAGTATGGAAGAAAAAATGAGTGTAAAAGAAGAGAAATTTGTAGAACATATGAAAAAGTGCATACTCAAGTAAAGGAGCAATTGGAAGATATGAATCGAAAGTATATGGAGAAAGCATATGAAAAGAGGAGACATAAGGAGTTCAAAGTTGGAGATGAAGTGATGGTGTATCTAAGGAAGGAAATTTTCCAGTTGGCACATACAATAAGCTCAAGATGAGGAAGTTTGGACCTTGTAGGATTTTGAAGAAATTTGATTCAGGAAATGCATATGAAGTGGAGTTACCAGATGACATGGGTTTATCACCTATATTCAACATTGAAAATATACATCAATACCATGAAGTAAAATTTAGTGAAGATAGTAAAGAAAATTTAGAGAATCAATTTCCTAAACCCCAATAAGATGAGATCGAAGGGATTTTGGATATCAGAGATGGGAGAAAAATGTGTGGAAGTACAAAGAATATCTTGTGAAGTGGAAAGGTAGACTAGTGGAGGATTATTCTTGGATTTCTTAGGTTGAGGTAGACTATATAGATTTTCCTTTAGCCCAGAAAAGTGAGGGACTGAGCACTTTTCAATAACCCCAGATTCTGATGTAGGAGCATCCTTGGTTCTTAGCAATCTTGCATCAACCAAAAATATTTTCTTTCAGTTTTTATTCTCATTCAGTTCTTGTTTAGTTCATGTTGGTGGATTCATTATATTTTCTCACAAGACCCTATGGATCTATGTTTACATTTTTGACATTAGGATAATTTTCAAGCCTAATGGCTAGTTTGATCGCTTGTGGATCTTTCTCGTGACTTGCGGAACTTGACAATGTGATTTGAATTGTTCCGTGGAGTGTCCCCGACCTTAAAATTTATAGGTTCCCACTTCATCCTATGCACCTGTTGAGGAGAAATTCAAAATTGAGGTTGACCTATTTTATGTGAGCATTACATTTTCCTTCATCAAATATTGTAATGATCTTTGACAGACATAGAATATTCTAGATCTGTGGATATGATACAAAGCTTGTAATAGATCATTAGAATAGTATAGGTTGATTAGGTAGAATAATATAGGTTTTGATATGTAATATTTTCATTCGCATTAAGGAGCATATATGAATATTTAATTGAGCATTTTTTATCAACCTGTGAGCCGAATCTGTAAGCCTTGATGTTACCGATCGATTGTAATTGAGATTTATATTAATGAGAATGTTTGAATCTACATTTTCCTCCAATTTCTATATTGTTTCTGTTGTGTGACTCTTGTTGCATGGTTTGGATTGTTCTCTTTGAGGACCCTCCTATTATGGTTGCACCACATTGAAGGACACCTACAAAGAAAAATATTTTAGTTCAAATCCAAAATCTAGGTTGATAAGACAAGGTAGAAGTTGAAGAGTAGATTCAGACCCTGATCCTCTAAGAAAGCCAAACAGGACTGATACACCACTTTTGGTGTATGAGTCCCAATACAATCAAAATTATAGTTTTCAGGAGTTCTAAACTTGTCTTTATCAGATTTGTGTTCCTGTCTAGAAACCCTAATCTAGAACTAAATCACCCAGTCTAGCGTATGAGTCCTAGTAGGCCTTAAATTCAACATTTTTTAAAATTTTAGATCTCCATTCAAGCTGCTACAAATTTCAAGGTGCACCTCTATAATTTTCTAGTTTTCTATTTTGTTTTGTATTCATTTATAGGTCATTTATTGTAGTCTTGTATATCATTAAGTTTCATAGTTACATTTTGCATGTTATTTTTCTTTCCAAGCCCTAGCTTGGTGGTGAACCCTCTTTTAGTCTCTAATCAAACCCTAGGAAAACCCTATTACAAGATCTCTTTCCCCCTTTCTACGTTGGATTTAGATCTATAGGGTTTCCTTGAGTGAAACAAGCATGTGAGTTAGGAATCCTATCTCCTCAAGGATAGAAAGGCCCCCTCACCCTATCTTTGTTGTTTCATTTTGGTGAACTTGCATTTAGAACATATAAATTCTAATTTGGAGTGCATAATCATCCTAGGTCTCACATGCATAACATTGCATTAGCATTTGCATTAGTTAATTGGTATTGTAGGGTTTCTAGATCTTGCATTAGTGAAAGCACATACGGGTTACATTTTTGCATCTTGCCTCATTGAAAATCATATGAAATCTGCATTTACATATAGTTTAGAAATCATTAAAACCAAAAAGCATAGCTTACGGGTTACATTTTTGCATCTTGCCTCATTGAAATTCGTATGAAATCTGCATTTACATATAGTTTAGAAATCATTAAAACCAAAAAGCATAGCTTTCACTTTGAATTTTTTGAAGTTTGTGCAAAAACCCTAGACTGCGACTCATACACCCCTCAGGGAAATTTAGTCCTAGTGTATGATATTTTTCCTACTTTTTGGGTATTCTGTGGTGACTATTATTTAGCATTCATATCTCTAGAAAAACTCTGATTGGGACTCCTACATGCCCCTCTAGGTGATTTAGTCTCATTTGAAAATTTAAACTACATTTTCTAGCATTACATTCTTTGTTTTTATGTTTCAATTTATTATTAGTTTTTTGTTTCAATTTCCATAGTTTTTGTTTTTTTCATTTCATTGCATCTACCTTAATTTCATTTGAATCAGAATTAGAGCATAGCATTTATCTTGTGTTCATTGCATCTTGCATTTCCTTGATTGTCTCTTGTATGATCTTTTCTACTTGGTGTCCTATTTCTAATACTATAGTGAGATGAAGTTTGAGACTCATGCCATCCTGTGATCTCACAATCATCATGGATCTCAAGTTATCTATCTCTTTCACTACTAGTGTGGACACGAGTTCACTAGGTATGGACCATAACCCTAACAACCCTCTACCTTCAAGTAGTGTGACACATGTTGAAACAATGATTGCTAGTATTCCACAAGAAAACATAATCCAAATTCATGAAGACTTAGAAAACCTAAAAAATCAAATATGTACTAATTTTTTTCAATCACTGTTATCCCTACCATAGATAAAATACATCACATAATGGAAAGTGAAGAAGGAGTTGATCTTATGCATAACATAATTCAGATTTTTAGACTGCGTCTTACCTCAACCATTACTTATCCTTTACCCTTGAATAATATTACAAGTCAAGGAGGTATTAAAATCCATCCTCCCACAACAATTACCTCTATCCCTACATATACAAATCCTCAAGTCACAACAACAATGCAACCTACTAGTAATGTGATTCCTTCCTTGGATATTTTTGCTAGCATACCTAGTACCTTGATGGCATCACAAGTCATATACCCTACCACTTTACGTCCTATAAGAATCCCATTAACTTTTCCCTCAAACACATACACACCTCCACCTTATTCACCTCCATCTCAAAATATAAACAATGATCCTCTCATAAACCAAATTTTACAAACTGTTTCATCCCTTCAAAAGCAAGTTTCCACAATAAACCAAAATCAAAATGTCCAACCTACATATTATGTTAATAGCAATCCCCTGTCGCTTGAGATATTGAGAACACTAATTCCGCAAGGTATAGAGGTTCCTAGATTTGAGAAATGTGGGGGGAAAGGAGACCCTTCTAACCATGTTTCAACTTATACCACCCTATCTAGTGACTTAATTCTTGACAATAAGCTCTTGGTTAAGATTTTCCCTAGATCCTTAAAGAATATTGCCTTAGAATGGTTTTATTTATTACCAAACAACTCAATTCATTCATTCAGGGAACTTGCAGAGACCTTTATAAACCATTTCCAAGTGCATATATGAATCTTAAGATGACTTTAGCCAATTTAATGAGATGTAAGAAAAAGGAAGAGGAAAATATTATCGACTTTATTTCACACTATCAATCGGTCTACTCAAAAATTGATGTAAAGATTTTTGATCCTCACCTTCAAAGGATGTTCATTAAGAACTTGAAAATTAAGATACAAGATAAGCTTATCTTGATGAAGTTCCACTCTGTGCACTTGTGTGCTACCCTTCATGATTATCAAATTTTGGTTAGTAATCATGAAACAAAATCCACCTCTAGCCATCTTGAGAAGTTTGAATCAGCAAACCAAAATTATTATCAACCTTTTAGTAAATAGAATAAAGGTAAAGGATCCCTTCAATGAAATCCCCCTCAACAAACAAATCAATATGTTGATACCCAAGTTGCTGCTATAAGGAAGACTACTCCTTTCGCATTTTGGGATCTGGCTAGGAAATTCACTCCCTTACCTGATACCCTCCATAGCACAATGTCACAACTTCTAGAACAAAAAATTATCACTTTTCCTCCTATTACAACTCCCAATCCTAATAATCCCTTACCTCTAAACTTTAGATCAAATGCTTATTTCCATTATCACAAACAAAATTGACATGAAACAAAACATTGTAAGCATTTGAAACATCTTGTGCAAGATCTCATTGATTTCGGTCAACTTTCATTTGGTGGTGTTAATGATAAAAGGAATAAGTCTATTGCCCCTCCTAACCAAAACTTACAAATATTTACCAACCCCATGCCTAAACATAATATTTAATTTTTTCAAAGCTAGTGAAACTACAAAGACTGATGTGATGAATGTTGACACAGATGATGAGAACATGGATACAATTCAACAAAGTCCTATGATATTGATCAACAAGATTCTATAAAATAAAATCTTATAGATGGTTTGGTTGCATTGTTCAAAACTCAAAATCCTCTTGAAATTGCTTTCTCATCTAAAGATATACTTAAACATGCACCTGATGTTCCTCTTTACATAGCCGGCCAAATATATGATAAGCCCACTAATGGGATATTTATTGATCCCGTCTATCAAGAGAATGTGATCACTAAGGAATTTCTACTTGTGCATGAACTCTATGAAGAAACATATGATAAGCATAGATCATGGATAAAGACACATAATGGTTTCACTTTCCCTATGATGGGATCATTCACTTTACCTTTACAAATTCGACCAAAAACATTAGATGTCACATTCTTCATAATCTCAATATTGGAACAATTTTTTGTGAAGCTTGGTTACCCATGCAAGTTGTCTCATCAGTCGTGTGTAAATTCTTAAAGTTTCCATTTGACAATGAAATATTTATTGTGCACGATAGTGGCTTTAACCCTTTGTCTAAGTCTTGTGGAAACTTTTCATTATATGTCTTTTGGCCTAAGCCTATAGAGCCTATAAAATCTTGAGAAGATTTCTTTTTCAGATCCTACAAAAAGTTTAAGGAAAAATGCATAGAAAAACTATCCCTTGCAAAAAAGCCTTCACCTATGACCGAGCCTACCATCCTTGGTGAAACCATGATTGAACCTAAAAAACTCCAAACAACCAAGACCAACCTAAGATAGATCCTTTTCCTATTTCCTATAAAATACCAAGAGATAGCAAAAAAAATCTTGTCATGCCTCACAAGATAAAGAAATATTACAAAGATAAAGAGAAAGTGGTTTAACAACCTTCCATGGTTGCTTCCATTCCTCCCCTTAGGGAAGAAAATAAACCTATGGTTGATCAATCTGCTCCTACACAAATGTAACTTGAAATTCATACTAAAAGAAATAGAAATGCTAGAGAGCATAGGCATAGACGTTGTTCTCTTTCTCGCAGGCTAAATGAAAGAACAAACAAAGAAAATAAAAATTAAAACTTGACTTAAGCAATACATGATAAGTCACCCTCTTTGTTGAAACAAAAATATACTATACCATGACCGCAATAGGAGCTAAACTAGTGCACCCATGGTAGGAGGGTCCTGAAAGAGAACAATCTAGACCATGCAACAAGAGTAACACAATGAAAGAAACACAAAATATGGAGGAAAATGTAGATGAAAATATTATCATTAACAAAAATATCAGTTACAATCTGTCAGCAACATTCGAGTTTACAGATTTACCTCACATGCCTGAAACAACATGTTCAAAAATACAACATTCCAATATGCTCCTATATGCGAGTGAAATCTTATAGGTACAATCTATATTATTCTTCTAGATCAAAAATCCCCCTTCATTCTAATGATCTATTACAATCTTTATATCATATCTGAAATTTTGGAAACATCTGCATCGGCCAAAAATTGTTACATTCTCCAATGAAAGAAAATATAATGTGCGCATGAACAGGTCGGAATCAATATTGAATTACTCCTTGGTGAATGCATAGGATGAAGTGTGGACCTATAATGAAGGTCAAGGTCAGTCCAAGAAACATTTAAAATGACATCGTTAAGACCCACAAGTTATGGGAATGATCCTCTAGCAATCAAATTAGTTGCTTACTTTGAAAACTATTCTGATGTTAGTTTAAGACACTGTCATGAAATCCATAATTGATCTAACTTGGAAAAAAAGATCCAATCATGCTCAAATATTGGAAAAAGGAAAATGAACATGTCCATGATGTAAATGGAGATCCACAAGGTCTAGTGAGAAAAGATGATGAACTCACCAACGTGAACTAAGAAAGAACAAAAACTGAAAGAATTTTTTTTTGGTTGATGTAAGATTTCAAAGAACCAAGGATGCTCCTGCATCAAACATCCAGGGTTACTGAAAAGTGAGTCCCTAACTTTACTAG
This sequence comes from Sequoia sempervirens, assembly GCA_007258455.2. Classification (NCBI taxonomy): domain Eukaryota; kingdom Viridiplantae; phylum Streptophyta; class Pinopsida; order Cupressales; family Cupressaceae; genus Sequoia; species Sequoia sempervirens. Next base: position 193,590,695 of record VDFB02000008.1, on the reverse strand, counting down.
GGCTAAAGGAAAACCAAGATGGTCTACCTCAACCTAAGAAATCCAAGAAGAATCCTCCATTGGTCTATCTTTCCACTTCACAAGGTATTCTTTGTACTACCTTCCATGAGTTTTCCTTCCATCTCTAATATCCAGAATCTCTTCAATCTCATCTGACCGTTATTTAGGAAACCAATTATCAAATTCTACCTTACTATCTTCACCGAATTATGCTTCATGGTACTGATGTATATCTACAATGTTGAATATAGTTGATATACCCATTCCATCTAGTAACTCTACTTCATATGCATTTCCTGAATCAAATTTCTTCAAGATATTACAAGGTTCAAACCTCCTCATCTTCAGCTTATTCTATGTGCCAACTAGAAATATTTCCTTCCTCAAATATACAACCACTTCATCTCCAACTTTGAATTCCTTGTCTCCTCTTTTCATCTGCTTTCTCCTTATACTTTTGGTCCATGTCTTCCAATTGTTGTTTCACTTGAGTATGCATTTTCTTCATATGTTCTACAAATTCTTTTTCTTCCGCACTCCTCTTATCTTCCATGGTGATATCTCTCAACTCTAATATACCTCTAGGATGAACTCTAGTAACAATCTCAAAAGGTGTCTTTCCTATACTCCTATTCATTGAATTATTGTAAGAAAACTCTACTTGTGCAAGGGATAAATCCCAACTTCTAGTCTTCTCTTCAACCAAACATCTCATCAAATTCCCTAAACTTATGTTCACTGCCTCTGTCTATCCACCAGTCTATGGGTGAAACGTAGAACTGAACTTTAGATCTATCTTCAAATTCTTCCAAAGTGTCCTCCAAAAGTTACCAACAAACTTTACATCTCTATTTGAAACAATACTCTTAGGTAATCCATGCAATCTGACCACTTCTTTAAAAAAAAAATCCATTACATGTACTACATCTATTGTCTTCTTACAAGGCATGAAATGTGCCATCTTAGAAAATCTATCTACCACCACAAATACAAAATAATTACCTCACTATGTCTTTGGTAAACCAAGTATGAAATCCATACTAATATCCTCCCAAGGTCTCTCTGGAACTATCAAAGGATTATACAATCCAACATTTTGACTACTTCCGTTTGCAACTTGACAAAATTTGCAACACTACACAATCTCCTAACATCCTTATGAACCTAGGGCCAAAAGTAATGATCACCTACCAATGCTACTATCTTATCAACTCCAAAGTACCCTGACAATCCTCCACTATGCTTTTCTTTCACCAAGTTATCCCTCATAGAACTCTAGGGTATACACAATTGATTACCTCTAAACAACATGTCCTCCTAAATTAAATAATCGAACCACTGACTCCTATCCTCTGAAACTGGTTCTTTACTAGCTCTCCAAGGTTCTACAAAATCTGGGTCTTCTTCATACAAGTTCTTTAACTCATCAAATCCTAATACCTCCACTCTCATCTCTACCATAAAATTCCTTATCCTACTTAATGAATCAACAACTCTATTTGATTTTCCACTCCTGTGTTTCAAAACAAAAGTATAGCTCTAAAAGAATTTTACCCATCTCATGTGTCTTTGATTCAACTTACCCTAACTATTCAAATATTGCAAAGCTTGATGATCCATATAAAACAAAAATTCCTTAGGCAACAAATAATTTCTTTATTTCTTCAAGGCTTGAACTATGGAATTAAACTCTTGATCATACACTGAATATCTCCTCCTAGCATCATTCAACTTCTCACTAAAATAAGTTATAGGTTTTCCTTCTTGACTCAATACTGCTCCAACTGCATTTCCACTTGCATCATAGTCCACTTGAAATACCTTATTATAATCTAGTAAAGCCAACACAAGTTTCTCAATCACCTTGTAACTTCAATCTACTCCAGATGTCCACCTAAATTCCTTCCTATCTAGTCTCATTGTTTTGGTCATAGGACTGCAAATAGAACTAAAATTCCTAATGAACTTTTGGTAGAAACTAGCTAATCCATGAAATGATCTTATCTGTCCAATGGTATCTGGTGTAGGCCACTCAAAAATTTCTCTTACCTTCTTAGGGTCCATCTTAAATCCATCCATAGATATACCAATTCTTCCTTCATGAAACAACACTTCTTAATGTTTATCAGTAATTGCTCCTCTCTCAACCTCTACAAAACTTGACTTATATGCAACAAATGTTTTTCTCTACTCCTACTGAAAATCAAGATGTCATCGAAGTAAAACATTACAAACTTACCCAAGAATTTCTTCAATACATCATTCATCAACCTCATGAAATTACTCGGTGCATTTGTTAGTCCAAAAGGCATCACCAACCACTCATACAATCCCGCATTTTTCCTTAATGTTGTTTTCCACTCATCCCCTTCTCTAATTCTGATATGATGATATCCACACTTCAAATCTATCTTTGTAAAGTATTTAGCTCCACTCAAACAATCCATAATGCCATCCATCCAGGGCAAAGCGAATATATACTTCACCGTGATATGGTTTATGGCTATAGAATATGTGCACATCCTCCATTCTCCATCCTTCTTAGGTGCTAGCACAATAGGTACTGCACATGGACTTAAGCATTCCCTAGTCAAACCCTTCCTGAACAATTCTTACACTTGTCTATTTAACTCCTTATTTTGTGTCAATGTCATCTAGTGTGTTGCTTTGTTAGGAAAACTAGCTCTAGGAATTAGATCCATACAGTGACTAATACTCCTCACAGGTGGTAATCCATCAGGTACATTATCTAAAATGATCTCCTCATATTCTGTCAACAACTCCTTTATCTCTTTTTGGTGTTCTTCTATATGCTTCAAATCTTCAACCTTCTTAGGAAGTAAGGCATAACACACATTCTCATGTATCAATCCATCAAGAAATATCCTTCCATCAACTAGAAAAACCCTAGCATTCATACAAACCTCAACTTTAGGAACATCTTCCAATGGAAACAAAATCTGCTTCATCCCATTAGAAACAATGGTATAGATATTCTTCTTTCCATCATGAATAGCCTGACTATCATACTACCAAGGCCTTCCCAACCAAACATGGTATATATCCATAGGAATGATATCACACAAAACTTCATCATGGTAATTTCCTATCTTCAATTTCACCAAACATTCTTCACTCACCAGAATCCAAGCTATCGAGTAGGGCTTCAGGTGCTTCAACCTTTCCAACATTAATTTGGTCACCATCTCTTCATAAACTAATTTCTCAAAACTTCCACTGTCTACAATCACTTTGCGACATTTACCAACTACCTTGCATCTGGTCTGAAACAATTTTTTTCTTTGCAATGGCTCCTGCTCCATCTAACTTTGACATAATACTCTCTTATTCACCAACACTTCTCCATCTTTTGGTTTATTAGGGATCCATCATGATCCTCCTAAAAAAAGGTTGTTCTTCTATTGTTTTCTATCTTCCTACTTGTCTCTCCTTGATTGCATTCAAATGCTCTATGTCCTTCACCACATTTATAACAAGTTGCCTTGAATGTTATTTTTTCCTACCCTCTATCATCTCTTCTATAAACTTCATTCTGGTAACCACCATATCTCCTCTTTTGTAAGAGTTTCCATCACCTCCATGATATGCATTATCATTCTTACTAACCTACTTATCCTTATTCTAATCTGGAAAGTATCCTCTTCCTCCTCCAATAAAAGTTTTTCCTCTTTTAAATCTTCCACCTCTTCTTCTTTATCTTTGCTCATGTCTTTTATTCAACTTCTCTTCTGCCTTTAGGGCACATTGATATGCTTCTTCCACACTCTGCAACTTGATCAAACTAATCTCATCCTATATAGATGACCTTATTCCATTCCCATATTTGGCTACTTGCTCAATCTCATCCTCTGAATGTCTAGATTTGATATTCAACTTATAAAAAATTTCAGTATACTCTGTCACACTTGACCACTTCTACTTCAAATTTTGCAACTTTTGAAACAAACTAATATAATAATATACAGGTATAAACTTTTTTTCCAGCTTATTCACCATTCGATCCCATGATTTTATCTTTTCTTTACCTCTTTTTTTCCTATTTGTCTGCAAATGTTTCCACCAAAGGGATGCATGTCCTCTCAACTTCATGCAGGAAAATTTCACCTTCTTATCTTCAATGGTGGTCTTCAAATTAAAAATACTTTTCCATCTCTGTAATCCAATCAAGAAATTATTTTGAATCCAACTTACCATTATAATCCAGTGGATTGAAATGGGGTTTTTTATTCACTCTAGTTAGGCTCTTATGAACCTCTCTTCTCCTTGATCTAGGCTACGTTTCTCTTCTCTTCCTCTTTCTTCCCATACTTCTACCTCTTCATCACTCACATCATCAACTAGTCGACCTCTCCTCTAGGCCATTTTGACTGCATCTAATCTAGCAATAATTCCTCTCACCATCTCCATTAAAGCTTGGTCTACATTTCCACGTGCTCCATTTCCTCTAACATTTCTTCTTCCCACCATCTTTACACAAGTACTTTTCAGTTGTAGTCCAGATCCTAAATCCACCACCCCACAACAAATATTCAACATGACTCCAAAAATTCTAATGACGTCACATAGATCGAATCTCACTTTGATACCAATCTGGTGCAACCACAGTAGGAAGGTCCTCAAAGATAAAAATTTGGACCATGCAACAAGAAGTAACACAATGAAAAAAAAATAGAATATGGAAGAAAATGCAAATGAAAATATTCTCATTAACATAAATCTTAGTTACAATTAGCCAACAACATCTGGGTTTACATATTCGGCTCACATGCCTGATACAACATGTTTAAAAATACAACATTGCAATATGCTCCTATATGCGAGTGAAATCTTATAGGTATAATCTATATTATTCTTCTGGATTGAAAATAACCATTCATTCTAATGATCTATTACAAGGTTTATATCATATCCACAATTCTGGAAACATCTCCATTGGCCAAAAATTGTTACATTCTCCAATGACATAAAATATAACGTGAGCATGAATAGGTCGACCTAAAATTTGAATTACTCCTTGGCGAATGCATAGGATGAAGTGTGGACCTATAATGAAGCTTGGGATCACTCCATGGAACATTTAAAATCACACTGTTAAAATCTAAAAGTTACGGGAATAGTCCTCTAGTGATCAAATTAACCGCTTACTTTGAAAATTATTTTGGTGTCAATTCAAGAAAATGTCATGAAATCTAGAGTCAATAACTTGCCAGAAAAAGGTACAATCATGCTCAAATCTTGTAATAAGGAAATTGAACATTTCCATGATGTAAACCAAGATACACAAGGTCTGGTGAGAAAAGATGACAAAATCACCAACATGAACTAAGAAGGAACAAAACAAGAACAAAAACTGAATGAAAATATTTTTTGGTTGATGCAAGATTACCAAGAACCAAGGATGCTCCTGCATCATAAACCCTTCATTAGAAATTATCATTATACCTCCTATTTTGATTAATTTAGATGATGATGAGGAGATTACTAAATTTAATGAGGAGGTGCATAATGAATCAAATACATTCTTTTCCTCTTCTATCAGCTTACATGATAATTCTCCTAGGAAGACTGTTGAACTCGATGATGACCCTAGTTTAGTGCTTGCTATTTTCCCTTTGGCTAGGTTTTTGCTTTCAGTATATGATGAACATAATTGGGATACAAACAAGCTGCTAATAGGTTGACTCACATGTACCTTTCTAGCCTTTTACATTATTTTTCTTTCATGTTTTGTATATGATTGCATGAGCGCAATGTGATCCCCCATGTTCTTTTGTTTAATGTATCTCTCTCTCTTTGCGTCATTCCTCTATTTGTACCTACATTCTTCTCTATGTTGTAAACATTTTACCTTTTCCTTTATTCTTTTATTTGTCTTGTGTTTTCCTTTGGGCATGACACAAGATGTCAAGATATTCACGTCTCTTCAATTTTGACCCAAAAGCTTTTCTTTTTTATCTTTTCATTTGTCTTGTGTTTTCCTTTTGGGGATGACACAAGGCATTGAGACATATATGTATTTTCCATGTTGACCCAAAATATTTTCTTTTATCTTTTCATTTGTCTTGTGTTTTCCTTTTGGGGGATGATGTAAGGTGTCAACACCTTTATGTCTCATCCATGTTGACCCAAAATGTTTTTCTTTGTTTTCACTCTCTGTGTGTCATTCTTCTAGTTCTATGAGTATTTGGGGAATGATGACAGTTCTGAGCTCTCTAAAACTATTGTAGCAAGAACATACTGACCCCAAATCCATGGATCCCTCATGTGTTTGGAATTTTATTTTTGGGGGAAACCCTTCTTTTCCTTTTCATGACACATATTTATTTGGAAACATATGACTTGGCATAGGGCTTTTTGAATAAGCTTTCACGTTTTCTTTATTGTTAGCATTTATAATTTGCTACTTTAATGTAATTTGTCACAGTATGGTGTTTAGTGATTTCTTTAAAGTGGGGGCATACATTGACATTATTATTTTGCATTTCATGGTTCATTATGTAGTATTCTTACTTCATGTGATGCATCTTTCACTTTTTGGATGACATTGGGTGTGATGTCCTTCAAGAGTGTGATCTCTCTTAGCATATTATATTCCTCTTAGTGTCTTGATGTGACACACTACATCCCCTAAGTTGTTAATCTTCTATTATTTGATTGGTCCTCTCTTGGAGACATTAGGAAAAAATTTCCCTAAGTTAAAGACCTTACATGAACTAAAAAAAACTCCTTTGAATGTTCATTATGTTGCATTTGTAATTTCAATTATATGACCACCTTGCATAGCACACTTTGTATACCTGTGGAGCCATATTTTTTGTTAATGAGTATCAAGCATACAAAGCTTTTCTTGCCTCATGAAGCTCAAATTTCATTGTTGTGTGGTGCCTTATCAAAGTTATTAGGAGGTATAGCTTTGGTTTGGTTAGACAGGAAACCAAACTTAGGCATGACTTTCCCATAGCCACTTGCTTGTATGTGTGAATGCATACCAACCACATGCGCATGTGTTTCACCTTTTTGGATACTTACCTAGCAGACATCTTGAAGTTTCGTTTCCTGAAAGTGAGCATTCATTTTTGGAAAAAAAATTTAGATCTAATGCACAACATGTAGGACAAATGGTCAAAGCTTGATCCACCCTTTTATTTTGTTTTTCTTCTCTTTGTGTTTAGTAGTGTATGTTTTTGCCTTACTCTTGTTCCTTATATCATCTTCATGTATATTATTTTGTGCTTTTGTTGGTTTTTCATAGGATCTTGATCTTGGGGGTTTCATCATACCTCTTCATCATTGTCATCCTATCTTACCAGAACTGGTACACTTGGACCCCTCTTGATGCGAGTTTGTCTACTTTAGTGTGAGTTTAAAGAAAGTTCCTCCTCTCACTAAAGTGGGGGCTAAATGTGGCAATAGAAAAAGTATCCCTCTACTTTTCCATGCTTTTTTGGGCCCTCCTTGTTAATTTAAGCATAATGTTGCCTTGATTTAGTGTTGTAATGTATTCAACACATTCACATAGGTCTTGGGTGCTTGTAAACTAAATGAACATAGTTGTACCTTATTTAAGGTGTTGTAAATTTTTGTACCACACTTTCATACTAATATAGGGTTTTCATTATTAATTTTCCTTGTTTATGCCTTATTTGGCCATATTTGGCATTTGCAAGCTTGAATTAATGCATCTTTAAGAGGAGAACCCTGACACAAATGAACATACAATCATAGTTTAGGCTTTTTTGGATTGTATGGACCATATTTAGTGATTTGTGACTCATATGCCATCTTGGGCATATGGGTTCCACCTATTTTTGGGGGCCTCAATCCTGATTTCACATGAATTTAAGCATTTATTGAAAAGTGTGTCCCATAGCCTAGCCTAATGGGACTCATACGACACTTCTGGCATATGAGTTCCATGTGGCTTATTTAATTAAATTTAATTCAAATTCTTGGTGATATTTTATCCTCCTAAATCTAGTGTCAGCTTGTATTGTTGTAATTTCAAGAAATTTGGCATAAACAAGTATAAATACGAGGTTATTTCACTCATTTTCTCCTAGCAAGTTTACAAGTCATCTAAGCTTTCAAGTATTAATACATTCTACCAAATTTGACTTTAGAAGAGGATTCAAGTGTTTACACGAGCATTCAAGAGTCTTCAATATTTGATTATCAAGTGCTTTGGAGCATTATTCAAGTATCAAGCATCATGTCAAAGTCATCAGACATCAAGTTTGTTTGTGAGCTAACAATTGTGATGTAGGGTTTCATGATTCAAGCAAGCTTTCAATTCAAGATCTACATCCATTAGAGACACTTCATACATGTTTGAAGCACTTTGTTTCTAGGGTTTGGTGAGTTGCAACATTAAATTTTTTCACTCATCATTCCTTTACCTCACTTAATTTCATTGCAAGATTTAATTACCAAAACAGTGTTTGACCAAGGAAAACCTATTTCCACTAAAAAAATAGCATTTTCCCCTATGTTTAGTGTGTGATTTGTAGATCTAGGTTGAATACTCTATAATGAGAAAGGTAAAAAAAATAATTTGTCAAGTGTGTGAACTCATCAAAGTTGTGACCTTTTTTACATGACCATTGAAGGACACCTATAGAGTAGAATCTTCTAGGTCAAATCCATAAATTAGGTTGAGAAGACAAGGTAGAAGTTGAAGAGAAGATTTTGATCTTGATCCTCTAAAAAATCCAAACTGGACTAATACACCACTTCTAGTATATGATTCTTAGTACAATCAAATTCATAGTTTTCAAGAGTTCCAAACTTGTCTTTGCTAGATTTTCGTTCCTGCCCAAAAAACCTAATCTAGGACTAAATCACCTAGTTTAGTGTATGAGTCCTAGTAGGCCTTAAATTTGGCATTTTCAACATTTCAAATCTCTATTCAAGCTGATACAAATTTCTAGGTGCACCTTTATGCTTTTATATTTTTCTATTCTATTTTGCATTCATTTCTAGGTCATTTATTGTAGCATTGTATATCATTAAGTTTCATAATAAGGTTTTACATTTTATTTGTCTTTCCAAGCCCTAGCTTGTTGGTGAAACCTCTTTTAGTCTTTAATCAAGCCCTAGGAAAACCCTATTGCAAGATCTCTTTCCCCCTTTCTACATTGGATTGAGATATTTAGGGTTTCCTTGAGTGAAACAAGCATGTGAAATAGGAATCATATCTCCTCAACGATAGAAATCCCCCCTCACCCTATTTCCATTGTTTCAATTTGAAATCTTAGATGAAACTATGTGAAATAATCTTATATTTATACTTATCCTTTTCTTAATTCCTAAAATTCAAATAACACAATTCGACATTAGATATTGAATTTGAAATTATTAAAATACCACCAAAAACATATCCCAAGGGGGGGTCCTAGGTCTAAGTGAGGACCCATTCACCATGTGGAAAATGGGTCCTAGGACCTAGTGAGGACCCATTTTCTAGGTAGCGAATGGGTCATAGGTCACTAACCTAGGACACACACCTTGAAAAATTAATTTTTTTGTAATATCATTTATGAATGTCGGGCTTTATCCCTCATAATCTACAATTAATTAGTCATGGATTTGAATTAAAGGGGCCAACTAATGCATAATTAACCTCAATTAATTAATAAGGCCCTAGATTAGTGTGTGAAGAAAAGAAAAATAAGGGGGTGCACTACAAATGAGATCAAAAAATGGGTAAACCTAATTTTTGACTAGTTGTTTCATTCAATTATGTGAGTTATAATGCATAAATAACAATCAAAAAACAAACCTAACTGATATAATAGTAAAAATGTAGGTTTTAAGATGGTAAAATGATGTGTACCTACTACAAAAAGTTATTTTTTGAGCCTCACTAAGGACTCATTCGCCCAATGGAGAATGGGTCCCTACTAGGGTTCTATAAAATTAGTTTTTGGGTCTTCTTCTTTAATTTTTGTACTCTCATATCCTAGGTTTTTAGATCTCGAAAGTCAAAAAAAATGTAGAATACTGTACCATAGAAAAAATGGCAAGTTGCTTGATTTGGGGAATAATTGATGATAAATTAGACTTAATGAGGCCTTGATTTGGTGTTGTAAGGTGCTTTTCACATCCACACTAGGTCTTGGACCCTTTCAAATACATTTAACGATGTCTTGTAAAGGTGTAGTAAAGTGTTGTAAAATACTCTAACACCTCTCTAGACTACATGGACCCATTTCTCCCTAATTCAACATTAAAAATATATTTAATTACATCTTCACATCAATCTATATAAGGCTTGTAAAATAAACTTAATGCTAATCTAGTGTTGTAATGTGTCCTACACATTCACATTGGATTTTGTGCCTTCCTCAGCTAAGTGGACCTCATTTTAGTGTTGTAAAGTGTATTTAATCACACTTTCACATTGAATTTCATCTCCCAAGCCCTAATTACTCTTTACATCATCATTAATAGGCCCCTATGACCCCATATTATGCATCCTAAGTAAATATTTGATGAAATACCCAACAAAGTCATCATATAAACCTTATTTCCTTACTTCCTAGCATCCTAGCTGGCAAATGGGCCCATTTGGGACTAATTCACCATCTGTGGTGAATTAGTCCCTGCCAGGTGGGACTAATTCACCCAAGGTGGTGAATGAGTTCCATTTGGGCCATTTTTTACTTTTGAGTGGGAAATTTTGGAATTTATGTTTTTTTTTTCTTCATGTCGGCCTTAAGGATCCAATTAACAAGTAAATAAGATGAATTTCCTATAAAATCAAGTCTATAAACCCTAATTTACATATAATAACTCATTCACACAACTCTTATCATCCATTCATCATTAATCTTCTCTATCAATTCAAGAAAGTTAGGGTTTCATCATTGCAAGTCATCAAGATAGCTTCCTAAGACATTCAAGGGAAGAATCTTCCTCCATTTCTGCATAAGTTCAAGATAAAACATCATGGCAAGGTATTAACTTCATTTTTCATTATTCATTACATTCTTTCATCATTTTGGTTTAATTACCTACAAAGGGGTTTGACCAAGGCAAATCCCCATGCCCTAACATCCAATATCTTTCCTTCTCTTCTTGTGTGTTTGTAGATTTAAGCATCTTAGATTCTTGTAAATCATTGAAGATCAATTTGCAAAGTTTTTTAAAACATCTCTTCATTGGATAAGGAAAAAAATCAATAAAAAGTCACCTTCAAGCTTGAATTTGATAGTTTTAGTACCAAACACCTAGAGAAGTAGAAAGTGTAGACCAAAGGCTCTTGCTTCCACCTTTGAATATTTAAAAATTCAAAAGTGGACTCATTCACCATGGGTGGAAAATGAGTCTCACTTTTAGGCTTGATTTTGGTTTTCAACATTTTTGGATACCCATTTGTCCGAAATGAGCTCTAGAACAGTTTCATAGATCTGGGACTAATTTTCCTAGAATGGTGAATGAGTCCCACCAGGCCTAAAAATTAGGATCAAAAGCATTCCAGAAGTCATTTCCAGTCTTCATCAATATCTCAGGTGCACACTTTCAGTTTCATCCATTTTTTGTTGCAATTTGTATTGATTTCTAGTTCATTTATGCATATCGTGCAATGTGTTTTCTAACAAGTTGCATTTCAATAGTTTTCACTTAATAATCAATAGCTTTTACTAGTTTATTGTATTTAGATCATTGCATTTAGTCAAAATTTCATCATTCATACACTAGTTTGAGTGAACCACCTAGATTTTTGGGTGTGGGATCTATTTCTTTCCTTTAGGTGAAAGACCCTAATTCAGCAAAAGAGACATAGCATTCCTACACCATAAAATCTTTGTTTCAAATACTTTTCATGATCTTGCAAGAAAGATGACAAATTTTACAACTTTACAACTTTGACAATTTTTGCAATTTTTTTTCTCCAATTGATGTTCAATTTAAAAATAGAAATCACACATCAAAGGAGAAGAAAAAAAATATTTTTAGGGAATAAGGGTTTTCCTTGGTCAAACCCCATTTTGGTAATTAAACCTTGAATTGAAACAATGCATAAAGGAATGATGAATGAATAATGTAATGCCACAACTCACGAATCCTCAATTGAACCATAGAGTACAAATCTACAATATTGCATGAAGTGGACTCAAATAATGTAGATCTTGATCACACCACTTGATTAGAAACAATTTGAATTGGATCTTCAATTCTACATCAACACATTAGCTAAAAAAAATGCATGATGCCTTATTCCTTTGACATGATGAGATGATCTTTGATTGCTGTAATAAACTTTAATAATCTTCTCTTGAATGCCTTCTTGAATGATCTTATGAACTCTTGATCTTATTAATTTGTTATTAGGACTTGAATACTTTGAAATCTTAGATCCCTTAGATGAAACTATGTGAAATAACCTAGTATTTATACTTAACTTAAGATTACATCCCAAAATTCAAATAATACAAGCCGAAATAAAATCTAGGATTTAAAATCATCAAAATACCACCAAAAACATATGCCAAGGTGGGGTACTAAGTTAAGTGAGGACCCATTCGCCATAGGGTGAATGGGTCCTAGCATGGTTAACTAGGACACACTTCGGAGGATGTGAAATGATATGCAAAAAGGGGTTCCTAGGACCTAGTGAGGACCCATTTTCCAGGTGGTGAATGGGTCCTAGGTCACTAGCCTAGGACACATTTGTTGTAAAATCAAGTGTTGTGTAATATTATTTAAGAGTGAAGACATGATTTATCCCTCAGAAAATGCAATAAATTACACTTGGATTTGAATTAAAGGGGCCAATTAAGCTCAAATTAACCTCAATTAATTAATAAAGCCCTAGAGATTACTATGAAAGTGTAAAGATACACTTTACAACACCGTAAATAATGCATCATTAATTCAATTTTATTATTGATTATTCATTCTAAAATTAAGTGTGAAAAAAGTCACTTGTTTCTACACTACATTGTGAAAGTGTAAAGGTACACTTTACAACACCCTAAATAAGGAACAATTAAATCCATTTTATTAAGAATGGTCCTAAACTTAATGTGAATGTGTAAAATACATTACAACACTAAATCAAGGCATAATTAAGCTCATTTTAATATTAATTTTCCCAAATTAAGTGTGAAAAAGGGATACATTTTACTACACTACAATAAACATTTTTGAAACAACATTATAATATTTATATATAACTTGAAATAGCAGTATGATACAAATATTTAGAACCCTTCCGGAAACAATGTTATGATATTTGAATATAAATTTAAGCAACATTATGATAAAAATATTTATAACCATCCATGAGTGGGTATGTGTAGGATCATCATGGAAAAACAAGCCCTTAAGTGGTGATAAAATTTAGAAAAGTCATAGTTAGGCAACTTCACGTAAAAATTTGAATAAGTTATCTATATTATTTTAAAAATATGTAAGAATAGAATCGGTAGCAAATTCGATGTAGTTTCTAAAATACTAGGTTTTTTTTTTTTTAAATCTATTTGGTGAAAATTTGAAATTTCAATGTAGTAGCACTTAAATTTTAGGGAAAAAATAAGAAGTAGGTGCCTATCTGACCACCTAACTATGATAAAATGATAATATTTTTTTATAAGATTTTAGATATAAGTAGAGTACTCATGTCCCGATGTTGATGCATTTTTTATAATTTTTTCCATGTAAATAATTAATTATGATTTTTTTATTACAATTTTTAAAAATATAAAACTCGTATGTCTAACCACCTTAACTTGGTCAAAAATTCATGAAATTCTTTTTTTAATCTTATAGTATGTGAAGCATAGAATGTGATGCATGTTTCACATTCAAAAATGTGATACCATTTGAAAGCTATAGATGTTTTTCAATCAGCCTATCAATTAGGGCTTTAGTCATAATTCAAATAAAAAATGAATAATAATTATTTATTAAATTCAAAGTAAAGCATAATTTATATTGGTGGAAAGATGAGAATATCCTTTAAAAACCATTTTTGTTTCATCAATTTTGGGTAAAAAATATTCGCCAACCACATACCCTACACATACCCATCATGATCCTACACATTCTCAAGTCAATACTATTAAATTTGTATATATCTTGAAACAATAGTACGATACAAATTTTTAGAACCCTTTCTTGAAACAAAATTATCACACAAAGAGGCTAATAATCTAATTCCCATGAAATGGAACATTCTTGCCCTACCTAGGATTCAAATGACTCTTTTCTGGGCACCTCCCACCCTACCCAAATTTTGAATGGCTCTTTTTAGGAAATCTCCCACCTGGTGGTATAGTTTCCTACTTGCAACCTGATCATGGATCTTAAATCTCCCATTCTAGCGTCTATTTCATTGGTGGCTGTGACTGGGGATTCAGAGTTAACTGTTGGTGTGAGTCCGACTCTCTCTATTTTTCCTTCGGCTAGTGGTACAGAGAATATTGTTGGTTTTGACGTGGTTGCAGCGAGTGTGGTAGCCCCTTTTCCTAATGTGGATACTATTGTGTACGTGGTTCAGGCTTCCTTGATCTCTACTGGGGGCCTGAGTAATCACCCTCAACCTTCTTTTGTTGAGGTTGTGAAGTCTAAGAGGCTAAGGGAGGGCTCTGTGCATCCTTTGTGGTGTGCAAACAAATCTCCTATTGTCTCTCTTAGTAAGGAATGCTAAAAATATTTCTTTTTATTCTAAGAATGCTCTTATTTGTATACTTTTCCATTTGTGGCCTTCCCCCCTTGATTTGTAGCTTCAGATCACCAACCATTTCTCTCCTCTGGTTGATGGTTTCATGGAGATTTACCCTTCTATAAGGGGTTTTTTGGTTGTGGGTTTTAGTTCTCCTAAAGATAGATAGGGTATTTAGACTATGGTTTGTGGGTTTGGGACTCTCATCCCCTCTCCATTAGACCTTGGGTTCATTATTTTAATCCTTTGAATGAACCCTTAGATGTTATGCCTGTTTGGGTAAAAGTGCCTTATCTTCCCATACAGTTCTAGTGTCCCTCTTCTTATGAGGGCATCAGTAATGCTATTGGTAGATTCTTGAAAGTGGATAAGGCTTCCAAGAATTTTACTCATACCTCCTTTACTAGGATCTTGGCGGAGGTTGATCTTTCAAAGGATCTACTTGGTGAGGTAGTTTTGTAAGTTAATGATTGGTCATGGTCTCAGATGGTGGATTACAAGGATTTTCCATTTCATTACAGATGTTTTTTTGTTGTTGGTAACTTTGTATGTGACTATTCTCATGGCTCTTGCCCTATTTCTTCTTCTACCTGGTTGAAGAACTCACTCCATGAACACTTAATAGTGTTCCCGACTACTAATTATGCTTCTTCTTATGTATATTCAATGCATCCTTCTCCTTATATGACGAAAAATAATATTAACATGATGGTTGATGCTCCTCTTGTGGATATTTCTGCTCCACATATTTTGGCTATGGTGAATGTTGCTCCTCCTATGGATATTGTGGTGTCATCTCTTCTCATGGCTATTCCTAATGTTGTTTGTATTGATTCTCCTGAGGCCCCTATTTTGGGAAACAATGTCATTAATCTTGTTTATTCAGGCTTGGTTTCAGATGCTTCACTTGAAGTATTAGCTTCTCCTCTTGTCTACTACTTTGGAGGGGAGTATTCCCCTTTTGATCAAAATTTCTTAATTCCAGTTTTTGATTCTCCTTGGACAATGGTTAATAAAAAGAAGAAACATTTTTCTAAGAAGGTTATGGTTTCATTTAACTCACCCTCTAAGGCTTTTCTTAGTTCAAGTTATGTTCCTTGAACATTTTCTCATGGTTTGTTGTTCCAAAATGGTCTCTTATTGGTGGTTGTTTTTGTCTTGTTGTTTCTCTTTGATTGGTTGTGTTGGGCCAGTCTATTTTGTTGAGTGGTTTGGCTCTCTTTTTCATTTTGTAAGGGTTTGGGCCCTACCCTACTTATCTAATAAAAAAAATTATCGTACTTGTAAAATTAAAGATTAAGAGGAAACATTTATATCTATCTCTGCATATATATATCACACAATTCTTGAAAGTAGTGCAATTTCACACTTAATTTGGACCTATTTGAGCACCCTTTCATTAAATACCCCTTTAATTACCATCATTAATAGGACCCTATGAACCTTTATTTCGGATCTTGAGGCTTATTTCAACTAAAAACCTAACAAAATCCATGAAAGCATCAAAATTTTTAATAGCCCACCTCGAAAATATAGGCTACAACTCATACGCCACCTTAGGTGTATGAATCCTCCAAGGTGGGACCCATATGCCAGAGGTGGCGTATGAGTCCCATTAGGGGCTTTTTTAGGGTTTGAGCAGGAAAATTCAAATTTTTGGTTGATTTCGGCTTTTGAGATTTGAATAATGGTAAATAAGTGTTATTGCCTATATAAGCAAGCTTCTAAATCAATATTTCATCTAAGAAAGCATTTTTAGAGCAGTTTCAAGATCCAAGCATTCAAGAGGCTTCAAGCATTCTTTCACAAAAGCATTCAAGTTTCAAAAGAAAGTAAAGTTAAAGTTTTGGAACAACATTAAAGTATTTTTGTAGGTCTTCAAGCACACTTCCATTCAATATTTATCATTGCTAAGGGTTGATTATGGTTGTCTACCATGAATCATGATGGATTCTAGGTTGGGGAGATACAAATAGCCATCAAGCGAAGCCTAATGACTTGTTTCCTTAGTGACTCTATCCTCCATTATCAATCTACTTTTAGCTAAGGAAGGTACATGCATCATCATGACTTATTAGAGTGATTTGACATCTCTCAAACTGAGTCATTACATTTAACCTTCATTCACGCATCTCATTCTTACACATTAGAATAGGGTTGAAATTCATTTTTTATTTCCTAATCTTAGACAAACGTAAGGTTAATGTTTATGTTCACATTCGCATCAAAGTTTCATTGTTTTTGTCAAGGTTTAACTACCAAACCAAGGGTTTGACTGAGGAAAACACCCCATAAGCAAATAAAATATATTCTATTTTGTAGGTCTTTTTACAAGTTCAGATGGAAACCAACTTGGGAGAGAAGAGCAGGTTTTGAAATGTAGATCTAAACTTTGAATTCCCAAAAAAGTTGAATGAGACTGATACGCCAAAAGTGGCGTATGAGTCCCACTACAGGATTTTTTTTTAGATTTTTGTAGATCCTAACTCTACACTACTAGAAACTTGTTCCATACTAGAAACCCTAATTTGGGAATGATACACCTAGATTGGAATATGAGTCCCATTGTGCCATAATTTTAGTTTTTTCAATATTTTATGGCTTCATTCAACCTTCTTTAGGTTTCCAGGTTCACACATTTCATCTTGTAGTTCTCTATTCTATTTTACATGGTTTTCTAGGTCATTTAGTGAAATATTGCATCATATTAGGGTTAAGAATTATATATTTCATTTTATTTGTCTTTCCAAGCCCTATCTTGGTGGTGAACCCATCATTAGTTTATAATCATACCCTAGGACAACCATATTGAATGATCTCTTTCTCATTTGCATACTTAAGATTGAGATCTCTAGGGTTTTCCTTGAATGAGAGAGTGTGAAGATTGTTATTCTATCTCCCAAGTATAGAAGCAACAAAATTCAACCTTTCATTTTGGTGAACCTACATTCAAAACAACATAATTTTGATTTGGATTGCATCATCATCCTAGATCTTGCTTGCATTAATATTGCATTAGGGTTTTCATTAGTTAATTGGCATTCTAGGGTTTCTAAATCTTACATTAGTGAAAGTTCATATAGCTTACACTTTTTCATCTCAAATCATCTCAAATCATCTTAAAACTGTATTTGCACTTAGGTTACATATCCTACAAACTAGACAACATGAAAATCACTTAAATTTTTTGAAATTTTTTCAAAAAACCTTCACTGGGACTCATATGCCCATCTGGGCGATTTAGTCCCATTGTAGATTTTAAACTGCACTTTACAACTGTAGACACTTAAAAATGTCTCAATGGATCACATTGGCTAACTAACATCATTTTGTCCTAAAACCCATCCTCTTTTTCCTTAATCGATTAAATAAGCCTAATTATTTAATTAAATGCGTCATTTTCACCTATTAATATAATTGACCTAATTGGGTTAATTCACCCCCTTTCACACTGAAATTTCATCTGATTTAATTAAATAATGCAAATTATTTAATTTTAACCCTCAGTCCTCTTATTTAATTAAATAACCTAAACTATTTAATTAAATATCATATTTGCATCCCCTTTTCATTAAATAAATCAATAATTTAATGAGTATCCTCACATTCCTCAACACATAAAAAATTATTTTTAATGAACTAAATTTCTATTTTCCCCTCATCCACTTGCATAGGGAATATTCTCCTATTTTCCTCCAAAAAAACTTTGAAACAACTTTTTAAAGTTGTTGCAAAGTGTGTTTGTTTGCATGATTGTGATCCCTTGAATAAATATCAACTTGCATTCTCAACCCTTGATGGGAATCCATGATCCACGTCTCCATCTTCTTTCCATCCTGACCATTGATTGATCTTTTCAATCTAATCCTTTTATTTCTCATTCAAATTTAGCTTTAATTAATTAAATTGCTAATAAATCTAATTCCCCCCACTTGCAAGGGAATATTTCAAGAGAATATTCCTCCTTTGCAAATTCCTCCAAAAGAAATATTCCTATGGAATATTCCTTCCCCTTTTGCACAATTGAACTTTGTTTTAATTATCTAAATATCTCTTTATCCTCACCCATGGGAATATTCTTGTAAAACTTCATGTGCAAGTTAACTCAAAACTTCATACACAAGTTAACTTAAAACTTTTTGTGCAAGTTAACTTGTGACCTCTTGTATCGGTTGAAGGTGATTTTCTTTTAAGGAATGAGAAGGTCCTTGATTAAATATCATCTTTCATTCTCATCCATTGATGAGAATCCATGATCCATGTTTCATTTCTCCTCTATTTTTGACCATTGGTTATCCTTTTTTATCTTAACCCTTCATTTCTCATTTTCTTTCCAATAAATAGGTCACTATTTGGAGACAAATGGATCCATCCTTTCTAGACAAAACTTATGTTGTTGAAATCACTCACACTCACACTCAATTTTAACTCACATTTAGCATATTTTAGTTTAAATTAGTTGCATAATAGCTTAGCTTCCATTAATGGCTTGTATTCATCCATTTAGCTAGTTAGATAATTAGGGTTTGAATCATTTTGGTTTAAATCTCATTTATATTAGTTTAGAAATTACATATCTGAATCATTTAGCATAAAATCATGGTGATTAACTCTTACATCATGCTCATTTAGATTAAAGTCATGTTTACATACACATCTCACAATCGTTCCATTAGTTTTCTTTAATAAAACTTATTGGAACAAGCTCATTTATCCACAGGATTGGAAAAGGGTCACCATTCCACATCAATGTGACCACTCTCGCAACAAGATAAGATTCAGATGGATTAGAGTAGACATTTAAACACTTTCATAGTTTAGAATGCTTTTTTTGATAAATGTTTAGTTTAGCTTTCATTTGAATTATCCTATTTCATTTGAATTATCCTATTGAGATTTGACATTAGTAGCTTCATTATGCTTTGATTTTTCATGGATCAAGCATAATCAGACCATACTAATTTTTCGGTCACATTCTGGCACTAGAAGGAGGGTATGAACTATCAATCTAAAAAAATTATCTTTAGATTTTTGTTTTCCTTTTTTTTATAGATACAATGATTCTCTTTTTAGGCTAACTAGGTTTTGTAGGTTGGCCAATAAAAGTTGAAGTGAAGAAGCGTTCTCATCTTTAAATCTTATAATTGTAACAAGCGTTTGATTCTTTTTGGTAAATTATAATCCATCTATCATGATTTTCACTGTATGCTTTAAGACCACACTAATTTTCAATTGGGTCATAAAAAGAATGCTCAAATAGGACTAAAATTCAACCCTCATTTCATCATTTTATTTTTGGGGCTTAAAATTGAAGAAGGAAACTTAACATTTTTTTTGTCCATAAAATGAATTCATCTTAGATTTAGAGGTTAAAATTAATGAGTGTTTTCTATGTTTTTATTTACATCTTTGTTATTGAATGTGTATGCAATTCTCTTGTGCCACTCAGTGATGTTGAGAAAAAAAAATTCCTTAACACTTTGTATAATCACCTACATCTTTCAATTTGGATTAAAAATGAACCCCATTCTAGTGTAGGGAAAAGGTGTTATGTGTGTTCTCTCATTTTATGAAAAATAGGATGATTAAACTAAAAATGTACTTCCTTTCCATTGTTTATCTTTTAAGGGCCTGCATCCCTGCTTCGAAAGGAGGGAATGACCCAAGCAAAAACAAGCTAAATCCAAGCTCTTTCAAGCCACTATATAAATAATGTGTTTGTAATGAAAGTCATAAACAACAGGTGTAGATGCATCATACTAACAAGTGTCACCATTAGTATCCATGTGTTACGTTAAAATCTATTCTTAGGAAGAGACTGTGAGGCCTCTCGATTCTCCATAATCTTGAGCTAATCTTGCTATGTGTATGTCCACCTTGAACGAAAGACCTTATTATGAACCAACTATTTAGAATCCAAAAACCTTTATGCTTGTTGTTATAGGAACAATTGTTTTGAAGTTGTCCCGTATTTGTACTATTCATTGTTGAAATAGAAAAATGCTTAGGATCTTAGGATCTTCAGGATTTTGAGATTTGGTGGTCCTGAGAAGTGTGTGTCATGGAGGGGAGCCAGTGTCACCAAATCTTTAACTATTCTTATTATCTTAGTGTTTGGAGAAATCAAAGTGGGGACTCAACAAGTATGGGCATTTCAACCTAGGATTGTAAATGCTCGTGAGTCAGTTTAATACTTTGCTTGGTTCCAAAACATTACAAACAAACATCAGGGTATGTGTAAGATCATGATGGGCCAAAAAGTGGCAATATGATGGCTATTTGTAGGGTATGTGGCTGATGAATTTTATCTTACCCAAAATTGATGAAACAAAAAGGGTTTTTAAAGGAGATTCTCAGATTTCCACCAATATAAATTATGCCTTACTTTGAATTTAATAAATAATTATTATTCATTTTCTATTTGAATTACGACTAAAGTCCTAATTGATAGGTTGATTGAAAAACATCTATAACATTCAAACAGTATCATATTTTTGAATTTGAAACATGCGTCACATTCTATGCTTCGTATACTATAGGATTTAAAAAAAAAAGAAATGAACTTCATGAAGTTTTGACCAAGTTATGGTGGTCAGACATACGAGTTTTTATATTTTTTAAAAGGTGTAATAAAAAAATAATTAATTATTTATTGGAAAAAAATTTACAAAAAATATGTATCACATCAGGACATGAGTCCTCTACTTATATCTAAAATATTATAAAAAAATATTATCATTTTATTGTGGTTAGGGTGGTTAGACAGACTCCTTATTTTTTCCGTGAAATTTAAGCACTATTGTATTGAAATTTCAAATTTTCACAAAATAGATTTTTTTTTTTTTAAATAAACCTAGTAATTTAGAAACTCCATTCAGTTTGCTACAGATTCTATTCTTATATATATTTTTAAATAGTATAGATAACTTATTCAAATTTTTACGTCAAGTTTCCTAACTCTGAATTTTTTGAATTTTTTGCCACTTAAGGGCATCTTTTTTCCATGATGTTCCTACACATCCCCATCAACACAAGTATTTTTAAAATTTCAAACCCTTTGGTCTAAGTATGGATACCCTTTGAGAAAACCATGATATTAATGCTTGTCCTAATAATTTATTGTTAGAGACTTGGAAGTATTTTGGTTTATATCTCAATCCATACTTCCCAAAGTTAACATAGGCAACTAGGGCTTGAACCTCACGATTTTCACAAAATGGACCTTGTGAAATTTATGTTTTTTTTGACATAGACATTTAGTTTGAAGTTAAGAAATATAAGTGTATGTGGTAAAAATAAATTTATTAATCCAAGATTAAATAAAATGAATACCCCACATTGATGTATGTTCAAACTTTGACTACCCAAAGCAAGCAAATTGAGACAAGGAAAACACTGCAAAACGTTGAGTCCAAGTTCTATTATCCAAAATCATTGAGTTTCACTTTACCAAAATTATTGGGTCCTATTTCAAAAATAATTTGAGTCCTATTTTACCAAAATCATTGAGTTCTTGGAGTATTACCACCTTAGAGGTATAGCATGTTTCTCATCACCTTGGTCTTGAAAAAAAAGGGTTCACTCTAGGTAAAACTGGGTCAAACATTTCATCCATCCCTCATCATATTTCATCCTTCACTTCATCAAAATTTGAAAACTTTTGAACAAACCAACACTTTGGACTTAAACATCCATCAACCCAAACCCTAACTTAACTACTTTTGTATGTGAAATGAATCCTTTTCCATGAATATGGTTAAGTTAGTTATCATTTGTGGACTAGTTTATCTTGAAGATCACAAGTCTACCTTAAATATTCACAAGTTCATTAACATCCTTTATCCTAACATCAAAACATCAAACTTAAGTCAAAAGTTTTGTCCCAAAATGTTTGCAAAGATCACTTCCCATATCATTCAACTTTTCATCTCCAATTATCACCATTTCTCCAAAAAGAATTAGAGTGTCCCTTTTACCTAATTTTGAGTGAACTAGAGAGTTTAAACATTAAAAATCCCAACACAACTCTCCCATAGGTGACCCACAATTTATGGTAAAGACAAGATCACAACACAAGAGAAACATGAAGAAAACCAAAGTCACATTTAACTCAAGTGATCCCAATCCTCAAGAATTTGATCCAAGAAGTCAAGTTACCCCATCACAACAACCCTCATTTCCATCAGGGTCATATGAGATAGAAGATGTCATGAATAATCCATTTGGACTTACTAGGGAAGAAATCATGGAACATCAAGCCTTAGAAAACTTGGCTCCAATTTCCCCATCTTTTGTTGCATAATCATTCACACAAGGCTTGAACTCATCTACGATTCAACCAACTCCATCCATTGTGCCAAGTCAGCCCTTAACATCTAGTCTTGCAACTAATCTAGGAACCAACCTTGGTCTCACTTCATGTCTAGGAACAAACACAACTGTGGGTATTCATAACACGACCATTCCATTAACTGCCAACCTTCCTCAAAACAAAAATTAGACACCAACATTTGAAAAACCACTTACATTCCATGAAACCACAACATAAACATTTTTAGTGCAACCATATTCATCCATCACCAAAAATACCCCAAGTATTCCTAATGTTATGCAAGGTAATGTGGACCAAGTGCCTCAAGTAGGAAAAAAATGGAAAGTTAACACTCACGCAAAGTCAACCCTTGACAAGTAGTTCCAAAAACCTCATTGAGACATTGAAAAAATTGGTTACCCAAGCTACCAAAGTTAATCCACCTTCCACATCAAACCCATCTATCATGAACCCAAATCAAAACAACACCTTGGTTAGGAATCCTAACAACCAAGGTAATACCCTCATCCCACCTCAAATACAATAAGGGAACCCCCTACCCTTTGGTCAATGGAACCCTTTCAATGAGTTACAAGGTCTTAATGTGTCATTACCACCACAATACCAAATGACACTAACATTATCATTTCCCTTGGCCCCCCATGTCATGCAAAATCAAATAGCACCTTAATCTTGCAATCATCCATCCTAATCCACTATCTTGCAAGGAATGATAAACCAAGGGAATCCCCAACCTCTCATCAACAATACACAACCCACACAAAACATCAACACCCAAAACCAATTGAAAATATCCCAACAACCAACTCATCCTACATTGCAAGCACATGCCCTAGCTTTACAACAAGTGCAATAGACTTATTAACAAGGAGTGAAACAATTAAAATAGCATCAATCAGCCTTAACATCATAAAAAAAAAAAAAAAAAGTAAGAAGCATTAGTAGCACATTAACAACATCAAGCAACCTTAGTAGCACAACAACAACATCAAGTAGCCTTAGCAGCACAACAACAACAACAATAAGTATTTTGCAGTGCAACAACAACAACAAGCTCAACAAGCCACCTTAACAACACAACAACAATAGCAAGTCCAACAGTCCACCTTAGTAGCACAATAACAACAAAAATACCAACCAGCCACCTTAGCTATGCAACAAGCTCAAAAAAAACAAGCCCAACAACAAGTCTTACTAGCTCAGGAATACATACAACAACAAAAAATGCCCTCACAACAACAACAATAGGGTTTGTACTATAACCCTCAACCAAACATCACCAATAAACATGTTAGGAACATATACACCACAATTACCTTCCCAAAATCCTTCACCACCATACACACCATTCAACACCTTATCATATGAAAATATTGTGTACAACCCATTTACCATTCCACAATACGCAATGTATATTCCTCCACCAAACCCGCAAGAAAATCTAGCATTGCAACTTAAGGTGTTATCACAAGAAATATAGGATCTTTAGATGGGAAAGATCAAGAAGCCCCATACACAGAATTTATGTTGATATCCATTTGATCAAACTTGAAAAATACAAAGGGAGAGGAAGTCTTGTGGACCATATCAAAGAACTCAATGTCATGTGCATGGAGGTTTCCTATAATGATTCCTACTTAATGCACCTCTTCCCATGAATTTTAAAATGTCCTACCATGGATTGGTTTTCACAGTTACCTCCAAGCATCAAAAATTTCCAAGAAATCATTGAACAATTCATAGATCACTTCTCCTTAAATCTTGACACGAACGTAAGCTTAGAAGAATTGTATACTCTCAAACAAAACAAAGGAGAATCTTTTTCCAATTTCTTGCAATGATGGAGGAAAAGAGCTAGTAAAATCAAGTGGCCACTTCTCAATGAACAAGTGGGCATTATCATAGCAAATCTTGATCCTAATTTATCCTTCCACTTGAAGATGTAGTGCATTACCTCTTATGATGAGCTTGTCCCTATATCCCTTAACATTGAGAGAGCCCTCATCTCATAGGGAAACACACAAGTATATAAAGACAATCTCCCATACAATAGTTTTAACGAAAATCCTAGCTATTGGGCCAAGAACAAAAATGTTACTAGTGATTGTGTTGTTGATGCAAAGGTGGTCTTAACTACTCCTAGAAAATAGAACACGCAAAAACTATATGTACAACCACCAAACAATCAACCAACAATCAATGCTACAAACACGAGTCAACATGGACAACAAAGAAAAAATAGTGCTCCCAAGTGACAATTCACTTCCTTAGGGGAACCTATGGAGGATGTGTTGAAGCAGTTGATATAGTCCAACCTTATCACACTCCTAGATATTGAAAACTATCAAGAGCAACACGTCAAACCTCATAGATATAGAGATGATCATTTTTGTGAATTTCATTGATACAAAGGTCACAACACATAAAGCTATTTTAGAGTTAAACATATAATAGAAGATGTTATTGAAAAAGGAGACATTCATCTTGATCAAAAATCTGGGAATGAAAATCTAAAAATTTACACAAACCCTATGCCAGATCATACAAAAGAAAAAGATTCAGGAAAGGAATCAACCTCAAAAAACATAAGAAATACCCATGATACCATGAGGTATGTGCAGGATAATCATGGAAAAAATTGGCCCTTAAGTGGCGAAAAATTTAAAAAAAATGGAGTTAGGAAACTTGACATAAAAATTTGAATAAGTTATCTATATTATTTCAAAAATATGTAAGAATAGAATCTGTAGAAAATTGAATGTAGTTTCTAAACTACTAGGTTTTAAAAAAAAAAAACCTATTTGGTGAAAATTTGAAATTTCAATGTAGTAGCACTTAAATTTTAGGGGAAAAAAATAAGTAGGTGTTTGTTTGACCACCCTAACCACAAAAAATCATAATAATTTTTATAAGATTTTAGATACAAGTAGAGGACTCAAGTCATGTGATGCATATTTTTTTGTATTTTTTTCCAAGTAAATAATTAGTTATGAATTTTTTATTACAACTTTTACAAAATATAAAAATCATATGTTTGACCACCTTAACTTGGTCAAAAATTCATGAAATTCATTTTATTTTTAATTCCTATAGCATGTGAAGCATAGAATGTGATGCATTTTTGATTCAAAAATGTGATATCGCTTTGAAAGCTATAGATGTTTTTCAATCAACCTATCAATTAGGACTTTAGTTGTAATTCAAATAGAAAATGAATAATAATAATTTATTAAATTCAAAGTAAAGCATAATTTATATTGGTGGAAAGTTGAGAATCTCCTTTAAAATCCTTTTTGTTTCTTCAATTTTGGTAAAAAAAAGTCATCAGCCACATACCCTACACATACCCATCATATTGCCACTTTTTGGCCCATCATGATCCTACACATACCCCATGGTGGGACATATTTATTCATCACAACATGTGGAATTAGACACACATCAAGATATTGTTTTAAAATAAAGTCCAAATCCATCAATAGTGTCTAGCATTATTTTATACCATAATAAAATCAAGTGGATATTAGATTGTGATATCTCTCATGCATATGACTCAATGATTGGGCATTTTGAAGAAGTTCCAAATGAGCCAAAAAAATCCTTTGTTGGACCCATACCTATTGATTGTTGTGAAGAGTTTCTTATCTCTAATCTATCATCCACTCAAGGATAATTTCAAGAGGAGGCTCTTGAGGATAATGAAAGTTACTCCAAAGCAAGTCAGGATCAAGAACCTCTATCCCTAGAGTTTCACCAATCTAGCAAAGGGACATCTTCCAAATCATTTTAAAATCTAAATATGTCCTTGATATCACCCCTAATATGTTTCTTTCTGACGGAAATATAGACTTTCTTCATAAAAAAAAAAAATATCCCACTCTTGATATTCCTACACAAGAGTAAGCAATGGTCAAGATTCTTGATTCTTATAGTGATTATGGATCATTGAAATATTTTGAGTCAGCATCAACATCTTTTGAAGTAGTATCAATAGATAATGATGTCATAGAACTAGAGCAAATAGTTCATATTCTTGAACAACAAGAACCCATAGCAATATCATGTGTTCATGAAAAGTCATATTTAGTGGCTATGGATCAGAGGATACATTATCATAGCAAAGGATTAGGTATTGATAATACCTTCACAACGTTGGGGCAGTATTGTCTACAAAAGACATCAACATATGGGGCATGAAGAATCCTTGTGATGAAAATGTTTCCAATGCTACAACTAGTCATATCATGAGTTGGCATTCACCAGTCATCTCATACATAAATTAGGACCAACATAAAAAGAAGAATTCATATCAAACCAACGCGAAGATCATAAAAAAAAATGAAGCAGTCAAGCAAAGAGGACAAAGTAAATACACATGGATACCAAACAAAAATAAATAAAATCATCCCTCCAAAACTCCATTAGTCAAAGAAACTATGGGGCAAAAAAAAAGGGGGAAATATATCCATCAAAAGAGTCCTCAAATACAAAAGCATCCTTCTCAAGCAAGGAACAAAGTATATCCAATGGTTGGTCCTAATTCCATGAAAACCTTTGTTCCCACTCATCATCTCTCATCATCTCAAGTTTGGAGAGTTAAAGGTTCCAAATCATTGACCAATCCATCTCATATTCCTTCATGCATGACACCGTCCACTCCATTCACAATATCTAATTCTCACATTGACCTTGTGTTGGAAGCTACCCTTCATCGTGAGGATTCTGAAGGCACTTTATCATGATGTGTGCACATAGACATGGTTAATTCTTGTACCAATAAGGCATATTAGAGTTCGTCAAGATTGCATCCAAGTCCTCGTGTCTTACCAAAGCAGCTTCTTCAAGAAGGGTATCATTGGCACATTATTAACATGGCCTCTACATCAGTACCACCGAGTGGTTCAACATGAGGGTAAAACATAAAAAAAAAAAAGATCAAAAATCTAAAAAAATAAGAAAAATGATTGAAAATAGTAAAGATAAAAATCATCCTCCAATGAAAACCACTTCGGTGGTGCTTTGGGCAAGTACTATGATGAAAACCTAAGAAATAGGTGTCATGAGTAGAATCAAGTGTCTATATGAACCTTCTCAGGCATAAGCATCCCATCCATATCATGATAAATCCAATGTTCCCTCCATCCATCCAATCCAAATTCACCCAGATATTCCACTTTATCTTGATACTGATAAAGATTCAGTGTATACTTTAACTCTACTCATGGAAATTTTTTGACAAGCTCATTACCATTTTATCTCATGAAGTCCCATAACCTATAACTAGCATGATAAAACTTTGTTAAACTCTTCACATATATATCACCTATCTAAATTTGTTCATTACACTATGAAGCATTACTAGACATTAGGGGCAGGTTCTTGCACTCTTGTTTTCAAATAACTCTTGATCTATGTCTTTTATCTCACAACGTGACATCGACATCATGATCTAGGTATCGGTTACCTCAAAATATCATCAATCCCAAAACAAATCATAAAAAAATTATCAAAAAATTCAAAAACATTTACAAAATCTTTTATAGCTAAAATCTAAAAACATTCAAAAATTGTAAAGTCAAAATCCAAAACATCCAAAATATATCAAAAACCTAAAAAGGTCCAACATCGAAAATCCAAAAATAGTGTCTTTTTGTCAAAATACGTGTCTTTAAGCTTGAATGTAGGAAAGGACATCATTGATGTGCCCCCGAGAAACCTTGGGTCAGTTCTTTAGGAGTCTGTCATAATAATCTAGCCTTCCATCAACTATTCATATCTTCATCTTCAATAAGTCGAGTCAGTTGAACTATGTGGTCTTTGTGTGTATAATGTAGGCAAGGCTCATCTTTGATTAGCCCCTGAAGCTCCTAGGATAGGTCTTTTAGGTTAGGTTCTTGGTCAAAACTCAAAAAAACCCCAAACATTAAAATATCAAAAAACCTTAAACATTTGTAAAATCTCAGAAAATCCCAAAACATTCAAGTAATAGAAAACACAAAAACATTGGAAAACATTAAAAATACCTAAAAAACCTCAACTATCTTAGAGAAAACCCTAAAATATCCTCAAATAATCAAAAAACCAAAACATCAACATAAAATTTCAAAAAAGACCAAAAACAACCTCAAAACATTTTCAAAAATACCAAAAACATTGAAATATTCCAAAAAATTCAAAACCACCCATCCCATTTCACTTTCAACCACAATAAACCTCCATCCATAATAAATCAATTTTCAGCTTCAACTTTTGGAAAAATAAATAGAAAGTAAGTATTGCATGTCATAAAGTGAGGACTTAAGTGTCAAAATCTAAAGTTTGGATCATAGGTAAATATGTTATTGAAGTTTATATCAACGACTTATCATAAAGCTCATCAGTATTCAAAATCAAGAAACCATTTGATCAACATGTCCTAGGATGTATCCTTCTTGCAATGGACATCAGTATCAGAAATCACCTTACCTAAATTAAACTAGCTAGAGATATAAATAACACAGACTATTTGTCTTTGATCTTTTCTTGTGATTTATCTTAATGACCCATTACAAGGACCTCTCAATGATGTCTATCAAAAAGATTTAGAGAGAAAGGAATGGAGCATTGATCATTATCTTTTGTTTGTGAAACATATATTTTTGGGACCCTATGGACTACTCTTGTAGTTCTAGGGTTTTTCACCTAAAAGGAGAGAGATAGGGCCAAAATTGCTAATGTATCACTCAAATTAAGATGTCTGTGATGTGATGTGATTTGATGTAAATGAACTTAAAAAATTGCAATTGATTAATCTGAATGACCTAAAATAAATGCAAAAGTGCAATTACAACTATGTTTGAAAACACACTGTGATATGTAAATAACTATGTAAATGAAGAAATTATTCAGATTAGAAAGAGATGGGATGAAATAGAGTGCACCTAGGAAAAGTGTGATTATTATGGAGTGTTCTAAATGCTGTTGAATTTTACTAGTTTTTCACAGTGGGACTCATTCGCCCAGGGTGGCGAATCAGTCCACTTACTGGTGAAAAACTATCAAGAGCTGATTTATGTCTGTCAAGATCTGAAATCTGAAAAAACTCAAGTTTCTAGTCCTAAGGTGGGACTCATTCACCACAGGTGTCGAATCATTCCTCCCTCAAATTCCTAAAATACTAGAAGATAACTCAACAACACCAGATCTGAGAATGTTTGCTTATCGGGTTGCCGAAATCAAATCTATAGAAAATGGACAAATAATTCTCTCCAAGCTTGATTTTGACTTAATTTGACTTTAAGCACCTAGTTGACTTGAAAATAACTCTTCAACACCTAGTAACCTATCAAATCTATAAAAAAAGGGCTGCAAATAAACAAGAAAAAGGGGCAAAATGATTAGGGGTTAGTGAATAGCAGTTTTCCTTGGTCAAACCCTATTTTTGGTAATTAAACCCTTGAAAAGATAATGAAATAAAAGAGAAAGATAAACTTAATAATATGCAAATGCTATCAAATCACCTAACTCTTGATGTTGGAAATCTTAAGTGATGTCAATAGCAGCTTCAAAGAGCTTGAATAGTGCTTGAATTGTTGATGCAAAATGCTTGAATGAGTGAACAGATTGTAGGAGATGTAAAATGAGGTGAAAATCACATATTTATATAATTCTTATGCCTTAGTATCTGTTCATACCTCATCATAGGGCAACATCAAGTGATTTTGAATAAAATCTCGAAAGGAAATTTGAAATATTTTGAATTTGGGGACAAGGGGGACTCATTCGCCACCCATGGAAATGGGTCCCACCTACGACCTAAAAACATGTGTCAGGAAATATGTTGTGTTTAATATTATTTTTTGGGATAATATGCAAAAATACACTTAATTAAGTCATATGAGGGCATAAAGAGACAAAATAAAGCATGAGAGGGGTGTAAATAGTGAAAATGTGCCTAGAAAAGCGTGAAAGATTGTTACAAGACTTTCCAACACTTCATAATAGGACTTGTTGATGAGTGAAAAGGTGTTTTTTAGGTGAATTGCATTAAATAGAGTCTAGAAGAATGTAGAAATGTCTTACAACACTCCACAACAACTTCACAAGATGTCGTTCTTTAAGTTTTAATACCTAAATAAGCATGTTCAAGCCATGATACAATACAAAATCAGAGCAACATAGTTCCAACACTATGAAAAAAGACCTAAAAGGCCATGAAAATGAAAAGGGACCATTTTTCTATGGCACAATTTGTTGTGATTGTGGATATTATTGTAATATAATATTGGTGCATACTTTCTTAGTTGTGTGTAGGAAAGTTGTTTGGAGTATGTTGTTGACTATTGTGTATACTCTGGTCCAATATATTCTAAACTTCTAAACTACATTCCGATGAGGTTTCCATATGTCAAGATGCGAACAAGAACTATCCTATTTGTTTAAAGATTCAAAGTCCATTACACTAGATACAACGCCATCTCGGTTATTGAATACCTCAGTGCATCGTATCTATGTGTTATATCAAAATTAAGGAATGACTAAAAATCCAAATCCCAAGATATGAGAAAATCATAATCATGTGTGTCTCATCACCAACTCTAAAAAAGTCTTGATGGATTATGGATTTGTTGGAATGTTTGAATCAATCTTCTGAATCAATGGTCAAAATTCATTCGTTTTCATTCTTCTAATTCTATCCATCTTATCTTCCTATTCTTCTATCTTTACTAATATTTCTATCCAAGCATCAAATCTATGTGATATATCAAATTATACATGAGGCTACCCATAGTTGATGACTGTCTATACATCCTGAAATCTCAAACATCTCAAGCATAAGTCTAATTTTCACCTATCATGAGCCTGATCAAAATACTTTATTCCTTGATTGATCTCTTGAGGGGGAAACCAACGAAATTTCTATCATATTGATATCAAAAATTAGATAACAAACAAGTTGTTCCTAGCCTTGCTAGAAAATATTGATCTAATTATCAAATCAATCATCATTGGGATATATATTTCCCTACCAATCCCCATGTTATGGGTATGTGCAGGATCATCATGGAAAAATTAGGTCCTTAAGTGGCAAAAAAATTAGAAAAATCAAAGTTTGGAAACTTGAAGTAAAAAATTGAATAAGTTATCTATATTATTTCAAAAATGTGTAAGAATAGAATCTGTAGAAAATTGAATGCAATTTCTAAACTAGTAGGTATGTTAAAAAAAAGAAAATCTATTTGGTGAAAATTTGAAATTTCAATGCAGCGGTACTTAAATTTTAGGGAAAAAAATAAGAAGTAGGTGTCTGTCTGACCACCATAACCACAATAAAATGATAATATTTTTTTATAATATTTTATATATAATAGAGGACTCGTGCCCCGATGTGATGCATATTTTTTTGTAATTTTTTTCATTGTAAATAATTAATTATGAATTTTTTATTACAAATTTTTTAAAAATATAAAAACTCACATGTCTAACCACCTTAACTTGGTCAAAAATTCATGTAATTTATTTTTTCTTTTTTTAATCATATAGTATACAAAGCATAGAATGTGACACATGTTTTGGATTTAAAAAATGTGATACCACTTGAAAGCTATAGATGTTTTTCAATCAGCCTATCAATCAGGACTTTAGTCATAATTTGAATAGAAAATGAATAATAATTACTTATTAAATTCAAAGTAAAAAACAATTTATATTGGTGGAAATCTGAGAATCTCCTTTAAAAACCCTTTTCATTTCATCAATTTTTGGTAAAAAAATATTCGTCAGCCACATACCCATCATATTGCCACTTTTTGGCCCATCATGATCTTCCACATACCCTTATACAACAAAATCTTGGCATTTTTGTGAATCCTCACCAATGTTATCAATCAATCAATTAGATCATTCAACTTTAGTTTGGCTATCAACATCTCAAAGAGATCATCGATATTCATTTCTACATCATCATCAACATCAAAATCAACATCAGAATCAACATCAGTCTTTGAACCAATGCAACGAGTACATTGCTTCAAAGAGGGGAAAAATGCAAACAATTAAAAATGTGTCAATGGATCACATTGGCTAACTAACATCACATTGTCCTAAAACCCATCCTCTTTTTGCTTAATTGATTAAATAAGCTTGATTATTTAATTAAGTGCCTCATTTTCACCTATTAATCTAATTGACCTAATTGGGTCAATTCACCCCTCTCACACTGAAATTTCATTGATTTTAATTAAATAATGCAAATTATTTAATTTTAACCCTAATTCCTCTTATTTAATTAAATAACCTAAACTTTTTAGTTAAATATCATATTTGCATCCCCTTTTCATTAAATAATCAATAATTTAATGATCCTTGCTTTCCTTATCTTGCACATTCAAATTTAGTTTTAATTAACTAAATTGCTAATTTACCCTTCATCCACTTGCATAGGGAATATTCCAAAGGAATATTCCCCTATTTTCCTCCAAATAAAAGGGTAATGATTACCTTGAACAAACATTTTTTGCATGATTATAAGCCCTTGATTAAATATCAACTTGCATTCTCAACCCTTGATGGGAATCCTTGATCCATGCCTCCATCTTCTTTCCATCCTAATCATTGATTGATCTTTTCAATCTAAGCCTTTGATTTCTCATTCAAGTCTAGTTTTAATTAATTAAATTGCTAATAAATCTAATCCCCCCCATTTGTAAGGGAATATTTCAAGTAATATTCCTCCTTTGCACATTCCTCTAAAAGGAATATTCCCATGGAATATTCTTTCCCCTTTTGCAGAATTAATTTTTTTTTTAATTTTCCAAATATCTCTTTAACCTCACTCATGGGAATATTCTTACAAAACTTCATGTGCAATTTAACTCAAAACTTCTTGTGCAAGTTAACTTCTAACCTCTTATACATGTTAAAAGTATGTTTGTTTGAAGGAATGAGAAACCTTGATTAAATATCATCTTTCATTCTCATCCATTGATGAGAATCCATGATCCTTGTTTCATCTCTCTATTTTTTACCATTGATTAGCCTTTTTTATCTTAACCCTTCATTTCTCATCTACTTTCCTATAAATAGGTCACTATTTGGAGACAAATGGATCCATCTGTTTTAGAGAAAACTTATACTATTGAAATCACTCACACTCACACTCATTTTTAACTCACATTTATCATATTTTAGTTTAAATTAGTTGCATAATAGCTTAGTGTCCATTAATTGCTTCCATGCATCCATTTAGCTAATAAGATAATTAGGGTTTAAATCTTTATGGTTCAAATCTCATTTAGATTAGCTTAGCAATTGCATATCTAAATCATTTAGCATAAAATAATGGTAGATTAACTCTTACATCATGCTCATTTAGATTAAAATCATGTTTGAATACAAATTTTACAATCGTTCCATCAATTTTCTTCAATAAAAATGATTGGAACAAGCTCATTTATCCACGGGATTGGGAAAGGGTCACCATTTCACATCAATGTGACACCACTCCCACAACGGGATAAGTTTCAGATGAATTAGAGTAGATATTTAAATGCTTTCATAGTGTTGGAAAATGTGCCTCAATCTTACTAGCATGTAAACTCCTGAAAGAGAAAAGTTTGTGAGACCCTCTTGAAGTCTTACTGACTAGCAGCTGTATTCTAAACTTTTGAAGTGCTCAGGTCACTGAAACAATGGTTCTTTCTTGCCAATGGGAGTCATCAGCAAGACATGTCGATCGCTGCGAT
Source organism: Sequoia sempervirens (assembly GCA_007258455.2). Classification (NCBI taxonomy): domain Eukaryota; kingdom Viridiplantae; phylum Streptophyta; class Pinopsida; order Cupressales; family Cupressaceae; genus Sequoia; species Sequoia sempervirens. The sequence goes on along the minus strand of VDFB02000008.1, from coordinate 193,555,951 downwards.
TTTCCCTAATCTTTATGCCTGGGCACACCTCTTGCCAACAATTTGGTTCCTATTGGATATCGAGGAGACTCTTGGTGACGAGTGGCATCAAGGATAGATGTGAACTTTTAGAATGACTCGTTCTGACAGTGTTAGTCTCACTGACCGTCTTACACAAGAATTTCTTCTGGGTGACATGAAGACTCTTTAAGATTCTAACCAATGGATGTTTCTCTCGCTGACAGTTGCGTATTCGCTATGAACTCTTGGCGATAGCGTTTCTCTTTCCGACAGTCTATGTTTGATATGAGTTCTTGTCAATACTATTAGTCTCGCCGACACGTGGACATTCAGTATGATCTCCTGCTAATAGCAGTGGTCTCTCCAACTATTATGTATTTGGTATGATGTCTCGCTGGTAGCAATGGTCTCACCGATAGAGCTACATGAGTTGAACATTGGTGTGAAGTCTTAGTGATATTGTTTGTCTCACCGACGAGTATCTTTTTAGTATGAGCTCTTGGCAATAGTACTTGTCTCGCTGGTGGTTTTATGATTGGGCATTGTGGCATTGAGAAGACATGGCTTAGTGTCTCACCGACATGGTACACAGTTTGAACACCTTGACCGAATGTCTATCCTACGTGGTTTTTTTTTTACCAATCAGAGAAGCATAATGTGAACCACTAGCAGTTGGACTGTTGTGACCATTCCTGTGAGGAGGATCAACAGACCATGAATGACATGGATATATGTTGTGCATGTTTTGCATAGACGCCCCACTGTAGGCAGGGACCCCCCTTTTTTCGCTCTCGACAGGCTGCTTTGCTACTGTCTTGTTTTGCATGTCCCATTTTCCAAGCCCAAATTGGTCATGTGCCTTCAAATGATCATATTCCCCTTACCAAATTCACCTACTTAGGGTATTCAAATCTACAGAGAAATGAAGTCGCCCATCCACTTTCTACCTTTTGTCTTGTTCCTGCTATTTTGGAAACATCTGTGGACCCCTGCCGGTCTAGTTTCCACATTTTTGACTTTGGGGACAACTTTTTGGTGGGTTTGGGATGTGTTTGGGGTGCCTAAGTGAACTGTCAAAGTTTCATCAATGTTCCATTAAGTTTCGGTGGTTTCAGAACTTTCCCTCTGGAATTCCCTTCCTCTTTGGCTGTTTGGAAACATTCGTGGACCCCTGCTAGTCCGGTTTCCACTTTTTTGACTTTGGGGAAAACTTTTTGGTGGATTTGGGATGTGTTTCGGGTGCCTAAGTAAACTGCCAAAGTTTCGTTAATGTTTCATTAAGGTTTGGTGGTTTCAGAACTTTCCCTCCGGAATTCCCTTCCTCTTTGGCTATTTGGAAACATCTATGGACCCCTGTCAGTCCGGTTTCCACATTTTTGACTTTGGGGAAAACTTTTTGATGGATTTTGGAAGTGTTTGGGGTGCCTAATTGAACTGCCAAGGTTTCATCAATGTTCCGTTAAGGTTCGGCGGTTTCAGAACTTTCTCTTCGGAATTCCCTTTCTCTTTCACTATTTTGGAAACATTTGTGGACCCCTACCGGTCCGGTTTCCACATTTTTTACTTTGGGGACAACTTTTTGGTGGATTTTGGATGTGTTTGAAGTGCTTAAGTGAACTGCCAAGGTTTTGTGAATGTTCCGTTAAGTTTTGGTGGTTTTGGACCTTCGTCCCCCTTTAGCTGTTTTAGAACATATGTAGAGCCCCGGCGGCCTGGCCTCCGGAGCCTGACCCTTCAGTGCCCGTTCTAGGACTTCGTCCCTCTGTGGTCATTTGGAAACATCTGTGGACCCCCGTTGGTCAGGTTTTGACATTTTTTCCTTTGAGGCTAACTTTTTGGTGGATTTGGGAGGTGTTTGAAGTGCTTAAGTGAACTACCAATGTTTCATCAACGTTTGGTTAAGTTTTCGGTTGTTTCAGAGCTTCGTCCCCCTTTGGCTATTTTGGAACATCCATGGAGCCCTGGCGGCTTGGCCCCTCCGTGGCCGTTTCTAGGACTCCATCTCTTCAATGCAGTTTTGAACATCTGTGGAGCCTCGGTGACCTAGTCTCTAGAGCCTAGCCCCTCCGTGGCCATTTCCGAGACTCTGTCTCTCCATGGCCATTTTGAGCTTTCGGTTTTTTCAAATGGGTCCAATCTTAAGGATTTTTTTCTGGGCATTCTTCATTCCCCTTTTCCCATGTGCTATAATTGAAAGATCTTGGTTTTGCTAAGTTTTATGAGATCTAGGAACTTCCCTTCCGATTTGTTGTCCCTTGTTCGCTGCCCGCTCGCTTGGGCCAACATTAATGTTTATGGTCCAAATGAGCTCCAAATATGAGTATTATGATCTTTTGATTATGCATGGGTGGATCTAACAAAGATTTTGCAAGATTTGACTACTATTTTCCATGATTTATGTATGAAAGCACTTATGACACTTCATGTATGTAGGATTCAAGAAGCCTACCGTAGGTCCGTCAAGGAGAACAATTGAGAAAGCTAAACAAGGAAAGCGCATCGCTCCTATCACCATTCATTTCATGTTCGCCTCTCCCTCTTGCACCCACCAATAGGGTTAGCGTTAGAAGAAGGCATGTGCCAAGGAAGTCAAGGACAAAAATGCAAGGGGGTGGCCTTGAAGAAAGCATAAGGTAGTTGTCTACCCAAATCAGGGACAACCAATCTATTGATGCCAATCATTGATGAACTCATTTGATCCAAGGAAAAACACTGCAAACACATCAAGTAAGAGGGAAAATTTCAGACAGTTTCTACTACAGTGAAAAGGGAAATAGCTAAATGACGAAATTGCTACAGTGACTGGCACTAGATGACAAAATAGAGAAAAGACAAGGAATGTATTTTAAAATTGTTGAATATTGTGGGGTAGGTGAAAACCTAATGTAATTGAATTTGAGCCATTCGTTCGAAATTGATCCTAGCCATTCATTTGGGCTTTGGAAAACTATAAATAAGGGCTTCCCCTCATTTGTAAGGGTTGGAGAACTGATGTAAAAATATTCTATAGCAATAGAAAGCAACATTGCATGATTTATGGGTGTTTCTTTTGAGTTTTCTCTTTATGTATGTATGGTTCAACTTCCATAGTAGTAATAGTTGTAGATTCTTGAATGGAGGTGATAATGGAAATTGTTGTTATGGTATTTGATGAACTTTCATCACATACTTTTAGCATTTGTTGATGATAAACTGTTGTGTAAAGTTAGCATAGGATTCTTAATTTAAATGTTGCAACTTAGTTCAATCGCATGTGCAATTTGAAAATTTGCAGTCCTTAGAAGATTGCACTAGGTTTGTGTAACTGTAGGTTTCTCTTGGCCAAGAAAAACCCAGTTTAGGGAGTTTGTCTACTATAGTAGCCTCCATGATCATTGTTCATTTGTAGTTTTAGATCCAAGAACCTTCTCTCCTCCCTGCCCTTTTTCCTTTTTTTTAATAAGTACCTTAGGAAAGGTTCATTGCACACTATAAAGCTAAATCAAATGATAAAATAGAGTTCAAGATTGTTGTTTGAACCTACAAAAAATGCACAACAACTTCTCCATCTTAGGAAATCCATTTCAAGACCCAACTTCCCATGCTTTGTAACTCATCTGTAAGTCTGCCTTGTGATTCCAGCAAATCACATAAATCAACTGAGATATTTCAAGCACCGTCAAGACCCGACATTAGAGACCTTGGGATAGTGTTTTGCAATTTGATTGTGGAAGATTGTCTTTCAAGAGAGGTAGTGCACCTACACACTGCTTGTGTTGAGAAGTGCATAAAAACACATCAACAGAATTGGCGCTAGAAGGAGGCCATGACATGTTGAGGCTACAAAGTTGAAATTTGGAAATCGAAAAGAGCACTTTCAAAGAAGAAAATTGAGATAGGGAGATCTCTTTTAATGCTAAAAATCAAAAAAAATTTAAGGCAAGTAGAAGCTAAGTGAAAATGGAGCAGTACACACAAATCAACATCTCTCAACTGCAGGTAGATTTGAACAAGAGATTGAAGAAGCCATTGCAGCAATTTGCATTGGCGAATAGATGTCAGATCCATTGCACTCGTAGGCACAACGAATTGGGATGTTTGACTTTCTTGAGCAAAATCGAAAGGATCTTGCAGGGAGAAATTCCCTTTTGGGAAATATACCAGACTTTGGCTCCTGAAGACCCACCGGAAGAATTGCAAACCATGGAAGCCAAGGCATTTAGGGAGCTAATCTAGGAAAATTTGAGTAGCAAAGACGAACCAAGATTGGAGGAAATATTGATGTCTAATTGGTGCAGATTTCACAATGCACCCCACTTCGAATTCACTTGCTCGTCATGCACAAAAATCATCGCTCAAGCCAAGGGTTGTTCAGATAAGTTGGAGCAACCAACTCCCAATGATGAGAAGTTATCCAATGAGGCAGAAGAGCTTTCAACATCCAGAGGACAACACATTGAAGATGAACAAAGAAATTTGACATGAACTAGTGTTGGGACAACAAATGTTGAAGCTAAAAATGAAAAGGAAGAAGTTGGTTTCAGTAGGAAAGTAGAACGTTGTGATGAAAATTTAGTTGGAAGGGAGTTGGAAATCCTTTCATCTATCAGCAAAGAGTAGTCCTCTAATCTAGAAGAGGAGTCATTGGAAGTTGATGAATCAACAAAGTATACAATAGTGCATGTTGGGACAGCCAACAAAGATGCTGAAGAATAGGAAGGAGGAAAATTTGACAACCTTGGAGCAGCAGAAAATGATGACGAAGACATAATTGAAATCATATTAGAAGACCTCTCCTTCGTTAATGACAGTGATCGAGGATTTGAAAATGCAGATTTGGAGGAGTGGGAGCAACCACTCGCCACGACTGTCTACCATCAAGCTTCTTCTTCAAGTGATGATGAGGAACCAATCATAGAGAGATATGACCAGCTCGTCTCCAGGTTATCAAAGGATTGGTCAGAGCTGAATACCAAGTGGATTTGGAGGTACTACTACTGTCGAATTGGTGCAAACTTCATGATTCATCACACTTTGAGTTTGCATGCGAGATGTGCAAAGAGGCTATCAAACAAGTTAGAGGACAAGTGGATCAGCCAAGCGCCCAACCTCCTCTACTTGCTACTTGAATCAAAGTAGAAGACCAAGAGCCAAAGCCAAGTGACAACTTAGCTGAAGGTGGACCTGAAGAGGATGTTGGGGCAGCAATAGAAGAAGGACAACAATACAATTTTGAACTTCTAAGCGATGAAGTAGATCAAGTGAGAATGTTGTCCACCAGTCATCAAGAAGTTCTTCCTCTTAAAGAGTAGTTGTGTGCCATGGACGATGGAATTTTTGGCAAGTCTTTGGAGGGATATTGCATAGTTAATTATGGTCCCCTTGATGAGGTGCCATTGATTGATGACTTTTTTCCATTGGGAGCTGCACTATGGAGGTATGCTCATGCTGAGGAAGAGCACATCCCAAAAGATAGTAGCGATGAATACATACTCCTTGAGCCCCTGAACAGTGATGTACTAGAGTTTCCAGATTGGGAGAGGAGCTCCTTCTCCATTTACAGTGATAGTGAACAAGAGGAAACGAGTGAACATCATGATGAGATGCATGAACAACAAAGGGAAGAAGATAAAAGTGGGGGTGTTTTGATGGCTTCCAATAGACATGACATGCTTATTCAATTACACAATTTAACTGGTGGTTCTTCTACCTTGATCATTGTTGATCCTCCCTCATATTCATATGGTTGTAATAGGATAGATTGGTGTATGTCATCATCCCATGACACTGAACATTGCGAAAATAAGGCTGACACCTTGGAAAGCAAATGGGACAGCATGTTTCCCCTTGAAGATAACAATCAAGAAGAGGTTTGGGCAACAGAAACCTAGGCAGATGAGGTGTACTTCCTCGAGGAACAACCAGTGGAGGTTGTGGATCCCATTGGTAGATTAGAAAAACTATTTGCTACCCCGTCCCCCCAGCCTTATGCAAGTTTAATGTCTGAAGTGTTGCACCCTTCACCACACCCGCTCGAGGCTACCGATGCAACGATCAAGGATGTTGTGCTTGCTCTCGACTGTCCAATGTTGCCACCTCCATGTGATGACATCCAGGTTCTATCCTTCCTTGCCCCTATTATTTCTCATAACTACACTTATTACTTTGATTATGGGAATAAGGGAAAACAAACATGTTTATGGATTAACCATGGGTTCAACGAGCCTCCTCAATTGCTGATTTTTAATGATGACATGATTGAACTTGAGTGCTGCAACATTGAATTTCCTTTTTCAGAATATAAAGATAAATTTGCATGGTTAATAATGATAAAGATTGCTCGTTTTCTTGTGCATGCACTATGAAATATAATGAACGTTAATGTCAGCTTGCCCTGCCTAAACATAGTGCTTCATAAATATCTTTGTACATAGCCCCTTTTGAGTAGTATAGGTTTCCTGTAAATACTCTGCTTTCCTGCTTTCCTTAGGTTAGTTGGTGTGATGTAGGTTGTTTGTCTTTTTTTGCTTTCGCTTTGCTGCTACTTTGCTCAGGATCCCTTTGCTTTTAGCTAGGCACATCTGTGCACACAACAACCATACTTATGACCTGGCATTGTTCTATGTATTTCTTTTTCAAACTCTAATCAAGTCTTTAGATGGGATGGTGAAGGTCATCTATTAGTGTCAAGTGATCTGGGTGTTTGATTCAAAGAGGATAAGTTGTTGGTTTAATCTGACTCTGATGTATTCTGAAATATTATAGCTCTTACACATTTTAAGAATTTGACAGTCACTGTAGGGCCTTTCGTGAAGTCTGGTTAAGTGAAAAATCTAAATTTCTGCTCCAGTGCCACTGTGATTCTTAGCCCTGAGCGTGAGCTTCAATGCTTGTGAGTTGAAATAAAAGAGCTGAAAATAGAAAAGAAACAAAGAAAGAAAATATTGAAAATTAAAAGAAAGAGAAAATTCAACTTTTCGGGGGTATCCGAGCAACTCTACCAGGGCTATGGATGCCTGGTTGGCAGTAGAGCAATGTTCGGGAGAATCACAAAGACAACCTCGTTGGTGCTATGGACACCTACCTGGTAGTGAGCCAATGTCCCAGATGCTTTTGGAGTAAGAATAAACTACGTAGCTTAACTTGACGGAGATTGGGTTCCTGTAGCAACTGAAGGATTGGAATTAACGCAATTGCACACACTTGGATTTTCAACATACTAAAGTTTGGGTTGGCTAACGGTTTTGATCATTTGCTTGGGCATATGGTTTGTTTGCCCTAGTGTGAAGGTCAGAACCAGAGATTCTGCATTCATGATTTCAGTCTGTCATCAAAATACTCTAGAGCATTTCCCTAGTGAGTCGCCATTTGTTGTGCATGTTTTGCACACACGCCCATCGTAGGCAAGGACCCCCCTTTTTTTTGCTCCAGATAGGCTACTTTGATCATTTCTTGTTTTGTGTGCCCAATTTTTCAAGCCCAAATTGGTCATATGCCTTCAAACGATCATATTTCCCTTACCAAATTCACCTACTTAGGGTATTCAAATTTGCGAAGAAATGAAGTAGCCCGTCCCCTTTCTACCTTTTGTCCTGTTCTTGCTATTTTGGAAACATCCATGGACCCCTGCCTGTCTGATTTCCACATTTTTGACTTTGGGGACAACTTTTTGGTGGATTTGGGATGTGTTTGGGGTGCTTAAGTGAACTGCTAAAGTTACATCAATGTTCTGTAAAGTTTCGGTGGTTTCATAATGTTCCCTCCGAAATTCCCTTCTTCTTTGGCTATTTTGGAAATATTTGTGGACCCCTGTCGGTCCGGTTTCCACAATTTTTACTTTGGGGATAACTTTTTGGTGGATTTGGGATGTGTTTCGGGTGCCTAAGTGAACTGCCAAAGTTTTGTGAACATTCTGTTAAGTTTTGGTGGTTTCAGAACTTTCCCTCCGAAATTCCCTTCCTCTTTGGCTATTTAGAAACATCTGTAGACCCCTGTAGGTTCGGTTTCCACATTTTTGACTTTGGAGAAAACTTTTTGGTGGATTTAGGATGTGTTTGGGGTGCCTAGGTGAACTGCCAAAGTTTCGTCAATGTTACGTTAAGTTTCAGTGGTTTCAGAACTTTCCCTCCAGAATTCCCTTCCTCTTTGGCTATTTGGAAACATCCGTGGACCCCTGTCGATTCAGTTTCCACATTTTTGACTTTGGGGAAAACTTTTTAATGGATTTGGGATGTGTTTGGAGTGCCTAATTGAACTGCCAAGGTTTCGTCAACGTTCCATTAAGTTTCGGTTGTTTTCAGAACTTTCCCTCTGAAATTCCTCTCCTCTTGGGCTATTTTGGAAATATCTGTGGACCCCTACCGGTCTGGTTTTATACATTTTTGACTTTGAGGACAAATTTTTGGTGGATTTGGGATGTGTTTGAAGTGCTTATGTGAACTGTCAAGGTTTCGTCAATATTCTGTTAAGTTTCAGTGGTTTCATAGCTTCATACTCCTTTGGCTATTTTAGAACATCCGTGGAGCCCCAGCGGCCCGGCCTCTAGAGCCTGGCCCCTTCGTGGCCAATTCTAGGACTCCATCCCTCTTTGGCTATTTTGAACATCCGTGGAGCCTCAGCGGCCCGGCCTCCGAAGCCCCGCCCCTCCATGGCCGTTTCGGGGACTCCGTCCCTCCATGGCCGTTTGGAAACATTCGTGGACCCCTGTCGGTCCGGTTTCCACATTTTTGACTTTGAGGCTAACTTTTTGGTGGATTTGGGATGTGTTTGAAGTGCTTATATGAACTACCAAGGTTTCGTCAATGTTCGGTTAAGTTTCAGTGGTTTCGGAGCTTTGTCCCCCTTTAGCTGTTTTAGAACATTTGTGGGGCCCTGGTAGGCTGGCCTTTGGAGCCCGGCCCCTCTGTCTCTCCATGGCCATTTTGAACATCTGTGGACCCCAGCGACCTGGCCTCCAAAGCCCGGCCCCTCCGTGGCCGTTCCCAGAACTCCGTCTCTTCGTGGCCGTTTTGAGCTTCTGCTTTTTCCAAATGGGTCCAATCTTAGGCATTTTTTTTGGGAATTCTTCCTTCCCCTTTTCCCATGTGCTATAATTGAAAGATCTTGGTTTTGCTAAGTTTTGTGAGGTCAGGGAACTTCCCTTCAGGTTCATTGTGCCTTGTTCGCTGCCCACCCCTTGGGCCCGCATTGATATTTATGGTCCAAATGAGCTCCAAATATGAATATTATGATCTTTTGATTATGCATGGATGGATCTAACAAGGATTTTGCAAGATTTGACTACCATTTTCCTTGATTTGTGTATGAAAGCACTTACGACACTTCATGTATGCAAGATTCAAGAAGTCTACCGCAGGTCTGTCAAGGAGAACAATTGAGAAAGTCGAACAAGGAAAGTGCATCACTCCTATCACCATTTGTTTCATGTTCACCTCTCCCCCTCGCATCCACCAATAGGGTCGGCGTTAGAAGAAGGAATGTGCCAAGGAAGTCAACGACAAAAATGCAAGGGGGTGGCCTTGAAGAAAGCATAAGGTAGTTGTCCTCCCCAATTAGGGGCAACCAATCTATTGATGCCAATTGTTGATGGACTTGTTTGATCCAAGGAAAAACGCTGCAAACACATCAAGTAAGAGGGCAACTTTCAGTCAGTTTCTGCTATAGTGAAAAGGGAAATCAGCTAAATGATGAAATTGCTACAGTGATTGGCACTAGATGACGAAACAGAGAAAAGACAAGGAAAGTATTTTAAAATTGCTCAATATTGTGGGGTAGGTGAAACCCTAATGTAATTGAATCTGGGCCATTCATTACAAATTGATCCTAGCCATTCATTTGGGCTTTGGAAAACTATAAATGGGGGCTTTCCCCTCATTTGTAAGGGTTGGAGAACTAATGTAAAAACATTATGCAGCAATAGAAAGCAACATTGCATGATTTATGGGTGTTCCTTTTGAGTTTTCTCTTTATGTATGCATGGTTCAACTTCCATAGTAGTTTTAGTTGTAGATTTTCTTGAATGGAGGTGATAATGGAAATTGTTGTTATGGTATTTGATGAACTTTCAGCCCATAATTTTAGCACTTGTTGATAAAAAACTGCTATGTAAAGTTAGCCTGGGCTTCTTGATTTCAATGTTGCAACTTAGTTCAATCACATGTGCATGATGCACATGTGCAATTTGAAAATATGTAGTCCTTAGAAGATTGCACTGGGTTTGTGTAACTGTAGGTTTCTCTTGGCCAAGCAAAACCCAGTTTAGGGAGTTTGTTTACTATAGCAGCCTCCATGATCATTGTTCATTTGTAGTTTCAGATCCAGTAACCTTCTCTCTTCCCTACCCTTTTTCCTTTTTTTTAATAAGTACCTTAGGAAAGGTTCATTGCACATTGTAAAGCTAAATCCAATGATAAAATGGAGTTCAAGATTGTTGTTTGAACCTACAACAAACGCACAACTTCTCCATCTTAGGAACTCCATTACAAGACCTAACTTCCCATGCTTTGTAACTCATCTGTAAGTTTGCCTTGTGATTCCAACAAATCACATAAATCAATTGAGATATTCCAAGCACTGTCAAGACCTGACATTAGAGACCTTGGGATAGTGTTCTACAATTTGATTGTGGAAGATTGTCTTTCAAGAGAAGTAGTGCACCTACGCACTGCTTGTGTTGAGAAGTGCATAAAAAAAACATCAACAATATACTCTATAATCGAAGATGATGATCATTTTTTTTTCGGTGAATAGTTTGATGTGTGATCAATGTGTATGAATCCAATTTGGAGAGCATTGTAACTAGGATGTTCTATACAAGGTTGATCAAGGAAATGTTGTTGTAAATTGACATCAGAAAGTGGAGTTTTTCCTCTATATGTATTTTGTTTATTGTAACACAAAGAGTCTCTTCTTGGTGTGGTGGGTTTTTCTCCCATAAGGGTTTTCCCACATAAATCTGGTGTCCAAATTGTGTATGTTCATTTCTCTTTTTCTGTTATTTCTTTCATGTGTATCTTAATTGAATTGTAATTGAAATTCAAGTCACCTCTACATTCTTCCTTGAGGTTTTTACATTAGGAGAGTTTTTTCCACACCTAATCTTTCTCTACACATAGTTTATAATGCTTGTTTTGATAAATGTTTAGTTTAACTTTCATTTGGATGATCCTGTTGAGATTTGACATTAGTGGCTTCGTTATGCTTTGATTCTTAATGGATCAATGATCAGCCCATATTAATCTATGGGTCACAACAACATTGAATTCTCTGTTTCTAGGTTTCTGTTTGCTATTGGTAGCTTCTTGTTTCAGTTTATAGAATTTTTGCTACATTCAAATCATTAGAATTAACATAATTTAAATTCATTGCAATTTTCAATAGAATTAGATTCTTGCACTTTTCATTTTCAACATTAGTTCATAGTCTAATTATATTAGAGTACATTTGGAATTTTCTTTGAAAAAAAACCAAAAACACTTATAAATTGATGAACCCCTTGGAGAAAGCATAGTTATTTGACTATGTCAAATCTCTTTTTCCAAGTTAACCTAAGCCCCAAGCCTTTTAGTAGTGATGATGTTGACATGTTATATGATGCCCTTGAGGAATTCATCTCACAAGGTTCATCCACTAAGGCTTGTTATTATAAACCAAAAATAAGAGAATTTAACATGATTCAACCTCAACTTATCCTTTACCCACCTTCACACAAATTTCAACATAAAAAAATCTTGAATTTACTCTTTACCCACCTAAGAATGATGCTTTGCAACAATCAAGTAATAATACCATTTCTCATACATACAAAACTTGAAACAATCTATAACCAAAACAACCAACTTCGACACCCTTACCTTTACCTAATCCCATCTTGTCTAGTAATCCTCATTTTCCTTTGCATAGTGGGAAGGAGTATGATCTTGTTGGAAAACTTAAGAATACTCCTGCAAAGATATCCCTATGGAACCTAATTCATAATTCGCCTAATTATCACACTATGCTTCAAATAACTTTACAAAAAGTAGTGGTTCCGCCTAGTAAAAATGCAAATGATGTAGTGGCTCTAATATAAGGAATGAATAAAGTTAATGTAGACATTATCTTTCATCAACATGGGCTACCCCCTTTGGAACTAAGAAAAATGATTCCTTCATGATAATATCCATCTATAAAAGATTAGGAATAAAAAGAACCCTTGTTCACTATGGTTCTTCTCTTGATGTGTGCATTGTAATACTTTTGGATAAACATGGTGTGGATAAGTAAAAAATGCAACTGGATGAACCTTGTCAATTCATGGATTCAATAACATAGGAAATTTTTTTTTGGGTGTGATTACTTTACCTATTATAGTTGGAAAGGCTACATTGCAAACCCCTATTCATGTAATGCTCAATAATTTTTCATATAACCTTATTTTAGGGTGACCTTGGATTCATGAAATGCATGTAGTTCCTTCAATTCTTCGTCGTTTAATGAAGTATGTATACAACAATAAGGTATACCAATTTTAAATAGACCGCAAACCTGAAAGTTGTTTACAAGTTGAAAAAGGAATGAAAATCCCTCTAAACACACTTATTCCAACATTGAACATAGAACCTATGGAAAAAGATCAACAAGAAACTGAAATAGTTTCAAAGCTATTGGAAGATGATTGGGGTTCCTTGGAGTTCACACCTTCGTTTATGGGAGAATACATAATCACAAGAAAATAAGATGAAAAAAAAAGCAACCAATAAGGGCCTTTAATCAAGCCAAAGCAAGATTCACCCTCAATAGGGCCTTTAATCAAGCCAAAGAAAGATTCACCCTCCAACTCAAGGCCCCCCTTCCCTCCCTCTAGCTACCCTACCCTATGTTGAGGGGGTTTCCAACAAAACTTCTAAAATCCTCCTCAAAAAGGGGCTCAATTGTACTTTCAAACCCTTCTCAACCATCCAGAATCATACCCCTTCCCTAAAAGACCCTCCTAACCATTTCATCGATGCGGGTGTCTACAAATAATGTGTTCTTGTGGAATTCCTTACATTGGAGAAAGGGTATGTGCAGGATCATGATGGGCCAAAAAGTGGTAATATGATGGCTATGTGTAGGGTATGTGGCTAATGGCATTTTTTTACCCAAAATTGATGAAATGAAAACAATTTTTAAAGGAGATTCTCAACTTTCCACCAATATAAATTATGCTTTACATTGAATTTAATAAATAATTATTATTTGGGGTTCACCCCGTAGTGCAACGACACTTGCAACACCATGTTGAAATGGTGGTTAGGTGTTCCAGTCTCACTGCAAGGAATTCAATGTGAAGGAAGGCTGCAAGTGATAAGGCAAGCCAAGGATCAAACATGTGAGATCAATGGAATTTCATCCGGCTGCAGAATGACAGGAGGACATGGTAGTCAACAGTCGTCAGAGCCAGCAATGGAAGATGTTTAGAAGCCAACAACGGGAGTAAGGGAAGATAGACCTCAAAGATAATGAGGAGATGAAGGATGAAGGAACACCAGAGCATGGAGTATAGGGCTGAATGGATGAAGCAATGGTAGGGGTGGAATCTCTACTGGCAGTACGAAGGACAGTGACGAGAGAGATGGGTGGACGAGAGTTGGAGAATGGAGCAAAGATGTAGAGTCTAGGGTGGCAGATGGAAGGGAGGAGTATGGAAGAGAAGAGGAGAGAAGGATGCTATGGAGGGAGGAGTGGATAGAAGAGGAGAGAAGAGGAGAGAAGGAGGTTGCAGAGGGAGGAGTGGAGAAAAGAGGAGAGAAGGAGGCTGCGGAGGAAGGAGTGGAGAGATAAGGAGAGAAGAGGAGAGAAAATTGATACAACTGCATGAGACAAAATCAGGGATGTAATTGGGGATGGGGTCCCCCATTGTGACCCCACTAGTTCATAGCTCCAGTCAAAAGTCTTCACCAATCAAAAATAAATAAATAAATATTATTGATTTTCTATTTAAATTACGACTAAATTTCTAATTGATAGGTTGATCGAAAACCATCTATAGCTTTCAAACGGTATCATATTTTTTGAATCTGAAACAAGTGCCACATTCTATGCTTCACATAATATAGGATTTTTAAAAAAAATTGAATTTCATGATGTTTTGACCAAGTTAAGGTGGTAAGACATACGAGTTTTTATAATTTTTAAAATTTGTAATAAAAAATTCATAATTAATTATTTACTTAGAAAAAAATTACAAAAAAAATGCATCACATTGGGACATGAGTCCTCTACTTATATCTAAAATATTATAAAAAAATATTATCATTTTATTGTTGTTAGGGTGGTCAGATAGACACCTACTTTTTATTTTTTCCCTAAAATTTAAGTGCTACTGCATTGAAATTTCAAATTTTCACCAAATAGAATTATTATTTTTCAATAAACCTAGTAGTTTAGAAACTACATTCAATTTGCTACATATTCTATTCTCATATTTTTGAAATAATATAGATAACTCATTCAAATTTTTAATTCAAGTTTCCTAACTCTAATTTTTCTAAATTTTATCACCACTTAAGGGCCTATTTTTTCCATTATGATCATGTACATACCCCAAACGGGTTGCTCCATTAACACTAGAATCAAAGAACATAGTGTTGACATTAGACATGATCATATTTTGAAGTCAACCTTAGCGGAGCATTCTTCCAAGACTAGACATCACATTGCCTTAGAAAATACCAAAATCCTTGTTAAAGAAGATAACCTCTTCAAGAGGAAGGTCAAAGAGGCAATGAAAATCTACAATCACCCATCCAATGTCAACCGAGATGCAGGGTGGAATCTCAGTTTGTCATGGAAACCCCTTCTTAATAACCTTTGTGGTTCCCCTTCTTGAAACCATTGATCCCTCCTCTTGTAGCCTTCCATCTCTTCCAATCCTTTCTTTCTCTTTAATTTCCTTTCCTTAAGCTCTCTTTTGGTCTCTCTCCTCTCTCTATTTTTTGCTCCATGTGGTCTGCGCTTTCTTCTTTTAACATTCTTCTGTGGTCCTCTTTGTTTCTCTTTTCCTCTTCCTTTGCCCCATTTCTCGTCCTGCTTTCTCTTAGTTTTGGGTTCTTATTTTTGGTTGCTCATTTAGGTTTTTTATCCATTTTTTCCTCTTATTATTTTTATTTTGTATTTTTATTTAATTTTTGAGTCTAATGTAACTTTTTCATTTTTGTTTATTTTTCATTATTTTCAATATTTTATTTATATTTTAAATAATTATTTCCTATTTTCTTTTTCTTTATTTAGAAGGGTTCCTTATTTTTGGTTTGTCTAATTAGGTTTTTTTTTCATTTTTTAGATCTCCTCGTATTCTTATTATTTTATTTATTTTTAATTTTAAAGTGTAGTATTTCTTTTTCTTTTGTTTTTCTATTTAAATTTATTATTCGCCTCCCTTGTTTCTTTGGGTTTTTATTATTTTAAATTTTATTGGGTTTTTAGTGTCTTTCATTATCTTTTGTATTTTTTGTTTCTTGATTCTCTTATATTTTTGTTATTCTTGTTCTTGGATGTTTTCTATTTAGTTCACTAGTCTTGTGAGTCTTAAATTTTTTTACTTTTTTTTTAAATTTTTAAATTTTTTTAAATTTTCTTTTTTTAAATGTGTCTCATTGGGTGGGTGTTTTCCTATCTCTTTCTTACCCATCTCATTTCTTACCCCTCACCTATTTAACTTTACAATATGCTTCTATTTTTTCACTTTCTTACCCTATTTGTTTAGCATCCTGATGATGGATCATGGAGTATGATCTGAAACATTGATGCAAAAAAGATTACACATAGTTACAAACTAGAAATATGAGAAGTAAATGATCATGGACTATGGAAACCTTATGATATTGACCAATAATAATGTCAATGAAGAATTTAGAAGAAAACTCACAAGCATCTACCTCATCTACCCTTTAAAATGACACAAGTTATACAACTAATTTTGATAAGATAGATTACCAAAAACCACCAAACTTGAAAGAAATGGAAATACTTTATCGGAGAGGTTATGAACTTATGAAACCATTGGGTTATAATTGAAAAGGATGTGGAAAGAAAGAACAAGGCATTTTTGTTCCTATGGAACCTAACACACAAGAAAAAAAAATTGGTTTGGGACATTTTCCTTCTAAGATAATGCAAGCAAACAAAAGACCTTTGTTAAATATCAACACCATTACGTATAAACCTAAAATCAATCTAACCTTGAAGTATCTTGAACTGCTTGATATGACTTGTGAGCCATCATGGGAATACTTCAAAGATGATGAAGCCTTGAAACAAATGCTTAGATTTTATGATAAACCATCTACTCCTCCTCAAAAGAAATGGGTTACATGTGCTATGATTAGCACCAAATAAAACAATGGAAAAAGGAAACGGTGAGATGGAAATGAGTAAAGAAGAATACAACCATGAATTTCCAAAACCAAGTGCACTTCCTCTAGGGGATACAATTGACATTCCAATGGACATGAAATGATAAGGAGAAAGTAATTAAGATAGAAAAATTCCTTGATGGTGAAGAACAAGAAGATCATGCAATTTTTCTCCCTAAATTTCTTGAGATTTCTATTTGGAATTATTTGAATATGCTAGGTGTTGATGATGGTTTTACTCATAGTAAAAAGATTGAATAAAATATTGACAGACAAGACCACGAAGAGCCTATCCTTCTTGAAAGATATGAATCAAAGACAACCTAAGAGATAATTGTTCATTTACAAAGCAAAGATTGACTTTTGTTTAATCCCAAGTCTTCGATAACCAAGTCATGGTTGCACTAAGGTTGCTCTCTGGTAGTGATGTGACAATTTTTGTTATTTTCCTTTAAGGGGAATTCCACATGGACACATATGCATACATATATACATTTCTGAATCATTTCGTTGAATATTTTAGATCAACTTTCCAATTTGAAAGGATAAACTTGGAATTCATGAAAGAAATAAATTTAACATTGGATTTCAAAAAATCATCATGAATTTCCTTGCTATCACTTAAGTAGATTTAGCATTAAGCATTCGGAAATTTAATGGAAAATAAAAGATTTTCAATAAAACTATTTCCATGCAATTTTTTTTTTGAACATTTTCAAAAATATTAAACATCTAATCTAAATTAAAACATAAAAAATACTAAAAAATAAAAGTTTCTCCCAGTTATTCTCCATGGATGGCTCAAATAATTAATCAAAATAGAGCAACCTGCTGTATATTTCACCAGATTGCTTCATAGCTACGTATAAAATGGTGCAAGCTTTTAAAGATGGGGTTTTGTTGATGGAAACCGAATAGGTTCTATATGCACCCTTAAACGGTGTAGCATACAATCTTATTTAGCCAAACATACAAAACCAGTCTAAAAAAGATACTTAGATAGGTAGCTATCTATAAAGCTCTGATATCAGTTAATTTCTATGTGCATACAAATATTTACACTGGAATGGTTCATAAAATAGAACAAAAAAAAACAAAACTTAAAAGAAGTTTTTGCTCCTCCAACATCCTCAAATTCTGAACTTAAAATAAAATTAAGCATCCTTTGGCCTTTTATATAACACAAGGCTCATATAGGATAAGACATCTACATGAGAGGGAATCTAAGGGACCAATCTCATCAAGGCACATGGAATATTTGGACCAATAGGAGAATTGTAATTGAAGTCAGTGGAAGTCAACTCCAATTACTCGTTGAAGCTCTTCGGGTTCTACTTTTTCATCTAGAATTTTCGCTAGGAAAGAAACTTGAATCAAAATAATATGTAGGGGCTTCCCATACATTCAGAATGATAAGGAAATAAATTTTCCCCCTACACCTCGTTTTGTTCTAGTTCCATCACTCTCGGGAATGGGCTCTCCCGAAGATTAGCATTTGTTCCCACCACATATGAAATACTAGGATCTCTGATACTCTGGTGGACTCAAATTCGTCTGCATTATCACATCCCAGAGTGATAAAACCATAATGAATTTTATTCTAACCATGACTCAAGTTTTCCTAACCGTCCATACCCGAGCTTTGTATCACAATTGATATCTCCTACAATCACACAATTCTAAATATTAAATCCCTTTTTAAACAAACATACCACCATATCTCATATAAGTAAAACCATTATTCAAATGTTAGTACAAAATCCATAAAAATCTCTTCTAAAAAAAAAAAATCATAAATCCTTGCATATATACCGGATCATTGGGACCATTGTACAAAATAAATAAAAAATAGTATTTCATTTCACATTTCAACTTGGTACCCGATATTCAACTTTACCCACTTAGTTTCCCGGACCTCGGTTATACTGGAACTCCAACTTACCTGACCCTAACTTACTAGACTCCAACTTATTAGACTAGAGCCATTCGCTTGAACCTTACATTACCTTTTTCCTTTTCTATGTTTTTGGTACTCGGTACTTGGTGTACGAAACACTTACCATATGAAGTACTTTCTTTCAAACCAAATATTTCCCTTTTCTTTTCACTTTTGGTGATCTTTCAATTTGTTAGGTCCTGCCATAGAAGTCATATTTTCACTTGGATCCCCAAGCCTTTTTAGTCTTGGGGTGTGTTGTGAGACCACACAACACTAGGAATCAATGCTAAGATAGTGACACATAATATAGTCATCATTGAAAATGCTAAACTGGTTAGAAAAAAGATATGAAAGATGAATCCTAAGATAGCCTTGCTAGTTAAGTGAGAAACTAAAAAAATCCTTAAGGATGGTTTCATAAGACCTATAGATTATTCTCCTTGGATATAAAACATTGTCATAGTTGGAAAACTCGATAATTGTATTAGGATGTGTATGGCTTTTTTTTATTTGAATAAAATATCTTTAAAAGATGACTTTCCCCTTCCTAAGTTTGACATGATAGTAGATTTGATTGCGGGACATGCCTTTTTGTCATTCATGGATGGATTTTTTGGGTACAATCAGATCTTTATCAACCCTCAAGATCAATACAAAACATCATTTACAACTATTTGGGGAATTTCTTTTTGGATCATGATGCTCTTTGGATTAAAATATATAGAAGTAACATATCAATGAGCTATGACATTAATATTTCATGATTACATACATAAGATTTTGGAAGACTATGTTGATGATATTCTAGAAAAACCTTTAAGTATACAAGATAATGTGAATATCCTTCAGAAGATCTTTGAACGAATGTGAAAATACAATATGAGACTAAATCCATAAAAGTGTGTCTTTAGTGGATATAGTGGAAACTTTTAGGTTTTATCATATCTCACAAAGGGATCAAGGTGGAAACAAAGAAAATTGATGTTATAGGTGACATGCCACCTCCTAGAAATATCTCTCAATTGTGTACCATACAAGGAAGAATTCAAGCTATCCATCATTTTGTAGCATCCTTGGTGGATCAAACATTACCGACTACACAACTCCTTAAGAAAGATGTGCACTTTGATTGGAATGAGGATTGCAAATAGGCTTTTGAGAGTTTGAAGGATTATCTTACCACTCCACCTGTTTTACAACCCAATATACAAAATAACCCTTTCATACTTTATACTACAACATTAGCCCATGCTCTCACACCATTGTTGGCTCAACAAGATGAGAATGGTAAAGAACACCCTATCTATTACATTAGCCAAGCTTTGATTGATTATGAGAAATGGTATACAACAATATAGGAAAAATGTTTGGCTCTTTTCTTCGCTACTAGTAAGTTGATAAATTACTTACTAAATTCTAAAATACATGTAATGACAAAATTTTATCGTCTAAAACATATGTTTAGTAATTTAATAGATTTATCAAGATGCTTAGCTAAATGGGTTATGTTGTTAACAGAGTTTGACCGTATGTTTGTTTCACAAAAAGCAATTAAAGGACAAGCCTTAACTAACTACTTAGTGGATGCTCCCTCACCCCTGGAGATACTTAATACAAAAACATTCCTTGATGGGAATGTGTTGGCTATTTAGAAAGATAGTGAAACATGGAAATTATACTTTGACATATCTAAGTGTAGAACAGGCTCCAACACTAGGGTTATAATAGTCCCACCCGTATGAAAGTCTGTTCCCTTATTCTATCACTTAAAATTCATATGCACCAACACATAAAAATATGAAGCATTAATTGCTGGTTTACACACTATTTTAGCGTTGGGAGTTCAAAATATTAAGATATTTGGTGATTCGCAATTAGTCATTAAGAAAATAAATGGGACATATCAAGAAAAGCATGATAAATTATTGAAATACAAGGATCTCATAATGAATTTGTTAGAGAATTTTGAATCATTCACCATTGATAGCATCTCACAAAAGGATAATCAACATGTGAATGTAATGGCAAGTGCAGCTTCTCTTATATCACCTCAAGATCCTTCAAATGATTTCACATTTATTGTCCATACAATTATGAACCCATCAGTCGAATCCAAAGTTGAAGAAGTATTATCAACAAATATGGAAAGCTCTAGTGAATGGTATACACCAATATTTAATTATTTAAAAAAAGGTACCTTTTTTGAGCCAACGACTAAGAATACTCGAGATCCTCTTCACAAACTCACATCTAAGTATAGAATTCTTGCTGACATGTTATAGTGAAGATCCTTTAACGGTCTCTTACTTAGATGCCTTAAAGAATCTAAAATCTCCATAGCACTTGAAGAAGATTATGCAAGTGCTTGTGGAGGTCATTTTGGAGGAAGATCATTAGTATAAAAATGCGTCCACATGGAATATTATTGGAGATATATGGAAAAATATTGCTTCAAATATGTTAAGAGATGTCACAAATGTTAGGAACATATTGTAATGAAGGATTTCTGCAAAACAAAATAAGTTAGTATCACATACATCCAATATTATCCAATCAACACAATAGAATGCAAAGGAGAAATGTGAAAGAAAAGGAATGAAACTAGAATAGTCTCACCCATTTCTCTCCTCCATGACTAACTTCTATTATACCTCCTAGCTTGCTGTAATAATGGATGCCCTCAGATTTTGAGGAGCAAACTCTATATGCCTAGACCTAAACAAGACTTTGAAGGATTTATTTTAAAAGATTTATGCAAATAGAAAATGAAATCTAAGTGCAAATATTCGAATACTAATGGCTAGAATGCAAGAAATGACAATAAACAAGGAATCTAAAATGATTTTAAGAAATTCAAGATCAAGGTCCCTAAAATGAGAGCAAAATTATCATTTTATAGAAAATGCAATTTTGCATGGATGGATGAGATGAGAGATTGAGAAAATGCCCTAGAATCAATGGTTAAGATTCAAAATGGCAACTCTCAATTAGGGTTAGGGAAAAATGCCCAAATGTGTGAATAATATTTAATTAAATAAATTAAATCAAGAATAAATGTGATAGTTGAGATGAAATTAGCAAAAATCAGAAGATAAGAAGATGGGATTTTAGAAAATCAGTAATTTTAGAAATTACTTGATTTGTAGAAGAATATTTCCATTTTGAATTAAATAAATTCAAATTTTGGATTTTGTGAGATAAGGAGGAATTGATTTTTGAAATTAATTACTAAAAGAAGAATCAGTTAACTATGTGAGACAATTTTAAATAAATTGTTTTATTTAAAAATAAAGAAGTGTCACATACAACAATTAAATAATTAAAAATAATTATTTAATTTAGAAGAAGTGGTTAATTAATTAAATAAATTATCAAATCTATTTAATTAAAAGAGAGGATTTAGGAATTAGTGACATATTGAATAAATATATTAAAATATATTTATTTGATAATCAAGAGGACATTAATGACAAAGATTAATTAAATAAAATGAGAACTTTATTTAATTATGAGTTGACTTTAGATAATTAGTGACGCATTAAATAAATATGGTTTTATTTAATAATCAGAAAGAATAGAAAACCCTAAATTAATTAAATAATTGTGAATTATTTAATTAATAGTTGAAGATGGGTTAGGAACATAATTAAAATGTCATAATTATGCTAGGATGAAAAGTGGTAAAATAGTGCTCGCAGGCCTAGGTCATTTTTAGGTGTCTACACATATCAATTTGATTCATGCTCTTGCTTCTGAGTGTCGGTCCCTGATTCCTATTTGGCCAAATTCTCAGTCTGGGGAATGGATCTAATTGGAAAAATCTCACCTCCTTTAGTAGGGCGCACTTTTATAATAACAACAATAGATTATTTCACAAAATGGGTAGAAGCTATTCCCCTTCATTCTGCAACTACTAGTGTGATATGTCATTTCATATTGGAACACATTATTGCTCGCTTTGGACTTCCTTCCGCGTTTGTTTCAGAAAATGGGACACCATTTAAGAATAATGACATGAAGAAATTCTTCAAAAAATTTAACATGCAACATCGTTTCTCAACTCCTTACTACCTGAAATCTAATGGTCAAGTTGAATCAACTAATAAGAATCTTGAACAAATCCTAAGGAAGATAGTAAAATAATAGAATAGGGATTGGCACACATAGTTGACATATGCATTATGGGCTTATTGTACTGGTATAAGAAAATCCATTGGGACTACTCCATATAACCTATTATATGGTACTGAGGCCATAATTACCTTAGAGTTAGAGATTATTTCATTAAGGATCACTCTCCAAGGACTTATTGATGACAATAATTATAGAGAACAAAGACCGCATTAGCTTGAGATGCTTGATGAAGAATGCATTAACACTCTTGAACATCCTCAAGCCTATTCTAGAAAATTGTAGCATAGTTACAACGATCATGCCATCCCTCGTGCATTCAACAAAGGTGATTTGGTGTTATTCAAAAATCAACATAATGTCAATTTTGACCCAACTAAAAAAGGAAAATTCAGTCCTAATTGTTTAGGACCTTATATAAATTATGAAAGTGATGGGTCTGGAGCATATACGATAATAGAAATGGATGATACACCCCTTAAGGAACCTATAAATTACATGCACTTGCACCAGTATTATTTCTAGACATCTTGAATAGTGATAATTATAAAGCAATGATTTTAGAGTTAGTAGATGGCATTCTATGTGTTCTCGCATTGCTTCATTCTTGACAACCAATTATATATGTATCTTGAATATTAAAGTAATTATTTAACTTAATTTTAGATGATTACTTTAGCTTTCATGCTATTCAATATAGTCTTGTATATTGTGTTAGATTAGATCCTTATATGCATTTAATTTTCTATAATTAGATCATGGGTGCATTTAATTTAGCATAACATACTTAATCACAATGTTGCATCTAAGAGAAACTACAATAAGTTCTAATTAGATCACATAAAGCATGTTAAATCACAAAGAAATTTATTAAATAGTCTTACAAAGATTATTTAATCAATCAAATTGCCATTTAACATAATTAAACACATAAACATAAATAACCAAACATTAAATGATCATATATATATATATATATATATATATATATATATAAATTTTGAGTACATATCATCAATATGTATAATTATAATGTGGTATGTGACTTCCCTCAAGATCTGGTGATTGCATCTATCTAGAGGAATTCCATCGAGAAACAATGGTATGTGATTGTGATTGCGAATTGAAAATTGCATTCAGCGCACACTGTAGACCATGTGCCCATCCAATAGCCTCCTGACTATCTCTCTCTGCCTGTAGTTTGGATACCTCTTAATGGAGTCTCTCAGCCTATGCTAGGGCTCAAGATGACTAAACCTCCCCATAGGCAACCTCAGCTCGGTGGGTGTGCCTCCTAAAACTATCATATGCCACCTGTAATTTGATGTACGACTCGAATAGCTTTGGATCTTGCTCCAAGATGGGTGGGGGAACATAGTCGGTATCAGCAACATCCTCATAGATTGATGGAGGTACTATCTCAACAAAAACTTGGCGATAGAGATCATGTAGGTCTCTCACAGCTCCTACAAGATAGAATCATAAATATAATCATTACATATCATGATATATATATCAAAATATAATTAAAACATAAAACAAAAACATAAATAGAAAGCATAATAGTAAATAAAATATCATCACCTAGCTCTTTGACTGGCTATGTAAAGACAATCTTTCCCTATGTAGGAGGCATGGAGGATGTTTTAGCCTCTCCATGATTGTAAGTGTTGTGTTTTGTAGCTACTGACCGTAATCTAGTCACACGAGTGGGAGATAGCTCTCTCCACTTGTGGCCAATTGGATCCTCATCCCCACTCATCAACTACTCCTCCCCCTCCTCCTCATCATCATCCTCATCCTCCTCATAGCCATCATAATCAGGATATACAGCCTCACCATAGTCCTCATCTATCACGTCTATGAATAATTTTGCAGCCCTGACCTCTATCTCCTCAGCTCTATCCTCCTCATCTCTTTGATCTAGGAGTGGCCCTACATCACCTATATGCTCATCCATCTGGAATACAAGAGCTAGTTGTGATTCTTCCCACCACTTCTTGTACACATCTATGGTACCAACGTCATCAACATTGGAGACTAGGGGCATATCATGATCGTCATAATTAGAGTCACTGTAGACAACATCATCAATAATGAGTCATCTACTGTCTTTGGGCCTCTGAGCACTCCGTACTGATCTCCTGAAGAAGGGTCATGCCATGGGTGGTACCTGTACCTATCCAAACTATCACATGACATGATTGTAGTAGAAGGGTTGTACTACATAATCATGTGTGCCTATCAAAAAAATTTCCATCTGTAGTCTCCTTAGCTGATGAGTCTCATCCAACAACTATGGTATAAGCTAGTATGGTATCCATATGATATCATCATCCAATTAGTCGAATCTGACTCTCCAAAAATGAAAATCCTTGTATTTCCATAACCACCTCAAAGGGTAACTAAATATGCGAGGGTGCCCTAGGACTAATGTACATGGAAACCCTATCATCCTAGTGCATGTAATATGTTGCAGGCACCACACCTACAATAGTGTATAATGCACCATACTATCAACCTTGTGGTATGCAAACCACCCTAGATCATAGTACAAGTGTGCAAGGATGTTGTGCCCCAAAGCGTATACAGTCCTCTTCTCTACCATCCATCATATCATATGAACTATTCCTCCCTTTATATGTTCTCCCTAACCACCGAGGCTGATTACTAGTGCCACAGTAAACATCATAATCTATGCCACAAGTGGTGCTCGTGAGTAAAGTAGCAATGATAGCTCAATCAGCTATCCCACGATATCATCTAGAATCAGACCTTCAAGATAGTATTGTATATCATATTTCATCTTGAAAAATGATCGATCCTCTAGAAAACAAACTATTTCACCCTGAATTGGAACTCAAAGAATGCGATGGACATCCTCTAAGGTGATCGTCATCTTGCCTATCGGGAGATGAAAAGTGCATATATCTGCATGCCACCTCTATTCCAATGCCATCAACATAGCATCATGGTACCTCATGGGGGCATGAGATACACCCAATAAAATCTAATAATTTGTAATACATGTGTCTCCTCTGATAAATTTTGGGCTAACTCTCGGAGGTGACATAATTGTCGGCCACCAAGACGCTGTCATGATGGGGGTGGAATTTAATAGAAAGAAAAAATATGTCCTATAAGCATTCTACAATCTTAAATCTATACATCAACAATCAAAAATGTGTACTAAAGTTTTTCTAGTTTACTTTTCTAAGGGTCCTAGACACTTTAGTTCCCCCTTGGGATGCTTCGCCAAGAAATGAGACACTTTGCAAAAAATTGGGACACTTCTCGACAAAAAGGGACACTTTACGAAAAAAGGGGACACATTGCAAAAAAAAAGGGACACATTGTGAACTTTTCTTCCAAGCTCCTAAATCTATCTAGCAATATGTAAATACATAAAATAAATGCATAAGGACAAATCTAAGGTAGAAAAATCAACTCAACTGATATTGTAGCTCGCCGCAAGTTACCTCCTCCTATAGGACGTGCAGTCTTGGAGGTGCATACTCTCGTCGGCTTGGCATCATCGATCACTTTCCACCAAAGCCAAGATATAAGAAGTTAAAAGACAAAATAGTTATAAATTACTTCACTTTTAACTCTTATATATGCTAGAAATTAGGGTTTTAACTATATTAGGGTTAAAAGTTCATTTCATTCAAATTAACAAAACGGGAGCTAGATAGCTCCATTTTTACACCATTTGTTGCATTGGAATTGTGATTTAACTCCCATCCTTATCATACATGTATCATAATGTGATATGGTACTTGGAAATACCGTATGATACAACTTACCTTATTCAATGTGGTTAGACTGCTACCTTGATTCCACCTCCATAAAGAAAGCAAAATCAAGGGGGGCATACATCTACCCTTGAATTTGATATCTATAAGTTAGATAAGAGGAATTTTGGACAACTAATGAATTTGTGTTGCAAGATGCACTTCCTAACATTATGGTTTTGCAGATATCTATAGTGGGGGCTTCATTCTCCCATGTTGTGAATGAACTTATATGATTATCCTTTTATAAAATAGAGTTTATTGTTTGGATTCCTTTAGCTTACATATGCATGTAGAGTCATATGAGTGCTAAAGTGGGGGCTAAATGTAGTGTAGAAAATTATACACCCTTGAAAGTAGTGTAATTTCACACTTAATTTGGACCTATTTTAGCACCCTTGCATTAAATACCCCTTTAAGTCAACATTAATAGGCCCCTAAGACCCTTTATTTTAGATCTCGAGGCTTATTTCAATGAAATCCTTGAAAAAATCCACAAAAGCATAAAAAAATTTAACTCACCCCAAAAATCTAAGGTGGGACTCATCCGCTACCTTGGACATGTGAGTCCCCCTAGGTGATAACTATATGCCAGAGGTGGCGTATGAGTCCCATTTTGGGATTTTTAGGGTTTGAGCAGGAAATTCAACTTTTTAATTGAAATTTTTGGTTGATGTCAGCTTTTGAGATCTGAATAATGGTAAATTTGGTGTTAATGCATATATAAGCAAGCTTATAAGTCATTATTTCATCTAAGCAAGAATTTTTAGAGCAATTTCAAGATCCAAGCATTTAAGGGTCTTCAAGCATTTTTTCACAAGAGTATTCAACTTTCAAAAGCAAGTAGATTTGAGGTCTTGGATCAGCATTAAAGTGTTTTCGTAGTTCTTCAAGCTCACTTTCATTCAATATCTATCATTTTCAAGGGTTGATTATGGTTGTCTATGTTGAATCATGATGGATTCCAGGTTGGGGAGATGCAACTAGCCATCAATCCAAGCCTAATGACTTGTTTCCTTAGTGATTCCATCATCCATTATCACTCTAATTTCAGCCTAAGGAAGGTGCATACATCATCATGACTTATTAGAGTGATTTGACATCTCTCAATGTGACTCATTACATTCAAGCTTCATTCATGCACCTCATTCTTACACATTAGAATAGGGTTGCATTGCATTTTTTATTTCCTAATCTTAGACACACTCAAGGTTAGGGTTAATGTTCACATTTGCATCCAATTTTCATTGTTTCTATCAAGGTTTATCTCCCAAACTAGGGGTTTGACCAAGGCAAACCCCCCATAAGAAAATTAAGTATATATATTCTATTTTGCAAGTCTTTTTATAGGTTCGGATCTGAAAACCAATTTGGGAGAGAAGAGTAGGTGTTGAAGTGCAGATCTAAACTTTGAATTACTAAAAAATAAGAATGGGACAGATACACTAGAAGTGGTGTATGAGTCCCACTATAGGCATTTTTTAAAGATTTTTGTAGGTCTTGACTCTACACTACCAGAAACCTGTTACCATAAACCTTGATTTGGGACAGATACACCTAGACTAGTGTATGAGTCCCAATGTGCCAAAATTTTAGTGTTTTCAACATTTCAAAGCTTCATTTAGCCTTCTTCAGGCTTCCAGGTGCACACGTTTCATCTTGCAGAACTTCTTTGTTCTATTTTACATGATTTTCTATGTCATTTAATGAAAGATTGCATCATATTAAGGTTAAGCATTATATCTTGCATTTCATTTGTCTTTTCAAGCCCTATCTTGGTGGTCAACTCCTTGTTAGTTTATACTCATACCCTAGGACAACCATATTGCAAGATCTCTTTCTCCTTTGCATAATTAAGATTGAGATCTCTATGGTTTTCTTCCGCTTCCACTAGAAATAGGAGAAGATGAGAGTGAATTCAAGGCCATTATGGGAAAGTATAATCCCATAGAACCTTACCCAACAACACCAAGAATCCCAGCAACAAACCCCCTACAAAATGGTGCAACCAATCAAACAACAATGATCATGATGGAGGCAAAAAATGGGAGGGGAAGGAAACCTAACATCCAAATAGGACAACAATGCCTTGGCACCCACGTTAAGGAAAAATGACCAGTCAAGTATAGTTGCTTCACATAAAAAAAAATTATCTTCAACAAGCCAAACTAGCATTGGGAGTAGGAGGAAGCACCAAAAATAAGCCCTACCTGACTCGTGGCTAACAATGACCTTCAAAGCATCATTCTCAACTAACTCAATCACAACCAAATCTAGACCACCTCTGTCAGCCCCAAAATTGGCAAGCCAATCAACTGCCCCATTGGCCTCCCTGTAGATATGTGTGATTGAGAAGTTGAGTAACTCTAGACATGTTTCTTGATGCCATTGATCCATAGCATAGAATCACCTTCTATATTAATGCCAATCTACTTCCTTCTGAAACACTCTTCAAGGAATTTAGTAAGTATAGTCAATTCAGCATCATTATTAGTGAAGAAACTGTTGGAAGCAGCCAAACCCCAAAGCACACTAGCTCGATCATTTGCAGAATGCATTCAATCCCTGCTTTACCAAGGTTATCCCTAATGACCCCATCAAATTTTAGTTTGAGTCTACCACGAGGGGCGCCCAACCATATGGCATTCCCTTCATTCCTAGCCCTTTTCAAGCTTAGCTTTTCTTGAAGCCAATCCCAAAAATCAGCCGCAATGGGACATCAATAAAGCAAGTGCCTATAGGTTTCATCTACCTCTTTTCATAGAACACACCATGTAGGACCTGCCACACTAATTTTTTGCAATATGCCCCTAGTCAAAATCTTTTGATGTGGTATCATCCAAAGAAACACCCCCGCCTTGGGTAGGACATTCTTTCCCCAACAAAAATCCTTATGCCAATCGAATTGTTCTCTATACACTTTTTGGATTTGATATCCTAATTTCATTGTGTACTTACTAGACTTAGCCACACACAGCACCACCTTTCCCTACTTATCGTTTAATGTGACCCTATGTTCCTCCATATTCTTCATGAAAATAGCCTTACTCCCATCATCCACCTCTAGATTCTCCACCATCTTCCATGCCCACTAGTTAAACCCTCCTATCTTTCTAAAATAGTCACTTACTTTAGTGCCAAGGTGGATGGGGAGAATCTGTTTGATTTCAATAAATTCCATAGTGTCTTCGAGTGGGAGGAATCCCTCCCATGAGTCCACCTAAACACTCATGGAATTACCATCGTTGATGCTCTAGGTAACATGATCTGTGATTATCTGATGATATTCACACATGTAGTTTCAAGTAGAAAATCCATTAGGAGGGTTGGAAATAGTTAAGATCCACTTGGGGTCCAAAAAATCTAAGTATTTTCTGTGTATGAGTAAGCACCATGCCCAAGAAGGAGTGCTCAACATTTTCCAAACTAATTTAGTCCCTAGGGCCAAGTTTTGCATATGAAGATCCCAAACATCTGCACCACCATCCTTCGTGGTTTGGAAAACCATCGTCCACATGATGAGGGGAATCTAATGATCTTCATTTGAACCCTCCCATAATTTCTTTTAAGATGATTTCCATCATGGTCTTTTCTTTGTTGGTGAGTCTTAGGCAAGATATCTCATATATTGGTAAAGCCCCCAGAACAACTTTGATCACCATTAGCCTGCTTGCTAGGGTCAACCAATTTCCTTTCCATGATGCCACCCATGATTTGTACTTTTCAATATAATCAGCCCAAAGTGATGAGCAAATGACACCCTAAAAGGGTGTGTCTCCGAAATATTTGGAGGGGAGCACATCCACCTTGAAACCAAGAGTATTCACAATTCCTCTTTGATAGGTCTTCTTTGTGTTAAAGAAGATAATCCTTGTTTCTTCTTTGTTTATTAATTGTCACAAGTGCTTTCTATAGAGGTCTAATACATCTTTAATTGCCATTGCGTCCCTCAGATCAGCCTCATTAAGCAAAACAGAGTCATTTTCGATTATGCAAATTGAATGTGAGTGTAAGGATCAATGAATATGGTATCACGAATCTCATTCCAAGCCCCCAACACCCTTCTATCCTTTATCAAACCACCCAATGCCTTGTCCATGAGCACAAATAAGAAGGGGGATAGTGAGTCCCCTTGGCACAAGCCTTTAGAGGACCGAAAGAAGCTGCATAAGGTATATCATAAAATTGTATAAAATAGGATTAAAAAAAATTGTATCATATTGTTGCATCAAGCTATATATATCTTGAAACAATAGTGTGATACAAATATCTAAAACCCTTTTCTGATACAACATTATGATAAAAAATGGAAAAAACATTATCATACATGTAAAATTCACTGTAATTGAAGAACAAACAAACTATGCATCTAACTAAGTTGAATGTAAATGAAGAAGGCTATAGGAAACATATATATATGGGTATGTGTAGGATCATGATGGGCAAAAAAGTGGCAATATGATGGGTATGTGGCTGATGACATATTTTTAACCCAAAATTGATGAAACGAAAAGGGTTTTTAAAGGATATTTTCAGTTTTCCACCAATATAAATTATGCTTTACTTTGAATTTAATAAGAAATTATTATTCATTTTCAATTCAAATTATAACTAAAGTCCTGATTGATAAACTGATTGAAATTTTTTTTTAGCTTTCAATATTTAATATCACATTTTTTGAATCCAAAACATGCGCCACATTCTATGCTTCACATACTATAGGATTAAAAAAATAAAAATTGAATTTCATGAAGTTTTGACCAAGTTAAGGTGGTCAGACATACACTTTTTTATATTTTTTAAAAGTTATATTAAAAAATTCATAATTAATTATTTACTAGAAAAAAATTTACAAAAAATATGCATCACATCGGGACATGAGTCATCTGCTTATATATTAAATATTATTATTTTATTGTGGTTAGGGTGGTCAAACAGACACCTACTTTTTTCCCCTGAAATTTAAGTACTACTGCATTGAAATTTTAAATTTTCACCAAATATATATATATATATTTTTTAAACAAACCTAGTAGTTTAGAAACTGCATTCAATTTTCTACAGATTCTATTTTTACATATTTTTAAAATAATATAGATAACATATTCAAATTTTTATGTCAAGTTGCCTAACTCTGGTTTTCTAATTTTTTTGCCACTTAAGGGCCTATTTTTTCCATGATGATCCTGCACACACACACACACACACACACACACACACACACACACATATATATATATAATAATGATGTATCAAAAAGGGTTAGAAATATTTATATCATACTGTTGTTTCAAGTTATATTTAAATTTCATAATGTTATTTTAGAAATGGTTATCATACGTGTAAAAATGATTGTAATTGAAGAACAAACAAAAACTGCATCTAACTAAGTTGAATGTAAATGAAGAAGGCTATAAGAAACATATATATATATATATATATATATATATATATATATATATATATATATATATATATATATATCATAATGATGTATCAAAAAGGGTTAGAAATATTTATATCATATTGTTGTTTGAAGTTGTATTTAAATTTCATAATGTTGTTTTAGAAATGGTTATCATACATGTAAAAATCACTGTAATTGAAGAACAAACAACAAATGCATCTAACTAAGTTGAATGTAAATGAAGAAGGCTATAATAAACACACACACACACACACACATATTATATATATAATGCTATATCAGAAAGGGTTAGAAGTATTTGTATCATACTATTATTTCAAGTTGTATATAAATTTCATAATATTTTTTAGAAATGGTTATAAATATTTGTATCATATTGTTTTTGATAAAGGGAAAAATGGGTTTTACAAGGACACGAAACCACCAAGTTTACAACAAAAGATAAAGTACTAAAAAGTCAAATAGTAAAAAGGGTTGCACAAAAGGAAAAAACTAGAAAAGGCAGCAGCCACCCGTAAAAGACTAGGAGGGTCAGACAAAAAACCAGTCGAAAAGCCAACAAAAAGACCAGCCGCAACTAACCCAGAGTCTTCAGAACAAACTCAGTCTTTGCCTCTAGGTTCTACATGTCCTGAACACCCTTCTTGAAGGTTTGAATCATCTGTGGCGTAGGAGGATCCTTCCTCTTCAAATTAGCTATGGTTCTCTTTGAAATACCAACATCCTCATCCTAGTTTTTATCATTGATCTCTTCCAGATCAACCACCAAAGACCCATGTTGAGCTTTGTCCAATTTTTTAGTCATGGCATTGATGATGATGGCATTGTGTCTTGCCATTCTATTGTTCTACTTCGCTATAATTTTAACAGTATTTTTTCATTTTATCCAACTCAATTTCAACCCTTTTGTCCATGCCTGCTTGGTTCTGGGTTTTTTTACTGGCACCATGATCTTTTCACATCACCTCTTTCTTGTCAAGCATCATAACCTTCACTCCCATTTCTTCCAGTTTACTTTGAAGGGTCTAGTTTTTTATTTTTACCTCATTGATTTCATGAAAGATCCATTTCAAAAATCTGAAATGGTCAGCAACATTATTCTTAGCTAAACCCAAGACATCCACAATAGGTTCCCTTTCTAGGCCACCCGTAAAAGACCAGGAGGGTCAAACAAAAAACCAGCTGAAAAGCCAACAATAAGACCAGCCGCAACTAACCCAGAGTCTTCAAAATAGACTCAGTCTCTACCTCTAGGTTCTGCATGTCCTGAACACCGTTATTGAAGGATTGAATCATCTACGGCGTAGGAGGAGCCTTCCTCTTCAAATTAGCTATGTTTCTCTTTGAAATACCAGCATCCTCATCCTGGTTTTTATCATTGATCTCTTCCAGATCAACCACCAAAGACCCTTGTTGAGCTTTGTCCAATTTTTCAGTCATGGCATTGATGATGATGGCATTGTGTCTTGCCATTCTATTGTTCTGCTTCGCTATAATTTTAACAGTATTTTTCATTTTATCCAACTCAATTTCAACCCTTCTGTCCATGCCTGCTTAGCTCTAGGTTTCTTTACTAGCACCATGATCTTTTCACTCTACCTCTTTCTTGTCAAGCTTCATAACCTTGGCTCCCATTTCTTCTAGTTTACTTTGAAGGGCCCAATTTTTTATTTTTACCTCATTGATTTCATGAAAGATCCATTTTGAAAATCTGAAATGGTCAGCAACATTATTCCTAGCTAAACCCAAGACATCCACAATAGGTTCCCTTTCTAGGCCACCCGTAAAAGACTAGGAGGGTTAGACAAAAAACTAGCTAAAAAGCCAACAAAAAGACCAGTTGCAACTAACCCAGAGTCTTTAGAACAGACCTGGTCTATGCCTCCAGGTTTTGCATGTCTTAAACACCCTTCTTGAAGGTTTGAATCATCTGCAGCGTAGGAGGATCCCTCCTCTTCAAATTAGCTATGGTTCTCTTTGAAATACCAGCATCCTCATCCTAGTTTTTATCATTGATCTCTTCTAGATCAACCACCAAAGACCCCTGTTAAGCTTTGTCCAATTTTTCAATCATGGCATTGATGATGATGGCATTGTGTCTTTCCATTCTATTGTTCTGCTTCACTATAATTTTAGCAGTATTTTTTATTTTATCCAACTCAATTTCAACCCTTCTATCCATGCCTACTTGGTTCTAGGTTTCTTTACTGGCAGTATGATCTTTTCACTCCGCCTCTTTCTTGTCAAGCATCATAACATTGGCTCCCATTTCTTCCAGTTTACTTTGAAGATCCTAATTTTTTATTTTTACCTCGTTGATTTCATGAAAGGTCCATTTCAAAAATATGAAATGGTCAGCAACATTATTCCTAGCTAAACCCAAGACATCCACAATAGGTTCCCTTTCTAGGTTGAAGCAATTTTTAGTAGGGTCGGGGGTAATAGGGGAACCAATTCTAGTATCTTTGTCCAACAATGGGGCAGAAAAGGATGAAGTATTGTTAGCACCAGAAACCTCAAAATCAAGAGAGTCTTCAGAGTACGACACAAGGTTTTTACCTAGAAGATTCAAACCAACACTTTTGGTTTTAAGGGTAGAACTACCTGGCTTAGGCATATTGCTAGCTTTCATAGAAAGGGGGTTAGGGTTTTTCTTACCAATTTGGACAGACGAAGAGCTAAGGACCATCCTAACCGGGCTCAAATTGGGAAAATTCCCCAAGTAGTTGGGTTCAGTATCATCCTCAAAAAATCAGAAGGGGCATCCAAATTAGCAAGGGCAAGCATTTTTTGGTAATGTTCAACAATTAACCTAATCAAACCACTATGAAAAATAGGATATCATTTTGGGTTTTTCTTATGATCATCCAGACTTTTTTTCAAAGAACATAGAAGATAATAGGGAAAAGAAACCCTGACCTTGTAGCAGAAATGGTTAAGCAGGGAAAAGTGATATTCGTATACCCTGGTGAAGCGACCATCCACAGTAATGTACTCCATGATAACACAAAGAAATTTTCTCTAGAGAGCTTTTATGGTATCGACTTTGAAGTAGTTGTTAGAGATTTTCACCAGTTTCATTCTTTCCTTCTCTTTCTTCAAAAATATCTAATGATAGCTTCATTAGAAAAAACCTTGTCCCTGAAAAATTTGTGTCCATCAGTGGACATTCCAGTCACTTCAGGTGTAAGGTTTTCATCGAGCTCAACTTTCCTACCAGAAAGGGTAAGTTCCCCATTTTTCCAATTCTTCTCAAAATGCTTAGTAGCCTCCTGATTAGACCCATGGAATTTTTCTAGAAAATGGAGTAAACCCCCCGCCTTTTACTTTGTTCCACGCTTTAGTATTTCTTGTATGCATCTCAAAGCTATCCGGCTCAAATATTTTCCTATCTCCACCCATTTTTTCAAGCACTGTGGGGCAAACAAAGATGAAAACTTTCCTTGAAATGGTCCCGCCAAATATAAGAACCCACAAAGCATGCCAGGCAACTATACAGATTAAGCAACTAAGCTCTATCCGATACAATCTAATGATTGTGATGTAATTACCCCATCCTATCATCATTAATGAGGTGACCCACTTCTTTCCCATGTGACGCATCATAGTTCAATAAGGCCCAGACATTAATGTTTAATTCACTAATATTTAGCCAAGTGCACTGTCCATTGCTCCTAACCCCTTCATTCGCAAAAAAATCTGCCACAACATTGGCTTCTCTATAGGCATGTGAAATCTTTATATTATCAAACTTGGCTAAGGTCGAGATAGCATCATCAATCCAATACTTAATAGTCCACAAGGGGGGGACCTACCTAAAAGCCAATCAATAATATTTTTGGAATCCCCTTCTAGCCAAAGGTTTTTAAAATTTAGACTATGGGCCAAATTTATAATATGAAAAGCTCCTATAGCCTCAACCAAGTGATTAGTTTGAGATCCAAGGGGAGTGGCAGTCACACCTAGAAAGTGTCCAAAGGAATCCCTTATGTCTCCGCTGGAACCCACCACCCCAGGATTACCTTTAGCTACTCCATCGAAGTTGGCTTTGACCCATCCATTAGGCGGAAAAGACCAACAAACACCCTCTCTATTCTTCTTAGCTTTTTTAGGGGCACATGGAAAATCAAGACTTATATTCCATTCCTTAGCAATCTTAAGATCATAGGACGAGTGAGCCACTTTCTCAGATTTGCTAACCTTATGGGATATAGCAATGACATTTTCTTTCAAAAATCTAATAATTTTATCAAAAGCAATATCCACTGGTGCTTTTTTATCTCTGTAAATTCTGTTGTTTCATTCTTTCTAAAGACCCCAATCAACATGAGGGAAAGAGAAATCCCACAAGTACCAAAGTACAGGATTGTGAGTCGAGGCTTTCCATTTATAGAAGAAATCTTCAATAGACAAGGGAAAAACCCAAGATAGTTGCCAATAACAGATTAATTTTTCCCAAATTGAGGCTGCAAAAGGATAGTGAAGAAATAGATGACTCACTGACTCTGCCTCCCTCTTGCAAAGAAAACATCTATTAGGTACATTTGAAATCCGTGCTTGCAAAGGTTATCAACTGTGAGCACCTTATTTTGGAGAAGGATCCAGAAAAAGATATTGATTTTAGGGACCAGATGTTTGAACGAAGCCTTCGACCATAAGGGAGGAGAATCCTAGAAAGAAGTAAGCCTAGAAAAAGTAGACGAAACCAAATAATTGCCTGAGGGTTCATTACTCCAAACAAGACAATCTTTCGTCTGATCAGGATAGAGTCTAACAGCCAGCAAAGAAGACTGAATAGGAGCAAGAGCCTAACTGACAAGGCAAAGATCCACCCATTTTCCATCCACTCGATAGTCTTTCACATATGACCCAAAAAGATCTTTGCAATTCTCAGCCCACCCGTTAAATGACTCAATTTTTATAAGGGGCTCATTAAACAACCATCTATCCTCCCAGAATCTAGTTTGGTTTCCGCTTCTAACTTTCCAACCCACTCCAGATTCAATAACTTTTCTTCTGTTAATCAAATTATTCTAGCAGGTTGAGCCTATGGGAAGAAGATGAGATTCCTTCATAATTATAAGGGATCTATTACTCTCCAAATATTTGCTTGCTAGGATATCAATCCATTCCCCTGAGGACAAAAATATTCTCCAAATTTATTTAGCTAGAAGAATCTTGTTAACCATTCTGATTTTTCTAAGACCTAAAACTCTGGCCATTTTCGGTCTGCATGCTAGATCCCATCCTATTAAAGGCAGTATTTTTTTCTTCAACACCTAACCAAAGAAATATTTTTTTAATCTTTTCAATTGCATCCAAAAATTTAGTAGGGATTTTGAAGAGGCTCAGAGCATAAATCAAAAAATTATGAAGAGTAGCTTTGAGGAGTTGAAGTTTACCCGCTTGGCTTAACAAAGCTCCTTTCTAGTCAGCAAGCTTCTTACTGAACCTCTCAACCAATGAAATCCAAAAGGATTTTGGGGGTTTAAGGCTTAAGGTTAAGCAAAGATAGGTAGCAAGGAAGGACTCCACCCTGCAACCAAGGATTCTAGCAATTTTATTTTGTCTGTGAACAGGAGTGTTGAAGAAGAAAAGAGAGATTTTCTATTTATTAATCATATGTCCTAATGCCCTCCCATACTCATCCAGCATAGATTTCAAAGTTTTTCCCTCCAAGACAGATGATTTTACAAAGAGCATGGTATCATCAACAAATTTTTGATGAGAACAAATCAGATTGCTAGATGATGGTTTGAGACCAAGAAGGGATCTATTATTGATCAACCTTTTCAAATTTCTTCCAATACTTTCAGCCATAATAGTGAATAAAATAGGAGAAATAGGATCTCCTTGTCTTAGACCTCTGGAACTTTGGAGGAAAGTCATGGGAGATCCATTAACCATTACAGATATAGAAGCAGTAGACACAAGTTGTTCCACCATTTGAAGAACTCTGTTGCAAAACTCAAATGCCTTTAAAATTTTAAACAAGAATTTCTAGTCAACTCTGTCATAGGCTTTTGAGATATCAAGCTTTTACAGAAAACCTTTAGTATTAGATTCAACCAAGGAATGGATATTCTTATGCACATTGACAATAGAATCAAGGATCTATCGACCAGGGACAAATCCATTTTTTTGAGGTGAAATCAGAGTGGGCAAGAGAATTAAGAGTCTAGAAGTCAAAACCTTCAAGATGATTTTATAGATCAATTTGCAGAGGCTTATGGGTCTGAAAGCCTCAAAGTTCACCACTCTAGGATTCATAGGGATTAGAACTAGAAAAGTAGCATTCAACTCTTTTAGGAGACTTTTGGATCCACAAAATTCTTTTACAACATTCACCACATCTTCTCCAACAATCTCCCAGAACCATTGGAATAAAAACATAGGGAACCCATCTGGACCCGTATTTTTACTTCCTTCAAAGGAGAAAACAACCTTCTTAACTTCCTCATTGGTAGGAATAGCAGACAACATAGAGTTATTTTCCTAATTGATCACATTAGGTATAGCCTCTATTAAATGATCCTGATCATTTAGGTTATTTTCATCATTGTTAGAAAGAATATTTTTAAAGAATAAAACAACATGCTTTCTAATGTCCTCGTCCTCCTCATGCCTAATACCATCCACTTCAATTTGATAAATTATGTTGACAGCCCTATGTTTTGTGGCTGATAAGTGAAAGTACCTAGTGTTTTTGTCACCTTCAGATAACCATAAAGCTCTAGATCTTTGTCTCCAGAACTCCTCTTTTGCAATAATGTCATTCATCTTAATAAGGAGCTCATTCTCTTTTTCCTTAATATCAATCACATATCCTTCCTTCTAGATTTTGTTTTGAATCTGCCCCAAATTCATCTAAAGATCATATTTAATCCTGAAAATGTTCCCAAAGGACTCTTTTTTCCATTTTTTAAGGTTGAATTTAACTTCCCTTAATTTTTTAGCCACTCTAAACATAGTTATGCCAGAGATACTTATATTCCACCATTTCCTAATTTCTTCTTTAAAAGAAGGATGAGAAAGCCACATTTTTTCAACTCTGAATGGGATATTTTTCTTCTTCTTTAAAGGCTCTGCAATAGAACTAATAGGGAAATGGTCAGATCCAATCCTAGAGAGGGCTTTAAGAGAATAGTAATAGTTAAAGAACCAATGATTAGAGATTAAAGATCTATCTAATCTAACCTGTATAAGATCCATACCCTTTCTACCATTTGATCAGGTATAGGAAGCTCCTTGCAAATCTAGATCAATTAGTGCCTAGTTGTTGATGAAGCTCTAAAGATCCTCTGTACTCTCCACATTGATCTGAAAACCTCCAAATTTTTCTTCATTCAGTAAGGGAGTATTAAAGTCTCCCATGACAACCCACGACTCTATCAAAAATCCTCCTAAAGGTGGCCAGCTCCATCCAGAAGGATTTTTTGAGACCTTTTCCATTTGGGACATAGATATTTGATTGGATCCAGCTAAAATTATCCCTAATATGGGTGAATCTAGTAGCAATATGGTTTGTACCTTTCAAAATTGGATCCTCTTTGATTATATGACTATTCCAGAAGGTAACAGTACCTCCTGAAGCATCGTTTGAGTTGTTTCCATGTGTACTACAATGCTAAAATAATTTTATCTTTTCCACTTTTTCCTTTGACATTTTAGTTTCCTGAATAAGGAGAATATTAGGCTTGTGATCTCTAACAAAATTACGAAGAACATCCTACTTGTGGGGATTATTATGTCCCCTGATATTCCAAGACACGATCTTTATGAGTTACAAGGGGAGTTGAGGCACTCTGGGATGGTTTTTTGAAAACCATCCACAATATCCTAAAAACTATTATGCTCTCTTGTCCATTTAGTATACTTTTTCCCTTGAGAGTTCTTTGTTTCTCCATAGTCTGCCTTTACTTTTGATCTGGTAGAAATGCCACTTGGAGTCTTCCATTGTTTGTTTTTTTCTTTTCTTTGATAAAACCTCTTCTTTATCAGTCTCTTCTTGACTATCCATCTCTTTATTTGATTCCCATTTCTTATCAGTAAGGATTTTTTTCTCCTAAGGTAATGTCTCCATGATGCCATTCAAATGAAAGGTTGAATAGTTACTAGAAAGATCAGTAGAATGGTCCTGATTATCGTATGAGTCCTTAACTAGTTCTAAGGAATTAGGAGCTATGAAGAGATCTACACTTGAAGGAAAAAAACATTCAAAGGAAGTTAGAAGAAGAGGGATGTTCAGCTCCAAGGACAGCCCTTGGATAGGAATATCCTCCAAACTAGGGTTCCCATCTATTTTCTCAATTGAGCTCAGCTCTTGGGATAAGGGGCTAGCATCCTAACTCTGCTTTTCTTCACCAACCGTCTGATCCTCACTAGCTTCTTTTTCTTTAGTTGTTAAGCTATTCTCAACATCCTTACGTTGGAGTTCCTATGGAATCTCACCATTACTTCCCATATCACCATCATCCTTAGTTGAAGTGCTTTGAACATTAGTCTCTTTATTGTTTTATCATAATATTGTTTTAGAAATGGTTATAAAAATTTGTATCATAATTTTGTTTAAAGGTATATAGTAATATCATTATGTTGTTTGACATAGGGTTATATTAGTTGAAGGTTATGTTGTTAAAGGTTTAGTGCACCTATCTTTTAGCTGACTATGAGTATGTATAAACTAAGGATGGTAGGCGAAATGATATATATGTATGCAACTATTTCTAAAGAAAATCATGATACCTATGAACAATAAACTTACACTAAAAACCCATAAATGTAATTATTTTTAATGTAAATGAACAAGGCTATATGAAACATCAATTTCTATATGTCTGCATATAAAATACTGAAACAACTTTGAAAGAGACATACTATGGGAGCTAAAGTAGGTGGCTGCAGAAGTTTGGAGGAGTTCTCTTGAATTACTCTCCAATATGTGTCTCCATCAGAAACTCACAAATTGGAAATTTTGAATAGGTAGTTTGCATTGCACAATTCTCATCTCTTGTATAAATAATTGAGCTATATAAATTTGAAAAGATAGGTGCAAGTGGAGATTTTTGAATTATGGGAGGGAATTTGAGGTTGCATTGAAGGAATTAATGGTAGAAGTGATATGAAATGGGTTGTGAATGGTACATAGAAAATTCAGTTGTTGATTAAAAAGGTGATTTAGGAAAATTTGAAGCTGTTTTTTATTTTAATATTTTGTTAGGATTAATTAAATATCATGTATAATTGTGAAGTATGGTTGATAGGACATATTTTTTACTTAACATGAACTTGTCCTATCCAATTAATAAAAAGATTTGCAAATAATATATATTGAATCTTGTATTGTTATTAAGTAGGGCCAAATTGTCTAACTCCTATCCCCACGATACATCCTGGCTCCATGATCGAGCCCTCTCCCTCAGGCTAATTACATTCTAAATTAAACGTAGGGTGTGCTTATTTTCGCTATTTACATGGAATTAATGAATTATGGTTTTGGAGCCCCACTTCTCTTGTCATTTTGGATAAGATCACCCCAACAAATGGTCGGCAACCTTAATGTCAATGAACTGGGCTGGCTGATGGGTTTTCTTAAATTTTTTTGATTGGGAAGAGAAAGCATCTTTTCTTTTTATTTAACATTTTGCTCTGCTACCGTTGTTTTATGCGCCCCTAAACCACGCAGGAATCTTTGGTTATTATGCTTCCACAGCCGGTGCCGCCTCTTCATTGCTGGAAGTCATCGTCGTAGTCTTTTTATATAGGATATCAAGTGCAGGTAGCTCTGTAGTAAAAGTCACCGCACGCCATGGCTCCTGCAATGGCATCTTACGAGTGCGAGGCAAGGCTTGATGATATTCCTATGCTGGATCTCTCTCGCTGCGGAGAGGAGAACTGTTTACAGGCATTGAGAGAAGCTTGCCAAGAACTCGGCTGCTTTCGTATTGTAAACCATGGAATTCCACCAGATCTTCTCCTCAAAGCAGATCTGGCATGCCGGGAGGTGTTCAAGCTTCCCACAGAGACGAAGAAGAAAAACGTTTCTCCCATTTCTTACGTTGGTTATTATGGCGGAATAGCTGAGCTCCCCTTTTACGAAGGCCTAGGAATGGCCCTCTCCAGCACTTGTGATCCGCAGGCCATCAAAGACTTCACCCATCTCATGTGGCCTCAAGGAAATCCAAACTTCTGGTAGGAGCTCTGCCTCTTTTTTCTTTCTTTAAGGCTGTTTTCTTTTTTCCTTTTCCTCTGAAGTTTGAATGGCTTTGCGACAGCGAAACTATGGAAGAGTACACGAGTGAGATGATGGAACTGTTAAACAAAGTGCACCGAGCAATTCTTGCGAGCTTGGGAATGAGCAAATACTTTGCCACTCACTTCGACCATGGGAAGGCGATCTTCCGTATGAATATGTATGACGTGCCGTCTGAGCTGTCCACTGAATCGCTTGGTCTCACGCCTCATACGGATGGGAATAGCATTAGCATACTACATGAAGATGAAAGTGGTGGGTTTCAGGTTTGGAGCAAGGCAGGCAATTGGATTGACGTGAAACCCATCCCTAACTCGTTTCTGGCCATGGCGGGGGATAGCTTTCAGGTGCCATCTTGAACTCTCAAACATTAAGTCGTTTTTTCTATTGACATGGATAAAATAATAGTTTAGAATATTTTATTTTAGTCAGTTTAAAGAGTTCCCATGTTCACAGGCTGAGTTTGACTTTCTTTACAGGTTTCTATTATCTTCTCTTGCCATTTCTCTTAAGATACTCTCACATTACCATTTTTTTGGGTTGATATCTTCATCTCTCTAGTCTTCTCCCTTCAAAGAGTCACCCATCTCACAAAAAGTTAGTTTTTTTAGGATTGAGAATTTAAATTGTGAAAGTCTACTAGGTAATAAATTGATAGTATAGTATGTATGTTCATAGGGTATATATATAGGTATATAAAATATATTAGATAGAGCATGATTCAAAATCAATGTCAATTGTCATTTCATATATTAAAACTTCTAAAAAAAAAATAGATAAGTTATAATAAATGTAAATTCATAGAAAGTTTTGATCTAAAAGCATTTATAGATCTCAACCCTCATACCTTTATGATACCAAATCTAACAATAAATTTTCATAATAAAAAATATTGTAATTATAGTATACACATTTATATAAATTACAATGGAAGCATTTTAGAGAAACTTAGTGATTCTTCTTTCTTAAGATCGTAGAATACCAAAAAGTTTCCAATAATTGGTTTTAAGGGACTTGGGTATAATTGTACTATACATGGATGATCTTGTAGTGATCAATGTTTATTTTCTTAATTATGTTATAGTTGGGCTTGAGTACACATATGAGATTATGAGGCTCTAACACAATGCGAGATTATGTGGTGTAGAAAAAGGATATCGTAACCCTCACAATATCAACATGTAGGAAATGGAATTTTCTATGATTAATCTATGCAAAGTGATCTATAGAGGATTTAGAAGATCACTTATAAATACCCCACCCTCTTCTTTTCATGCTTCTAAATGCCCAATACCTACCTATATTGCAGTAATTAATCTCTCATTCCTCCTAATACTATGGTAATATATTAGGTCACATTTTGGTTAACTAGAAAACCGCAATATGCATGCACATGAATAACTATTTCTTTATAGATGAATAACACGCATTTAAACATCCCTCTTAGTTAATTTGTTCTTGCATATAATATATTTTAATAATTTGATTTTATAGATTAATGTTATATTTTTCTTCTATTTTCACATGATTGACATAAATTTTCAACTACGTAAATATTTGATATAATTTTTTGAAATTAGGCATGGAGTAATGGAAGGATTCGTAGTATAAAACATCAAGTGATGGTGAGAAGACAACAATCACGTTTATGTTTGGTATTTTTCAATATTTTCCCAGATGATATGGAGATAAAGGCAGCAATTGAATTCATTGATGATGAACACCCACAATATTACAAGGCATTTAAGTTTGGTGATATGGTTAAGTATAGGCTAGGAGAGGGAAGAAGGATACAAGAACCTTTGCACCCTTTTGCTGGAATTCAAGTGTAATATAGGAGGTTACCTATTTGTTAACTATTTTTCAATCTTCTAAATTTCAAAATATTTTACTCTAAATAGTTAACAATTATATTTCAAATATAATCAATAAACTTCATCTCAAATATTTTGATTAAATATATTAATTTTAATTCTCAAATAAATGACTCCATATTTCTTTCAAGGCACATATGTAGTTTGTATATAATAAGATTGTGATCAAGTTTGAAGTGTACTCTATCTCAATTACATGTTAGTTTAAGTGTTAAATTTAAATTGCATCATCTATGTTTTGATTCAACACTTTCAACATTTTAATTGTGAACCTTTCTTATGAAATACAAATCTTAAAGTATTTTATAATCTATAATATTTATTATTTATTAAGAATTACATTCTTGATATTATATAATACCTATGCATGTTGGTTCCCCTTCTAAATATGAATTATATTTAATATTTTTAATTTACGTATTGATGATATAGCAAATTTTGGTTATGACCATGAAATTATATTTCTTGTATTATTTTTTAAAAAAAAATTATACAACCACAATGTTATATAAAAAGAAAAGAAATTGTTGGTGTAAACCACCTCCTAGGAGCACCATCTGCAACGAAACACCTTCATGAATGCATGCGAGAAGCACATAGGCTATTGCACCAAAGAGATAGTGAATAAATGAGATAAATTACATATTGTACAAAGTGACTTAAAAAAGCATGAAAGGTGGGTGACAGGTGAGAAACTTCCTAGTACTAGAAACACTACCCAAATAACAAATGCACAATTAATCCTAAGTAAACTTAAGTGAGTAAATGGTAAAAACTAATTACTCCAACACCCCCCCTTAAGTGCAACTTAGGGAAAATTATTCTGCAAAAATGAAGATGCAATATGGGTCTCGACTACACAACCATTTTAGGTGCCCATTTACAATGCAATCTCTCACAATTGGAGAAAAGGAGAAAAACCCTGTGGGAAGAAAACCCTCTCCAAAAGAGAGAAAAGAAAAACAAAACAAGATGCATGGATGGAGGACTCAAGCACACCCCCCAAGGACTATATACCTCATGTATATACAATCAATTGTCCCCCCATAAGAGGGAAAGAGAGAGACT
This sequence comes from Sequoia sempervirens, assembly GCA_007258455.2. Taxonomy (NCBI): domain Eukaryota; kingdom Viridiplantae; phylum Streptophyta; class Pinopsida; order Cupressales; family Cupressaceae; genus Sequoia; species Sequoia sempervirens. Next base: position 193,511,110 of record VDFB02000008.1, on the reverse strand, counting down.
ATATAGCCCCCAAACACTATGTAATCACTTAAAAAATGGTAAATGCCTTAAGACAAAACACAATCCAATGTTGACAAACAACTTGTCTCCCTTTCAGAAGAAACAAAAAGAAATACAAATGCAGGTATGCTTCCCATTCTAGATAGGAATTGAAATCTAAGGAAGCATGAAGATGTATGATGATATCTCTGAAATCTGCTCATGTGTCGCCAAAACCTTGGAAGATGATGCCACAAACCAATCATGAACATGCCCAATCAAAAAAGAAGGTGACAAACAAGGTACCACTGGATACTGATTCTAAACATTCTCTAAAGACTAAGATGGAATGAGAACAGTTGTACCACAACTATCATCAAATAGGAGGGATATACCCTCAAATGTGTCTTCCAAGTTAGAAATATGAGATTCTACGAACAATGAACCAATGTCTGAAAAATAAGAATCCCAATGAGGAAGACCATAAGATACTGGTTGTGATCAATCACTCGATGTGATCAATGAATCATCAACACAAGATGAATGGTCTTGATGAACAACAATGATAGGAGCCTCAATCAATGACTCTACACAATGAATCACTGATGGTGAAGGTACATCAACTATCCCTGATGGAGAAGAAGCATCTGAAGAACTCTCATCATCTTCATCTGAAGACTCAAAGTATTCCAAATCTTAAAACTCCTGCATAGTAGCATAATCATAGGGTATCCTGTCTAAAAAATGAAGAGGCACAAGACAATCTGAAACAAGATCATTTGAGAATAGCCAAATATTAGGATCTCCATGTATTTCCCAAATTTTAGTCCAAAGAAAATGATGACACTAAAAATGATCAATAGCATTCAAAGTGGCATCATCAATATGCATTGCAATAACTCCTTGGACATGATCCCTTTTGCAATTCCATGCAAATTTCTTACTATCAGTACGAGGAAGGGGAACAAGATTATATAAATGTGGCAACAAATGAAGCCATTTAAGATGTTTTATGATACCATCTCTCCATTGTTTATAGTTTCCCCTTTTCAACATAATCACAACAGGATGAAATGAAAACCCCATAATATTCTATGACAAATCTCCAAGAATACAAAAACATTGACCTTCAATAACAATTAGAAACTCGCAAAAAAATAATGCACCTTATTGCAAAGCTTCCACACGAATCTTGCACTAAATCAATTTTCAAGCCTCCCTCAAAGCACACCACGAGCCTCTATGAATCTTGCTCATATACCAAGTGGTCACATTGTAAACATCAAAAATTCGCACACCGCTGCCAATGTGGGATAATGTTTCCTTCAAAACAACTTCAAAAGAACCTCGGGCCCACACACTTCCATGCACAACATGAAACCCTAAATAAATAGGGCAAACTTTATAAAATATAAAGTGTGGTAAATGTTTCACCAAAGCAAAATGCCTCGAAAATGAAGAAACGTTACACCCAAATGATCACGCCCACAAGCACACGTGGCTGCAAATTAAATTCAAATTCCTTGAAATAGAGCACCTCCAATTTCTCTCACGTGGCAGGAAAGAGATGCCTCCAGTGATTAGAATGCTGCCTGGTGATGAATCTGCACCTTTTAAATTTAAAATTTGTGCTCCAAACAGAAACGCCTTCATATAAAATGTCTGGAGAAATCGGCCTTAGCATAAAATCGTGCCCTTCACAAAAAAAAATCGCACGCCTCTAATGCATTCAAATCAGGCATTTGATGAAAGATGTGCCTCAAAAGAGCAGGATATCATTGCCCACCAGACAAACGATAGCAAAGAAGAAAAAAATGGCAGGGGAACGGAAGAATTCGTAGTAACAATTGGCAAAATCGTGGGCTTCACACTCAACCAGAAACAAAGAAGGTTCTGCAGCACCCAAGCCTAAACCAGGAAGAGATAGCCAAAAACGTTGCCTTTGGGAATGATCAAATTCACGCCTCCCCAGCATGTGTCGCTTCCAATCGCCCATAAAAAGAGCACTACTTCATTGCCAAAGGATGCATCCACCTTTAGGGTGAATTGCACCTCCAAAGAGGGGAAAATTCCAACACCAGAGTGCGGGAAAAAAAATGGCTTCAAAACCTCTTATCCTTTCATTTTTAAATGTGAGAAAATCCCCACATCACAAATAGCACATATATATGTATCCAAAAAAGAAAATACTTCTCCGTTTAAAAGCACCTGACCAAAAATACAAAAAAGCAACCACTCCTTTAGCTTCTATTTAAATCCCCACTTCGAGAAAAATAGAGGTCCA